>CM053745.1:34786720-34813295 GCA_028658305.1 Pachyuromys duprasi | reverse complement strand
CTCTCTCTCTCTCTCTCTCTCTCTCTCTCTCTCTCTCTCTCTCTCTCTCTCTCTTTGTGTGCATGTACATATGACAGACCACACATTTAGAAATCAGACGATAACATTTTGCAATTGGTTTCATCCTTCCAGTAGGTACTGGGTGGAATCTGGGTTTGGACTTCAATCATTTGGCTTGAGAGCATGTGTGTTTGTTTATTTGTTTCTGTTTTTTCTGCTGAACCATCTTGAGAGTCTCCATTTTTTCAGCACTAATACTCTATAAAATATTTCCTAAATGGTGTGGATGCCATGAAATGCGTGGTTCACGGAGCAGACACTGTGAGGGCAGCAGAGGACTGAAGAACCAGTGGACATGTACAGAAAGTCTCAGACGGCCACGATCTGTGATCTGACGGAAGTGCACCAGCAACCTGGAAACGTGGTGTTGTTTGTTTGCTTGTTTTGTTTTTCTGTAAATCATTTATAGCTAAATGAGGAGTCAAATTTATTATATAGACCTGAAGAAGAGCTATCTTTGCTAATCTCAAAGAGATCTGAGTAGGAGAGCAATCTTCTTTCTGCTTGCACTGCTTTTAGCTAGTGGTCAGCCATTAATCAACATTCAGACGTGGACAGGGGAAGGCCATGCCCTTCCCAGGAGTCTAAGGCTTTGGCTTCCTTGACATAGTCATGCTGATGACAATACACACTCACTCAGTTGTTGGAAAATGAGGCTAATAATGCTTCTCTTGCTGCATTAACATAAGCAATATTAACACATGACACATGGCAAACAGTAAGGTGTATAGAGAAATTCAAAGAGGATACATTTTCTTTATTTTATTTTATTTTATTTTATTTTTAAATATTAGTTACAGTTTATTAATTTTGTATCCCAGCTGTAGCCCAGCTCCGTTATTCCATCCCAATCCCACCCTCCCTCCCAGAGGATACATTTTCAAATGTTTAAGCCCTTTATAGCAGACACTTAAAAACACTGGTCACAAAGAAGAGTTAATTTTAATATATAAAATATTGGTTTCTTGCCTTAAAATTTTTTCACTCACTGGGCCTTTTTAGGTCTAACCTTGTTACATGTTAGTGCCCTAATTTTGTAGCTTCAGAGGTATTCACACCTTCTACAAAGGGGAAAAAATCAAAGGGGAATTTATTCATTAAGCAGAGCTTGCAAAACAGTATAAACATGGATAAAGTGCTTCTAATGTGCTATATGTCATATGATTAAATTAATTTGTGATGGCACATTTGTTCAAATAGGAGCCAGTATTCTTAAGTAGCTACCTGAAAAGCCATCAAAAAATTCAATATTATGTTTTGAAATAAAATATCTGTGTGTGCTGAAGGTTACTAACAAATTCATTTAATCTCACTAAACCACAGAAAAGGAATAAGGCTGGCTATATTGAAGTTCTAATTTTCTTGGAGAGAACTTAAAGTGCATGAAAATTTGGCACTAGAAAATGAAACTTAAAAAAAACACGATTCTGACAGAATCCCAACATTTCACAGAGGTTAAAAGCAATGGTTTTATTCAGAAGCTCAGCTTGGGAGTGAACAACCTAGGACTTTGAAGACTAAATAGGAAGGCTCATCCTAGGTAGACTTCTTTTCTTTTCTCTGCGATCCAAATGGGCTACTTGAAATATCTACAAGTAGTTCATCTAAACAGCAGTGCATCATTTCAAGAGCTAATTGCTCATTATTTTTGCAGCTAAACTTTAAAGAAACACATGAAAGGTTTCTCAGAGGGTTGGTGGTTCAATTTTGAAACCTAGAGTGAAAGGACTTAGTCTGTGATCCATTGTGAGTAGACTAGCAAATAGAGCCTGTTGCAAACCCCTACTGTGGCCCATGTTCTAAAAGAATACAAGCCCCCTGTGTCAGCAGTTGTATCAGACACACATGAATGAACTTTCAGAATGACCGTTTTATTATGTGTATCTAAAAATGAGACAAACCCATGTACCTGGGGTGTGAGTCTTCAGAAAAAGAGGATGCATCAAGGCCAGTGGTTTGATTAAGCATTTTCACTTATTTTAGAAGAAATGGTGTCTGTGAGATCAAACTCAGACAGGTCCCTGCTTGTTCTCTATGAATCTGACATGCTTTCATACAGAGATGACGCTAATAGGCTGCTGTGCTATTAATGAAATTCAATTTCAAACCATGTCCCCTGGACAACCATGCTGGTAGGATACAAGAACAACAACCACTGTCTTTTTAACAGCCCTTTCTGGTGGAATTAAAGGAAGATGATAGAAAACTCACACATATAACAAATAAAAGCACTGAATAATGGAATCAGGACTAAATAGCTGGGTAGCTCATTGTCAGCATTTCACACTCTCTGTATCTGTTGCAGCCATGCTTAGGACATATGATTCATAACATAATCGGTAAAAATGTTCAGACACATGGTATTGACTGTATTTAATTCTTGGAAATATATTATACAGCAAGGGGTTATAAATGCTGTAATTGTCTCAGCAGGATTTCATTATATACTGTCTTGAAAGTTTGGGTGATCTACTTTTTGTATGTGAATAATGACAGTAATTCTGTTGGCATATTTTATTAGAGACAGCACCATTTAAATTCCATGTTTAATGTGAGGGAGTTCTTTTTACACTTTCCTGCTATTGAACAGCATTAGGTTCTCTTTCATATGTTCATGTATGTGAATTTTGACAGGCTAATGTGAATTTGTGCTTGTCCTTCTATTGATTGCATCTAGAGTCTTGCATATGCGAGGCCTGGACTCTACCATTAAGTCGCAACCAAGATCATATCTTAATATGCATTTAATTGTTTGCTTTTAACTCCATGTTACATTTCTTTAAATTGATTACTGTTTCTCAGATGACTAGCCCTTTATAAATAAGTGACATGGAGTTAATATCTAGAAGAAGCCATTGTTAGTGCACTTATACAAGCAATATACTAGTTACTTTCCTTCCTTAAGCCGGATTGATTGATAGGTTGATTGATAAAGTGCAGCATTGCTCATCCTTAGGCCTTTGTGAATCAATTACTGTTTCCCACCAGTAATTGGCCTGTTTCTTCTCTCTAACTGTACTTTGTGAAGATGACTCTAGGGGACCATCTTTCCAAGCTCATTAGCAGCTTTGTTCTACCTCGGGGTAGTAACAGCAGTCACTCAAGGTCATACTCCTAGTTTGAAGGGATGTCAAGTTTCAGACCTTTTTCTTACAGAACCTAAATCCATTCAGAACTTTGAAGGCACATGTGACACACAGCTTTTTGCAAATTCTGGGTTAGCTCTATGAGTCTCAGGAAAAATAGAATTCTAAAATAAAACAGTGAATGAGCAAATATTATAAAATTTTGTTTTGGAACAAGTAGGTTCAGGTTAGAGACAAGATCTTAGCATTCAATTTTAGCTTGACTTTAGATGTGTTCTCATGACTTTAATATTGCCCCATACCAATGCATGCAAAGATCCTTTACTAATAGTATTTAGTCTATAAAGGTTTTCTAAATGAGTCTGTTAATTAATTAAGAATGTACCTAGGCCAATTTCTGGATAATGTTGAAGCATGGCACAAAATCCTACATTTTGATGATAATGATAAACTTAAAAAAAAAAGCAAGATGAAAACACAGATTTCTGCCTTGCCAATATGATATAAAAATTAGGACTATGCTGCTTGCACTGATGGAGTTTTGCATTTTAAGTGTCACGTGGATTTTTATTACTTTGCTCTTACTATGATATTTAGTAAGTAAACAGATTGTGATAAATAAACCTCACAGTATCTCTCATGGCTGCCTGCACTTGGCTTTCCATTCTTATAATAACTCACTTCATTATTAAAGTCATGAACACACTTTGCCGACCCCACAATGGTTCTGTGTCTTTTAACTGTTTTGTGCATATCAATACATACTGCTGTTTAAGTTACAGACATTTTGTGGGAAGGCGAGTGTGCGTTTATACAACCTTTTCTTAATGAAATAAAATTTCAGTGTCAGTAACATCACTCATTTTGTATTTACGGATGTGTTTTAGTTATTATATTCAAGAATGTATGAGGCCTGCGATAAGTGTGGTTTGTATTCCCAGTGAGACTTTGTTGGAGAAAACATATCTTTTCTTAGGTTCTGGGATAGGAACGGGGCTTGTTTATATTTCTCTTCTCAGTGTATCCTCCTCTTGTGCAGATATGCAGGCTCTGTGTATATTGTCACAGTCGTAAGTTCATATGAATCTTCGTTCTAGACTTCAGATGAGGAAATTGGATTCATTTGTGAGAGAGATAATAAGTCCCTCTGATAATTGGCTCTATTTGCATCCCCTGTGCTCTCTAAGTATATTTGAGTCTGCGTAGAACTAGAAAACATCAGGCAAGTTTGGGCTTTGGTTGATTCTTATTTACCATTTTATCTTATGGTGAGATTTCGGGTCCAAGCACAAATTACTAAATGGTACACTCTTTTTCTTTGATTGCCTTTTTCTTTCTTTCTTTCTTTTTACTAAGCTAAATCGAGGTGGAATTATTTATTTCCCCTGTCATTAACACAGTACCTTGGGTGAATAGACATTTTTTCCTAACTCCTGAAAGAAAGTCTCATAACAGAAAAAAGTATTCTCCTCTATGCTCTGGCCCTGAGAACACCAGGGCCTGAAAACACTCAGCTGACTGGACTGCAGGGAATCCCACTGACCTTCGAAGCTGGGCCAAGAGGAAAGTTCAGACTTGGGTCCTGATAATCAGATCTGTCCTTTTGAGCTTTTGCTTTTTCAATTTCCCCAGAACATCACTAGAAATTTGGTAGCTTTGACCCTAATTATATTTCCCATGAAGATATTTAATTATAATAAAATATTATTTAATTTTATTTGTACAATGAAGACTATAATATATTAAAATGTATTTCCAGACTTTGTGCTAAATATAGGAAGAAACAATACAATTTTGAATATTGCTTATTTTAATTAATTAATCAATTTATTACTGGTTATGCCCACTGATGCAGTGGTGGAATGACCATCTAACAGGTAATCAAGTACTTTCTGATTGGATTAGAAGCCTTCTAAATGAGAGGAAATACCAATCTTGTACCATAAATATAACCAAATCCTATGACACAAGAGTTGATGAGTCAATGAGAGAACCAAGTACATTGTTCTGTAAATGAACACTTAGCTTCTCTGTAATTACTTATGTTCATAGTCCTTGGCTATTGTAGCTCTCAGATTAGGACAGAGATGCTCCTCTTTGTAAAGAGCAATTGTTAATGCAGATATACATATCTTATCAGAAACAGCTGACTGTGGATCACTCATCCCTGAATGGGATATTAATTTTATTCCCTAACCCCTGCCAAGGTTCCTCAAACACTATCATTAGAAATGACATGGCTATTGAAATTATGAATACAAAACAGCATTGATGGCTTTCTGATTCCCATTGTGATAGCAGTGTTATTCTGGAAACTCACAACTTCATGGGGAATCTTGTGGCTATGGGATGCCATGGGGTAGGATGTCATTTTCTTCAAAATTGTAACTGTTAGAGGACTGGTTGGGAAGAAGAAGGGCCACAGAGGGACAAGAAGAGGTAATTAGAGTGTAGCTATAACCATAATATATAATATTTTCATTTTCAAATTGTTTTGAATTTTTCAAAAATAAAAAGTAAATATCAAAAAAATTTATTCAAAAAAATTTTGTGGATTGATGTGTTTAAAATGAATGTGTGATAATATGTTATTTCTTTTATAAGTAATCAGCTTCTAAATTTTTCTATTTAGAATATAGTTTTTAATTTCTTTTTTGGAGGAAGGGCTTTTTAAATTCAAAAGTATTGCCAGATAAATAGATTTGTTCACAACCATTTTTGTGAAATACCTTTTTAAAAAATACAACCAACTTCTTTGCAAATTACAAACATGTAACTTCTATTTCTTTTCCTGAAAACCTTCAAACAATTTTTTAATATCCAATATCTAACTTTCCAAAAATATAGGTTGCTCCTTGGGTACTTATTTATACCACTGACACTAAATTCAAATGGTTTCATTTTTCTCCCTCTCTTCACCCTCTTAGTGGAAGGTAACCTGTGCCTAAATATTAGTCATGGTGCTCTACTTTAGTCAACTCCATTTTGCACAGCAATATGAAACTTTCAGTAAGGTGAGGTTTTTATTATTATTATTATTAATAGGGTAGCAGTTCTTCCTGTCAGTGCATAATGCTTCATTCAGGAATAGCATACACTTTTTTTTGTGATCTGGAACTGTGTTACATTTAAAACAGCTGTAACAGCATGAGAGTCAAGTATTCCTTTAATGAACTGTAGTTGCACACACCCACACAAGCACACAGACTCACAGATGAAATATGTGTGTCTTGTAGAGTCTGTTTTATTCTTTATAAACATTCATATTTATGCTGGTGGGGAAGTCTAGACAACCATGCTTACTTTGAATGCAATGAGAATAAAACAGCACATAGAAAAATATGGAACCCTCACTTTGTTCATAACAATGATTATTATCAATAAAGATTAAAAATATTGTTCAAAAGTAATAAACACCCCAGAAGTACATATACAAATGTGAGTGCATGTCTTATAAAGCAGAAAACAAGTTTACATTTGTAATCATACCCTGCTATAAAGGCAAAAGATATTTTTTAGAATGTCTACTTAGTCTTTATTTGAAAGTAGTCTAGGACTTAGGCAAATGAAGTCTGCCAGCCTTCCCCTTGTTTTCCTTGTGAGTCTCAGGTAGAAGAATCAATGACATTTGCAAAGTGTTTTACTCCTGCTGGAAAATGAACATTCGAAAGAAACCCTAAAAGCGCTTAATGAATATTAAAGATTAACTTAAAATACAGCCAGATTTCTTTTCTGTCTCATATTCCATTGGTGAAAAACCCAAACTCTGTCTGATGGGATCATAGATAAATATACATTAGACTCTGAAAGAAGACAAAACATTGGTGTCCACGACAAACGTGCTGTTGTTTTTTAATTTATTTTTTTTTTCAAGGCATGAAATACTGGTAACAGGGCTTGGGAGATATTTTCACAGCTAAAATGCTTGACTCTCAAGCAGAAAGCTTAACCTAGAATTTGGAACTCCAGTTTGCATAAATGGCTGGCATAGGCCTGTAATTCCAGTCTCCAAAAGCATATACATAGGCTCCTCCAAGCTGGCTGCTGAGTGAAGCTAGTAAACATGACTAGTTCTGACAAACTGAGAGATCCTGCCTCAATGAATAGGGCAGAGGGAAATTAATGTTGATAACCAATCTCAGATGGGGACTCCACATGAATAAACACACAAATGCCTATTTCCACATGCATGCAAGTGAGACCACACACATGACTTCTTGCACCCATTTACACATGTCACACAAGGCACAAGAAAAATAATAACTAAAATCAATAATGAGAAATAATGAGTAACTGATAATATACAGACAGACATGGCATTAGAACTACTGAGAACATTTTTGTAATTTTTTTATTAATTACAGTTTATTCACTTTGTATCCCAGCTGTAGCCCCCTCCTGCTTACCCTCCCAATCCTACCCTCCCTCCTTCATCCCATGTCCCTCTCAAGGCCACTGATAGATCCTCCTACCCTTCCCTCTGACCTTAGCCTATCAGGTATCATCAGGACTGGCTGCTTTGTCTTCCTCTGTGGCCTAGTAAGGCTACTCCCCCAAGAGGGGGAGGTGATCAAAGAGTCAGCCGCTGAGTTAAGTCAGAGACAGTCCCTGTTCCCATTACTAGGGTACCCACTTGGAGACTGAGCTGCCATGAGCTACTTCTGTGCAAGGGTTCTAGGTTATTACCATGCATGGTCCTTGGAGTGTCAGTCTCGGAAAAGACCACTGGGCCCAGATTTTTTGGTTCTATTGTTCTCCTTGTGAAGCTTCTGTCCCCGCCAAGTCTTTCAATCTCCACCTTCTTTCATAAGGTTCCCTGCACTCTGCCCAAAGTTTGGCTATGAATCTCAGCATCTGCTTTGATATCCTGCTGGGTAGATTCTTTCAGAGGCTCTCTGTGATAGGCTCCTGTCCTGTTTCCTGTTTTCTCCCTCTTCCCATGTTCATCCTCTTTGCCTTTCTGGATGAAGATAGATAATCTTACCAGGATCCTGTAATCCCAGCACTAAGGGAGGCAGAGGCAGGTCCATCTCTGTGATTTTGTAGTCATACTGATCTACAAAGTAAGCCTAGGACAGCCGAGGCCACAAAGAAATTCTGTTTCATAAAACTGGTAAAGAGAGAGAGAAACAGAACAGTCATTAGGTTCAGTGCAATCTAGTTGAGTTACTGCAGTTCAGTTCTATTCAATTCATGTAGTCGGTGCAGTTCAGACACAGTTTTTCCAAGTAGAGCAATTCAATCAGAAGCCAAGACAAGCCAAATAGACTCAATCATCTTAGAGAGTAGTTTGAGCCAGTATAGGTGCCTTAAACCAGCCAGCCAGAGTTCAGGAAGAACTAGAAAGGGTAAGCTTATTCAACAGTGAGTTTTGGAGGCTAAAAACAATCTAGGCCCAGGCTAGACACTGGAGGCTAGAAGCTAAAGCCTTCAAGGTCTGAGTTGTCAGATAATCAGACCATAAAAAGGCTATAAACTTCTAGGCCTAAGCCTAGGGATGGTTATATAGAAATACTCTGGACTCATCCCAAGCCATGTATTCATTAAAATAGACTAAGGCTCTTATCTCATCTCCCAGCATCTTAAATATAATAAAAACAACATTTACAATAAGAGCTCATAAGAATGTACAATTATTCAAATAATTTAATTGATTTGATTGACTGCACAGAAAATCCTAGAACTCAAATATATGTCATACCAATAATAACTTATTGTATAACTTATTAGTTATACAATAAAGTAGATTATCTAAATTTTACAACATAAAATGTGTATTAGTTTATTTGAAAAAATATTCCTCTCAAAATTGATTACAAGTCATTTCAACTAGGAATAATCCTAACAAGATGTACAAAGCTTCTTGGAAGATAAATGATACAAAGTATGTAAGAAGTAAAAAATGCAATTGGCCAAGGACCTGAGCACTCAATGAAGCAGGACATCCTTTCCCCTTGAGGTTAATATTTCTAGTCCTATTTATCATCGTTATATAAATAGTCTTAAGAAAATTAAAAATAAGACAGTGTAGTATTCTGACATGGTACAACAACAAATATAAGAAAAAAAGAATTTTAATGTTTTATAGCATATGTAAAAATGACATAAGTCATAATATTATAAATGAATTGGTCATTGGGGTATGTTAAACACACATCTTTACATAATAAATTGTCATAATTCAATTTTGGGAAAACATACTGAAAATATGATAAAGCATATACATGTAACTACTGACAGCATCCAAAATTTCACCAGTAGAATTTATTTAAACAATTTGATCTCAAATGTTAGAAATAGGTTATGGACCTGAATTAGTACCATTTTTATTATGACAAGTAATGCAAAATAATCTTGAGGACATTCACCAATGTCATTCCATTGTAATCACCAAAATGCTATATTAATTTTTTCATCGATATTCAGCAAAAGGAAGCCAAGAAAAATCATTGAGTTACATTTCTCATTAAAAAAAATTAATATTTTAAATATCTTATTGTGGCCATTCATCTACATAAATACTTTTCACCATTTGTATTAAACAAATATATTTTTATCAAAGACATTCGTGAAAATTTAAAAGATTACTTTGCTAATATGTTTATGACATGCAGGTAAAAACCTGTGTATATATGCGTATGCATGTACATGCAGAGGCTAGAGATCTGCACTGGGTATGTTCTCTGTTGATTTCTACTTCAGTTTTAAAGACAAGGTTTCTCACTGAACCTGTACTTCTCCTATTGAGCAATATTGACTACTCCGGAAGCTACAATGGATTAGCACTTTTTCTAGACTGAAGCTTAAAGATGCTTTCAGGAAATAAGATAGTGTCTGCTACTGTTTTTTTTTCTATTTATAATATTTGATTTTCCTTTGTGGTTTGATTTGTTTTGTTAGCATAGCTTTAAATTACCCTAAATCACAGTTTGTTTTTAAAAACATCTGTATCCACAAAAGAAAGTAAATATTTGAGGTCCTTGTTGATTCCATAGACTATTATGATTATAAATCAAAAGTACAATTTTAAGAATCTGTTAGTATAGAGTATCCTGAGTAAGACACTAGATGATATGCCATGAAAAGCACATGTTATTCGACACAAAGAAACAGACCCTAAAGTCTTGCATGTCAGTGTCCAATGTAATAGCAATTGAGCAATAATTAAAAATAAATAACTGATACATTTAAGCAAATAGTGCTAATTATGAATATTATGTTCAAACGTGATTGCATTCCTTGACATATTAGTGTAAGCTTCAAGTGATAATTTGTCTGCTCATGAATTAGTAAACTCTGTGATCAGTTTTGAGTTCTACATTGTTTTTCATATAAGCAAAATTTAATGAGAAACAAGACACTTTACTAGAGTGGTAAAAATATTTTTCCTTTTATATTAATATCATTTATTACAATTTATTCAATTTATATCCCAGTTATGGCACCCTCCCTCATCTCCTCACAATCCAGCCCTCCTTACGTTTCCTCCCTCTATGTCCCTCCTGTAGTACTCCACTGATAGGGGAGGTCCTCCTCCCCTTCTATCTGACCCTAAAACCACTATTTAAGCATTGCATTACATTCTTTGAGAATTGTATATGTAGAATATGTTGCCTTGATGAATTAAATATAATAATAACCAAATACTTTACCTTAAAAGAAAAACAAAATTAAAATTTCAATACAAATATTTAACTATTTTCGCACAAGATTTTATATGAAATTGAGAATTGATCTTTCAAGTTATGTAAAGAATAAGCTGGTTTTACACTGAATTGTGTTGGATATTGTGCTGAGAAATGCATTGAATCTGTGGATTGTTTTTAGCAGCAAGGCCATTTATACCATGTTAATCCTACCAATCCCAGTGCATGGGAGATCTTTCCATCTTCTGATATTTTCAATTTCTGTCTTCAGAGACTTGAAGGTTTTTTTCAAACAGGTCTTTCACTTGCTTGGTTAGAATCATACCAAGGAACTTTATGTTATTAGTGGCTATAGTGAAGGGTATAGTTTTCCTAATTTCTTCCTCACTCCTTTTGTCTTTTGTATACAGGAGGGCTACCATTTTTTTTTGAGTTAATTTTGTATCCAGCCACTTTGCTGAAGGTGTTTATTGCTAAAACAATCTGTACAACAAGTGACTGTCTGCAGGTGTCTCCATCCCTGATCTCAAGCTGTACTACAAAGCAATAGTAATAAAAACTACACGGTACTGGCATAGAAACAGAATGGCTGATCAATGCAATCAAATAGAAGACCCAGAAATAAACCCACACACTTAGTCCAAGTGAATCAAAGACATCAACATAAAACCAGACACACTAAATCAGTTAGAAGAAAAAGGGGGGAAGAGCCTTGAACTCTTTGGCATGGGAGACAGTTTCCTGAACAGAACATTAACTGCTCAGGCTCTAAGATCAACAATCAACAAAGGAGACCTCCTGAAACTGAAAAGCTTCTGTAAAGAAAAGGACACTGTCATCAGAACAAAACAACCATCTACAGACTGGAAAAAGTTCTTCACAAACCCTATATCTGACAGAGGGCTAATACCCAGAATATATAAAGAACTCAAGAAGTTAAACAGCAACAAATTAAATAATCCAATGAAAAAAAATGGAGTACAGAGCTAAAGAGAGAATTCTCTGCAGAGGAATATCAAATGGCAGAGAAACACTTAAAGAAATGTTCAACATGCTTAGTCATAAGGGAAATGCAAAACAAACGACCCTGAGATTTCCCCTTACAACCATCAGAATGGCTAAGATGAATAACTCAAGTGACAACACATGTTGGAGAGGATGTGGAATAGAGGAACGCTCCCCCATTGCTAGTAGGAATGTAAACTTGTACAACTACTTTGGAAATCAATCTGATTCCTTCTCAGACAATTACCTCAAGATCCAGCTATACCACTCCTAGGTATATACCCAAAACATGCTCAAGGATACAACAAGGACATTTGCTCAACCATGTTCATAACAGACTTATTTATAATATCCAGAAACTGGAAATAACTGAGATGTCCCTCAACTGAGGAATGGATACAGAAATTGTGGTACATTTACACAATGGAATACTACTCAGCAATTAAAAACAAGTTAATCACAAAATTTGCAGGCAAAAGGTGGGAACTAGAAAATATCATTCTGACTGGGGTATCCCAGAAGCAGAAAGATAGACATGATGTATATACATTTAAATGGATATTAGAAATATAATATAGGGTAAACATACTATAATTTGTACACCTCAGGAAGCTAAGCATGGAGGAGGACCTTGGGTAAGATGAAAATTTGCACCTCAGAAAGCTATAGTGAAGAAAAAACTTACAACAAGAGAACCATACTTGTATTGGTTTTCATCGACATGTAATCAATGTAGGATGCTCTTTTATAACATGATAATACAGCTTTGAAATATAGGTTGGGACTATGATGACCAGTCTCCCATGAATAAAAACTTTCACTTGTTTGTTTCATCTCTCATTATTCTTAAAGTAATTAGAAGTAAAGAACAAAGTACAGAAGAATTGATAAAACATGGATTGTTATTTTTGTTGTATCTACCAATAATAAAATGATCACAGCCTGACAGTTTATTACAGGGTTTGATGGTTAAATTGTAAATATGACAGGATCTATAATCAACTGAGAAATATGCCTCAAAGCATAAATCTGAGTTTCTTAATTCAGCAAAGCAATGTGGATCTTGCCATCTAAAGAATGGTGGCCCCATTTCACATGTTGGGTCTGTGAACAAAATGGAAAGGAAAATACAAAAGCATACAAAAGCATAGTGAATAGTGTAACCACACACCAAAATTGCCAAGTTGACAATCTTAGATAATGACAAGAATATGAAGAAACTCTAACACTCCAACACCACTGGTAATATCATGAGGTGGTACAGCCAATTGGAATGAGCAGTTTGGCAGTTCCTAAGAGGTAAAAATCTAGAATTACCACATATTCTAGTAATACTGCTTCAAGACATATATCCTCCCAAATGAAAACTTACACAAAAAACTGTACATTCGTGTCCATAGTAGTGTAATTTTTATCAGCCAAAATTGTAAGCAATCTAAGTGGCCAGGAACCGATGAATTGAAGGAAATATGCGGTAGAAAAGTGTATCCATACAATGAAACACTTTATTGCTTAATAAAGAACTGAAATCTATACACCTAAAGAAGATAAACAAGAAAGAGGAACTGGGGTAAGAGGATTAATCCTCACATAGAAAGACAAATGGGATGGACACTGGATGTAGGACAAGAGCAGGACAAGAGCCTACCACAAAGGGCCTCTGAAAGACTCTACCTAGCAGGGTATCAAAGCAAATATTAAGACAAATAGCAAACCCTTTGGCAGAGTTCAGGGAATCATATGAAAGAAGGGGCAGTTAGTATGACCTGGAGAGGACAGGAGCTCCGCAAAGACCAAATATATCAGGGCACAGGGGACTTTTCTGAGACTGTTTCTCCAACCAAGGACCATGAATGGATATAAACTAGAACCCCTGCTTGAATGTAGCAAATGGTAGCTCAATATCCAAGTGGGTACCCTAGTAAGGGGAACAGGGACTATTTCGGACATGAACTCAATGGCTGCCTCTTCGATCCCCTTCCCCCTCCCACCCCCCGTCCCGAGGGAGGAGCAGCCTTGCTAAGCCACAGAAGAGGACATTGCAGCCAGTCCTGAAGAGACATAATAAGCCAGAGTTAGATGGAAGGGGAGGAGGTCCTCCCCTATCAGTGGACTTGGAAAGGGGCAGGGGATAGGGAGGGAATGCGGGAGGGGGCTACAGCTGGGATACAAAGTATGTAACCTGTGATTAATGTAAAATAAAAATGTTAAAAAAAAGAAAAAAGAACTGAACTTTAGACACATGCTACCTCTATTTGACTAGACACTGAAAACAGACCAGTATATGAAAAAATGCAAAACACTCTATACCATGTCATTCTATTTACATGAAATTCCCAGCAAAGGTAAATTTAAAGAGGTAGAGAGCAGATACATTTTTCCCTGGGTCTGTGAGAGATAATGAGATTGACTACAAAAGAGCACTGGAAAATGAGCACAGGTTTGGAAATATGTCCTAGAATTGAGTGTGGTAAAGTTTATTCAAATTCTGTCTACTTTACAAATTACTGAATTATACAATGTGATGGTTAGTTTTAATGTCAACTTGTGACAAATTACAATATCCTGAGTAGGGAGCCTCACATGAGGAATTGTTTTGATTGCTTTAATTTATGCAGGAAGGCCCATCTGAGTGTGGGTGGCACCTTTTAGCAGCAGCCCAGATTGAAGAAATTTTCTACAGTGTCAGACAGAGGGGAGACAGCTCAGTCTTCCCTCTTGCTGGAATGTTGTTCTATACTGTTGTTGCTGCTGCCAGCGAAGATGAGGATGATGAGGAAGAGGAGGAGTACTACTATAAAGAGTTGATTTTTATACCAACTGATCCTATGATGTCTTCATCAACTAATAAAATGAAGATTTAGCTATTTAGCTATTGGAGATATATATATATATATATATATATATATGTATTACATTGGGCATATGTATATTACATTTTAGAGTTAGGAAATAGAATGAGTTTCATTCATAACAGTGAGTCTTTAGAACTCAGTGATCTTATAGTTGGTTTTGCATGCATTTTACAGCAGGTCAATGTTTTACTAACTATCCTCATTGTTATCAAGTCTACTTAAAATATTCAAAGGCATTAATGTGAACTCAAACCAAGTAGTGTATGACCCTAAAGTTGAACAGACACACAGAGTGACAAATAAGCTTCAGGGTCATCCTTTGTCTTGTCTCTCAATCAGTTGTTGTCAGAAGCAGAGTTAAGAGCTTCTCCTTTTATCTGTACCGAAGCAGAATGTGGAGCCCTCAGGCTGGCAATCCTTCCATGTCAAAGATGTTAATAATGTATCTGCCTACCAATGTGACAAAGAATATATGTCAGCTGGGGTCTTTTCTTTGAAGTGGAATGAAACTGAAAACTTTCATTTTGTCATTGAATTTTTTTTCCTTATAACTGTATCATCTCACACCCCCTACAGAGCACCACAGTCAAGGTCAACCTTGGACATAAGGAATTCATCAGCTTGTCCCAATTTAATATGTGATAAAAGAACATACATAACTTTCTGTGTTTGTGTGGCCAAAGAAATACAAGCTTGAAAATATAATAAAATTGCATGCATCTTTAAAAATGCAAAATTTGGATGTAAATTAAGTGAAAAAATGTCAAATAAATGCTAGAAACTGTACTATGTGCTTTTGAGAAAACAATGTAGTTCTTAATGTTAAACTGCAAATTGAATTTCTAGTTGAAATATTCTGACAATGACTATAATTAAAGTGTTACTTGATTTGCTCCTATTTATTTACTATTAATGTTATTATTACATTAAATTACATGCTAAACTTCGTGATTTCCAATCAAATATCAAATAATGCAATCCAGGGATTATCCCAGGTAAGAGCACGAGCAGTAACACACACACACACACACACACACACACACACATTGTCCTTTGTAGAGGCTGAAAATAAACCGTGTTTGAAGTAATTTTTCACTCCAAAGCAGAGGCAATTCATAAATAAACATAATGTTCTCACTCATATTCTGTCCTCAATGCTTTGAAATTTTTACTAAAGATCTCTGCTTCTTTTGCTAGTTAGTGAAGATTCTAGCCATTGTTAGTAACTGTTCTGCCTAATTTACACTTCTATGTCAAAAAGAGAAATAAAAACTATAAAATGACAGACGTGAATGAAGCTTCCTTTCTTTAATTTTACTTAACTCACAGTTATCATTGATTTTTATTATATACTCCAAGAAGAATTTAGATTTTATATTATCCACCAGCACCACCAAGTGGTAACAATTTTATTTTCTCTCTCAGAGAGATCAAATCGAAACAAAATGAACGTGCTGCAATCTTACTATGAATCCTTAAGCACCTAAAATATATTCAAGATTTTGTGTATCTCAGAATCTGCCAGAACCTGAAAAATATGCTTGTGAATTTTAATTTTGTTATTCTTACTTCCAACTTTACTTTAATAATAAATTATATAAGATGTGTTTTATATAATAAAAGTTTTGGACTTCCTGGAAAATTTAAATAATAAACATAGGATGTGAGTTAAAGTCGCTGCCTATGGAAAATAAAATATAAATGAATGCAGTATATTTTTACCAAGTGATAACCTAGAAAATATTTTGATTCATCAATGACAAAATTGAAATAAGGCATAAATCTTTACTATAATAAATAAATATGCACACACAAAAATGTTTTAATCTTTATTTTAAACATATAATATTTTGGTTTTTGAGTTTTTTATGAAAGTTATACAATTCTCTTAAGTATAATACATAACTTCAAAAATAAGTAAGAGGCATAATTGGATGTCACTAAAATTTAATTCAAACTTTCTAGTTGTAAATTGTCATAGCCAGTCACAATCTAATCAGTACGAAGACTCAGGTTTCTTTAAAACAAGGTATTAGGAAGAAGCCAAGTAAATAAGGCCTTGACATTCACTAATGTGTGCCACCTTTGCGTACTTTACATAGTAACTCTTGTCTGTTTCTAACATTAGCCTCATTAAATAAGAGAAACTTGCCTAAGGTGAAAAATGTGCATCTCCCTCTCCTAAGGACATATAAGGATGACATATTCAGATGATGATTATAAACAATATTGGGCCAAGATTTGTACCCCAAAGTTATAATGCTAGATGAGAATGAATAAAGACGATTTATTCTACACCCCAATACTCTCATACCCTCTTTCTCATACACCCATACACAGACACATTACACACATCCCACATGTATGTTTATATGTCTGTGTGTCTGTGTACATCATGATTTCATAACAAGTAACTCACAATAATGTTTGCTACTGTTTTATCATGAATGTTCTTCCTGGAGAATAACAAACTGACTTTCCGCTTGCCAGAGAAAAATAATTGTGTGAGAAGTATGTTTCAGATTGATTTTATGTTTGTTACGTATAAATTTAAGTAGAGATTTGCAAAATGGGATCTATTTGAGTTCGTACACAGTTTAAGCTTTTGTTTCTTGAGTTCTTAGAGAAATTTGATATTTTTATTGATGATTAAAGTATCCATAAGTTTAGTTTCTTTAGGTGTACAGATTTTAGTATGTTTATCCTGTCTTATAGGTCTAGTGTCCACTTATAAGTGAGTACATACCTTGTGTTTCTTTCTGCTTCTGGGATACCTCACTCAGGATGATCTTTTGTAGATCCCATCATTTGCCTGCAAATTTCATGATTTCCTTGTTTTTAATTGTTGAATAGAAGCTAAACAAGAAGGAGATTCCAGGGTAAGATGATCAATCCTCACTTAGAAATACAAATGGGAACGACATTGGAAGTAGGAGAAAACAAGAAACAGGAGAGGAACCTACCAGACAGGGCCTCTGAAAGACTCTACCTAGCAGTGTATCAGAGCAGATGCTGAGACTCATAACCAAACCTTGGTCAGAGTACAGGGAAGCATATGAAAGAAGGGGCGGGGGGTTAGTAAAACCTGGAGAAGACAGGAGCATCACAAGGACCAAATATATCTGGGCACAGGGGTCTTTGCATAGACTGATTCTCCAACCAAGGACCATGCACAGATATAACCTAGAACCCCTGCTCAGATGTAGTCCATGGCAGCTCAGCATCCAAGTGGGTGTCCTAGTAAGGGGAACAGGGACTGTCTCTGACATGAATTCAGTGGAGGGCTCTTTGACCTCCCCCTCCTCACTCCCTGCCTGAGGAAGGAGCAGCCTTGCTAGGCCACAGAGGAAGACATTACAGCCAGTCCTGATGAGAGCTGATAAATTAGGGTCAGATGGAAGGAGAAGATGACCTCCCCTATCTATGGGTTTAGAGAAGGGCAGGGAGGTAATGAAGGAGTGTGGGATTAGGAAGGAATTAGAGAGGAGGCTACAGCTGGAATACAAAATAAATAACTGTAATTAATATAAAAATAAAAATAATATAAAAAGAAAAAATAAATAATTAAAAATTTAAAAAATTAAAACTCAAAGAAAATTAAAAATATCTATAAGTAAATTAATTAGGTTAGTTCATAAACAAGTATTTTGTGGAATAAAATTCTAAGTTTGTGGCTAACCCTAATGTTGTTTAGCACAAACACTAATAAAAATACTTTCCCAAGAAATTATTCTGACAGTGATAGGAAATCAGATTTGGCAAACCAACAAAATTATGTTTCCTATCACTCCTGACAGAATGATTTCTGTATCTCATGCATTGCTGTGTGTCTCACAGACATAAATACAAACTAAATTTCCTCCAAACTATCTTCCTTAAGGCATCTATACAGGTAAGAGCCTTAAAAATATATAGAAAGTGGTTCCATGAGTATGAAGGAGAGAAATTCCTAAACTGGAAATAGGCAGTGTAGGCAACAATATCCTTTCAGTTTCCTACTGGATGAAAATTGTAATTCCAGTGATGACAGGTAAAGCCATAATTATCCCTAGGCAGATAGTGTAACTGTTTTTAATGCTGTTTTAAATTATATGGGATAATCTCTCTGTTTAGAAATGGACACATAATCATGACACAATCCATGAAACTACTGACAATTTTTAGGTGCTGGAAGGAGAGACAGAACGGTTTTCTCAAAATATATAGGCCCCGGTAAGCCAACCACCCTCCTGTCGATAATAGCCATAAATATATACGTACAATGCAAACTTAGATTTAGTCATATATGTACTTATCTATGTGTACGTGTGTATGTAGATATTGACAATAAAAATAAAAGGAGACCAAGAATTTAAGAGGTAGTTGTATACATGTATGAAAATATCACAGATGAAATATATTTACTCGGTGCTTTGCCCTTGCACAGTTTTTGTTTTTTGCTAACAAAACATGTTAGGCAAGATAATCAGTGAAGACACTCATCATTGTATCTAATATTCATTTTTGTGGCAGATCTTCTTGCTGTATTTGACAGGCATTCCTCAGATCACGATTTTCCAGGCTCCTGAGTCCTAGAATTTTGGCTAAGCACATGATACATACAGCTGCATCATAACTTGTGTTGTACATAGGCCTTGTCACCCTGGCATGATATTGTCTCCCATGAGCATGTACATACAAGTGAAATGATTACTGAATCAATAAAAACACAAGGATAGTTTATCAGATGTTTGAGCAATATGCGGGAGCACATATTTTTCTCTCCCTTGTACCTGATAAATTGGAAGCTGAGACTTCTTTAAGGCAATATTTAGCCTTGATTTTATTTCTTATAAACCAGACTGTTGAATCACATAGATTCTCAAATTAAAAGGAGCCTTCTATTACGATTCCATTTATGCTGGTATGATAAACTACTCTGAAACACTCAAGCTAGAAAGGATTTCTTCAGCTTACACTGAGGGAAATTGAATCAGGACTGAAGTAACAAGTTATATACCATTCAGTCAAGAGCAGACAGAAATGGATAAATGGAAGTCTAGTTGCTTACATTCTGCTAGCTTCTTTTCAGCACACCTCTTTAAAGAATGGCATTGCCTGAAATGTGCCATATCTGCTCATGTTAGTAAAGAATCCTCTACCAATATGTGCCAAATCTCACATCATCAGTCAAAACAATCCTCTACGGACATGCTAAAAACCTGAGATGACTTATTTAATTCCTCCTTAAGACTATTCCTAGGTGGTTCTATGAGGAAACAGATTTTATTATTATAGACTAATTTTTAAGAAGGCTGAAACACTATATTGAACATGATTTTTTCCTTCAACTTCTGAAAAATGAATTTCAATTATGCATACATAGTTGAGATATGTGATCAACAAATAAATACGTTTTAAAATTAAATTTTTATTTCTTATATTAATTACAGTGTATTCACTTTGCATCCCAGATGTAGCCCCTATCTCATTCCTTCCCAATCCCACTCTCCCTCCCTCATCTCCTCCCATACCCCTTTCCAAGTCCACTGATAGGGAAGGTCTTCCTCCCCTTCCATGTGATCCTAGTCTATCAGGTCTCATCAGGACTGGCTTCATTGTCCTCCTCTGTGGCCTGGCAAGGCTGCTCTCCGCTCGGACAGGGGATGTCAAAGAGCCAGCCACTGAGTTGTGGTCAGAGACAGTTCCTGTTCCCCTTACTAGGAAACCCACTTGGATACTGAGCTGCCATGGGCTACATCTAAGCATGAGTTATACGTTATATCCATGAATGGTCCTTGGTTGGAGTATCAATCTCAGAAAAGAAATTTTCCACTTTTCAAAGTGATATCATTGACCAAAAAAGAAGTACATTTTTAAAAGATTTGTTATCATGCAGCTGTTTATTTCAGGAATAATTCTGATTCATCTACATTTCTGGAACAGAATTTTATTCCTGTGTGATGACAGTTCATGAAGGATCAATATCCAGGATGCTCTGAGGCAACGATTCTTTCTTTCTCATTTAGAATACTTTCCCTACTATGTAAGAGATAATATTTAGCTGGGAATAGTGGCTCATACTTGTAATCTGAATACTATGATTCCAAGGCAGGATGATGACATGGACTACAGTTTGAGACACTGTTAAAGAAATGAAGAGAGTTAGAGAGACAGACAGACTGAGTGACTGACAGAGACAGACACAGACACAGAAAGACAAAGTCATAGACACAGAGAAATAAGGAAGAACAGAGGGAGGAAGGGAAGGAAGAACAAAGAAAAGAAAGATATTCTAAATGGAAAAGCAACTTATGAAAAGTAAACAAGCAGTGAAACCTGTACACTCACAGAATCATTTGTTGTACATGGTCAAGCCAAGGAGCTAGAAGTCAGATCTGCCTGTAGAAAGAAATGGAGATGAAAATATTTGGTCAAGAGATTCCCAAATTGTAAAGGTAAAAGAAGGGAACTGAAAGTGAAAGTGACTTTCAAATGGCTAGGCTAAGAATTCTGGGAAAACAAAAAGTGAGATTTGTTTCAGATAAAATAGACAAAGCAATGAAACTTGAAGCTGACTTTAAACTTGTAGACCAGAAAAAGGAGCTTCTCTCTGCCCTACACATGGCTTCCATTTTCACATCATGGAAGTTTTGACAGGGCAGATGCCTCTTTTGTTCTTGTAATCGAAGTAATAAAATAAAAACTAATTTTGTTGTTATCTATGATAAAAAAATACAGATTAATGTTTGCCATAATCAGATATGCTGAGACTCATAGCCAAACTTTAGGCAGAGTATATTGAATCATATAGAAGAAAGAGAAGATAGAAAGACCTGGCGGAGGACAGGAGTTCCACAAGGAAACCAACAGAGCCAAGAAGTAGATTCTTGTAGTAGCACTATTCCTAATTTTCTGAGAAAGCGCCAGATTGATTTCCGAAGTGGTTGTACAAATTTACATTCCCACCAGCAATGGAGGAAAATTCACTTTTCTCCACATCATCTCCAGCATGTGTTGTCACTTGAGTTTTTGATCTTAGCCATTCTGATGTGTGTAAGATAGAATCTCAGCATCGTTTTGATTTGCATTTCCCAGATGACTAAGCACACTGAACATTTCTTTAAGTTTCTTTAAGATTCTCTGCCATTTGAGATTCCTCTGATGAGAATTGTTTAGCTCTGTACCCCATTTTTTAATTGGATTACATGGTTTGTTGGTTTTTAGTTTCTTGAGTTATTTATATATTCTGGATATTACACCTCTGTAGGGTTGATGAAGATATTTTCCTATTCTGTAGGTTGTCATTTTGGTCTATTGGCACAGTCCTTTGCTTTTCAGATGGTTTTCAGTTCCATGAGTTTCCATTTGTTGATTGTTCTTAGAGCCTTTGCTGTTGGTGTTCTGTTCAGGAAGTTGTCTTCTGAGAAAAAAATTATAGGTTCTTCCCCAGTTTTTCTTTTTACATATTTAGTATATCTGGTTACATGTTGATGTCTTTGATCCACTTGAACTTAAGTTTTGTTCAGGATGATAAATATGGATCATCCTGAAGTTAAATTAAGGTTTGATAATTTGCATTTTTCTACATGTATATATCCAGTTAGACCAGCACTATTTGTTGAAGATGCTATCCTTTTTTTCATTTAATCATTTTAGGGAAGATGTTTAATCCAGATTTAGAATGGCAAACAGGATAGACAAGGAGGAGAAGACAGGGAACAGACAGGAACTACTACAGAGGGCCTCTGAAAGACTCTACTTATCAGGGTATCAAAGCAGATGTTTGAGACTCCTAGCAAACGTTGTGGAGAGTGCAGGGAAACTTATGGAAGATGGGTAAGTAGAAACACCTGGAGCGAACAGGAACTCCACGAGGAGACCAAAAGAGCCAAAAGAAATCTGGAGCCAGATGATCAGCAAATTCTGATGAATCAACCAAACACCATACATGGAGAAGACTTAAATCACTTCTAGCTCATGGGCAGCTCAGTCTCCCTGTGGGTTCCCCAGTAAGAGGAGCAGGGGAATTCAGTGGCATGGTCGTTGTTGCCTGCTCTTTAATCAGTTCCTCCTGATGAGGTGGCCTTACTAGGGCACAAAGAAAGAAGATCCAGACAGTCCTGATGAGACCTGATAGGCTAGGGACACATAGTGGAGGAGGACCTCCCTTATCAGTGGACTAGGGGAAAGCCATAAAGTGTTAGGAGTGAGGGAGAGTGGGACAAGAAGATATGAGAGGGGGCTACAACCTGGATACAAAGTGAATAAGTTGTAATAATAAACAGGAAACAGGAATGGAGCCTGCCACAGAGGGCCACTGAAAGACTCTATCTAGCAGGGTCTCAAAGCAGATGCTGAGACTCATAAGCAAACTTTGGATAGAGTGCTGGGAATCTTATGAAAGAAGGGGGAGACATAAAGACCTAGAGGGGACAGGACCTCCACAAGGAGAGCAAGAGAACCAAGAAATCTCGGCACAGGGGTATTTTCTGAGACTAATAATCCAACCGAGGACCATGCATGGAGATAACCTAGAACTCATGCACAGATGTAGTCCATGGCAGGTCAGTATTCAAGTGGGTTCCCAAGTAAGGGGAACAGGGACTGTCTCTGACATGAACTCAGTGGCTGGCTCTTTGATCACCTCCCTCTGATGGAGGACCAGCCTTACCAGGCCATAGAAGAAAACAATGCAGCCAGTCCTGATGAGACCTGAAAATCTAAGTTCAGTTGGAAGGAGAGGTTAACCTCCCCTATCAGTGGATTTGGAGAGGATCATGGGAGGAGATGCGGGAGGGAGAGCAGGATTGGGAGGGAATGAAGGAAGGGGTTACATCTGGGATGCAAAGTGAATAAACTGTATTTAATATAAAAATAAATTTTAAAAATTAAAGAAAAAAATAGATTTTTGAGAGCTGCAGCAGAAGAAAGAACAGTATCATGACTTGGACTCATTATTATAAAAAACGAAATGTGGTTTTGGAAAGACATAGAAAATACTTGTATTAAAGCATTTAAGTTAGGCCTTCCCAATGTAAATTTTTAATTGACCATGTGTATATTGTGTAATTTAATAGGTACAATGATCACAGAAATAAAAGAAGTTAAATCAAGGTTTGATAATTAAGGCATTGTTTGATAAATAAGTAGAGATGAAGATAAGTGATTTATTTTCCTAAGAAAGGAAGATTTTTACCAAGATGAACAAACTATTCGGTCAAATAAATTGTACTTAAGGAATTTCTTAAACCACCATAAAGGACACTAACTGTATTTAGATGTGTCTTGATCAGTTATTTACTGAAATCAACTAGTACTCATGCTCATGGCACTGAACACAGTTAGTACGGGTCTAAGAAATAAGGCTTATTAAAGAAACAAAGGATGGACACATCAGATAAACAATTGTTTCATAGACTGATAACTTGAGTTTGTTCACAGTAGAGACATGAAAGAAGAAGAAAATTGACTCCAGAAAAATTTTCCACTAACCTCTATATGCTCATGCTTAGTATATGATAGACACACACAGAGTCATAGACTGAGACACATTCACACTCACATACCTATGTGGGTGCACTCATACACAGACTGACAGACACACACACACACACATTAATGTAAGTTTGAAGAAAAAAAGAAATTCAAGATGAATTAGTTTTCTCCACAATAATTTGTATTTGTGTGTTTCCACCCAGGAAATGATTTTAAACATTTTCAAATTTGAAGATAACTGAATTGTTTTTGTTTGTTTGCTTGCTTGTTTAAAATATTGTATACATATGTATATTTTAATGTTTATTTTATTTGTTTTTCTTAAACATTAACTTACATTAAATTATACATGAAAATGCCTTTTGAATGCATTTTATGCTATGTGAGATTTATAGTAAAATACTCTCTTGTAAAAAATATTCAAACACATTAAATTATTTGACTAATGTTTCCTTGTTGAAAAAAATTCAATATACTTTGGTGCAGATTAGCTTGTGAAAATGAGGTTTTTAATAATATTCAAAAAGATGTAATATGAATAACAAGAGAATATTTGGAAAATTTATTTGTATATATTATATTATACATATATATGTTTATATATTGTGTTATAGTAACCTTTAAAAACAATTTTTATGTACATCAATATGTTAGTTGTTAAAATTACAGATGGTCCTATGTAGCATATGCTGACAAACATTTGCTACTGAATTCAGTTGACATTTGAATAACAATTCAACCTCAAGTAACTCTGTTACATATTTTTTTATAAATAGCCACTATGTTAGGAGGTTTTAGAAAAGGGATTGCTCAACCATAGTTGCCTATAACTTAAATTATTTCTGTCACTTAGGTATTACTTTTTTCTTCATTCCTAGTTTTGATGAAATCCAGCTCAGAGTCTATGAGAAAGAGTAGCTTAGGATATGTACCCTTGCTCTGTTGACATAGATTCCCACCCTTCAGCACCCAAAGCACAAGGAGATGCTGTCTGTTAAGAGTTGTCTTGGTCATTCTGTTTTGCTACAGCAATAGAAACAAATACAGCACAGAAAGGTAGATACTCTACACATTTGTTACTAATACTCTCGAAGAAAAAGATACATTTCAGTCCCTATTAGCTACCTGACTCTGATTGCATATCTGGATCTGTAAAATAGTATCATATTTAAAATGAAAAGGTGATTTTAATCTTTTAATGTCATGTAATGAAATCTAAAATAATCATAATACTGATAGATTGTCTAAGACAAAAGAAAGTTTTGACACTTATTTTTTTCTATTTTGCTGTAAATGTATTAATTTTCAAGTATCATACGAGTTGTTAAGAAATTATTCTATTACATGTACCTGTGCAATGTCACCTTCTGTAACTTAATAATGAAAATAAATGTCTTTGTGAAATAAACTAGGGAACACCAGGACTTAGACTAGATGAAAATTGAAAGATATTCTAATCTGGAAAGATTGCTGTCCACTAAAATCTGTAATATTAAAGAACTTTTGAAAAGTCATATGGAAATCTACTACTGTAAAATCTTTACATGTATTTATTTTTTTCTTATTGAAAAATGGAAACAGCTTTATTATGCCTTTTTCATGTTAGAGAACACATGTGGAAAAAGTTAAAACAATTCAAGAACACACAAAAATCAAACATAATTTCACCAGCCATAGGTACCAAATGTTAACAACTTTGGTAGAGCTTAAGCCTAGACACAGCTCATTATTACTTAATACCTATTTGTCTGCATTTCTTAATAATAGAACCAAAATTTTATATGGTTCAAATTAAACCCCCTATAGTGGGGTAGGTGAGATGGCTCAGCAGATAAAGGCACCTGCTGCCAAGCCTGAAGACACAACTTCAATCCTTGGGACCCACATAATGGAAGAAGAGAATCTATCCCTACAAGTTGTCTTCTGACCTCCACACATATGGCATGGCCCCTTTCACGTACTTGCATGTACACACACACAATATTAATAACATAAAATACCTAGACAAGGCACGGACAAAGAATTACAAGAAGGGACTCTTGTATAGACAAGTTTGGAGATGTAGTTGACTTGAATGGCAGTGTTTTCTCCTTTTCTTTTTCTGCATGAACTGGACTCGGTGTGTGTACCTATAATCCAGCACTCAGGATTCTAAGGTGGAAGGAATGCAAGTTTGAGGCCAGCCTGGGGTGTGACACATAGTGAATTTCCAAATCTGTTTCTTTTTCTTTTCTTTTTTTTTTTTTTTGATATCTTTGATGTGTTCTTGTATTTGATTTGCAAGTATTTTGTTGAGTATTTTTGCATCAATGTTCATAAGGGAGATTGGCCTGAAATTCTCTTTTTTTGTTGGGTCTTTGTGAGGTTTAGGTATCAAGGTGACTGTGGCTTCATAGAATGAGTTTGGTAATGTTCCTTCTGTTTCTATTTTGTGGAATAGTTTGAA
>CM053745.1:34767982-34786220 GCA_028658305.1 Pachyuromys duprasi | reverse complement strand
CGAGTCTTAATATCTGCTCTGATACATCGCTACATTGACACCCCCCCCCCCCAGAGGTCCTCTTTGGCATGCTCCTGTTCTGTTGCTTGTTTTCTCCTCCACTCAATGTCCATCCCATTTGTTCATTCAAACAAGCATTGCTCATACTAATCTGGGTCCTCCTTCTTGTATATCCTCTCTATGTGTGTAGATTTCAGCTTGAACTTCCTATCCTATAGGTTTATATAAGTGAGTATATACCATATGTTTCTTTCTGCTTTTGGGATACCTCACTCAGGATGATCGTTTCCAGGTCCCACCATTTGCCTGCGAATTTATTTTTCTGTTTCTTTAAGTGATTTATTCAGTTCCTTTGCCTGGTTGGTTGTATTTTCCTGGAGTTCTTTAGGGGATTTATCTTCCTCTTTCAAGGCCTCTATCATATTCATAACCTCAGATTTAAGATCATTGTCTTGTGCTTCCAGTGTGATAACATCCTCAGGACTTGATGTAGTCGGATAATTGGGTTTTGGTGGTGTCAGATGGGTCTGGATTTTGTTGCTGGTGTTTTTGCACTGACTTCTAGCCATTTGGTTGACCCTGTTATTGGCATGCCTGGTGGTCTGTGATGGTAATAGGTCTCTGAGAGTTGTAAGTAGGTCTGGTGGTCCCAGAGGCCACAGTCCTCTGTTTTTATTGCTGCTCCCTGATCAGTGCTGGTTTCAGGAGCTGCAGATCTGGGTGGGTCCCAGAAAATGGCACAGGCCAGGGAACTGGGTTGTGTGGTGCACATGAGAAGTGAAGCACAGAGGTTCCTTGGCATACAAGGCCATTGTTGTTGGCAGGCTGTGGCAGGACAGTATATGTGGGTGAGTGAGGGTTCTTTTTATCTTCTGCTCACTGATCCCTGCTGGTCGGTCCATGCTGATAGATGGCCATTGATCAGGGTGGGTCCTGAAAAATCCACACCTAGTTTCTAGTATTTCTTTTTTTTCTTGGTTCTATAAGCCACCTATCCTCTCACACTACAAAATAAATTTCCATCATCAGAAGACCCATCACTTTTAATAACTCTGTTTATTAGCATGTGATGATTGGGAAGTCTTAAAAGAGACAGGAAGGAGCAGATCTCAGGTCATTGCTGTCAGGTTCTTGTTTCCATCAATAAAAGACTTTAGAAATGATAAGCCAAAACCAGAGGTGAGGAAAGCAGGGATATTAGCAAAAGCATCACCTATAAGTGAGTTGAGGTTTCTTGAGAAAAGGTGACACTCTGGAAGGCTGAACTTGGTAGGCTTTGATTAATTTCTTTTTAATTTATTACAATGTATTCACTTTGTATCCCAGCTGTAGCCCCCTTCCAGTCCTACCCTCCCTCTCTCTTCTGGCTTTGATTAAATTTAAGGGAATTTTAACATATTACACAGGTTGGTTGTTTTGTGTGTGTGTACTAGGACAGTTTGTAAAGAAATATTTAATGCTTGGTATATCTCAGTACACATTAAAGCTGATGGGGAACTGCAATTGGGTGTCATTCATCCATAACTCCAAAAAATCTAGTAGGTTAGTAGCTGGTTGTTGTGATCATATTTAGACACTCTCTAGTTACTGCTTATCATGGTAATAATCTGTTGATTTATTGGGGAT
Organism: Pachyuromys duprasi; assembly: GCA_028658305.1. Taxonomy (NCBI): domain Eukaryota; kingdom Metazoa; phylum Chordata; class Mammalia; order Rodentia; family Muridae; genus Pachyuromys; species Pachyuromys duprasi. The sequence goes on along the minus strand of CM053745.1, from coordinate 34,784,594 downwards.
TTCTCTTGCCTCTTGAGTGCCTGTAAGCCATTATTTCTGTTCTCCTCTTTGTTCTGCTAAAGTCCCTATATTTATTCCAGAAACACTTAAAATTTCAAATCCCAAATTTCCTGATAATTAAAGCAAATTATTTCACCTATAAGCCCCTACAAAATAAACAATGAAAATTGGGCATGCTTGAAAACATCAATGGCATAGGCCTGTAACCTCAGGTATTCTCTAATCTGTTTCAGGGGGATTACAAGTTCAAATTCTACCTGGGCATTAAAGCCAATACAAGGTCAGTCTGCTCAGTTTAGTGATGTTCCATGTTAATACAAAAAAGGGTTACAATGATTATGTTAAAGGGACATAATTTGTGATCTCTTTCTTTAATTGGTACCTGTCTATCTATCTGTCTGTCTGTCTGTCTGTCTGTCTGTCTGTCTTTCTATCATCTATCTATCATATCTATCTAATCCACATAACCCATTGAGTCCATTCAGTTTTGTATACACAAATATAACATACACACACACACACACATCCCACAATATGGTTTTGGGGCTGATCATTTAATATAAGATAACCAATTAGGGGGCTTATCCCTGTGAAAGACTGATTCTTCCTAGCTCAGTAGCCATCAATTTCCTACAACTCCTTAGCTAGGAGTGTGGCCTTGTGATATACCCTCATGTACCTTGGCATGTCAACTGCTTTTTACCTTTCATTGTTCAGGTATTGCAGTTAACATGTCTTACCACACTTGTCTTAAAACAATAAAAATTCCAGGGTCTAGAAGATTATTTATTGAAAATTGTGTTTATATTTAATAACTCAAAATAATGACTTCATGTATTAAATTTCTCTACAAACAAAAGGAATATTTATATCTAATGTAAAATTTGAGTACTTAGTATAACTATTAAGCTATTTTAGAAAATAAATAATGGATATTCAATTAGAAAATGAAACATTATTTTGTTTGTTTGTGTGCGTTGAGATCAAGTTTAGAAATGATTAAGTAATTCCAGACACAAATTCGACTTGCTACAGCAAGACTGAGAAATTCATTAATCTTCATTTATATTCTATTTTGTTCAACTATCAACTGCACACAATGTAAATAGCTGATGAATAGAAATATTCATTTTTGTCATCTGGAGCATTGCACTTAGAAGTAAAGAAATTTCATTGAAATGGCACAAAATCCCAAAGCATATGTTAGGAAGAAATCATCTTAACCTTTATGAGGAAAATATAATACCCTGCTCATGGTCAATTAAATTTGATAGATATATATTGTTTGGCTTCATGTAGCACGGTCCTCAAAGGGCGTGTAGTTATTCATGCACAAATTCTATTTCCTTCACTTATTAGATGTACAACCTTGAATATGACTTTACTTTACAGAGATGAAGTGTCTCTATTTGTTCAACCACAGCAGTATTTACCTACTGAGAGGATTAAGTCATTCTAGGCCATGAATAAGGAGGGATACCTAGTGTGGTAGCTTTTATAGAGCAAGAAGTAAAAACAGTACTGACTGTTGTGGTTTGTCTCATCTTTCTAAGGTACTGAACATTGATTTCCTTCACAATAGCTTCCTGAGAACAAGAACAGTACCTGCACAATTGCTCTGCTCCCTGGTATCATGGGTCACCTTATTTTCGAGGTGATCATAGCATGACATGCTCAGTGCCAGAAGAATGTTGTGCAGAGAGTCCAGAAACTGGAAGGTGCACAGGGTGCTATAAATTTCTGAAGGTGATATTTATGTTTAGTTTTATAAAATAAACTAATAAAATTCATTATGACATTAATTACTCCTTTGATTTTTCTTAGCTACCCAGGAGCAAAGATAAACGTACATAAAATCAGCACTCAGACATATGCTGGTAGTGGTGGCATGTAGGCTAGCGCTTATGACTGCTGCCAATCTTGTCGGTATTGTTCCAATTTTGGGCAGAGTGCAGGGAGTTTAATCGAAGAGTTGAGGAAGGAAATAGTCTGGAGGGGAATTTAGCTATACAAGTAGACAAGCAGAGCCAACAAATCTGGGTTCAGGGGGACCTGCCGAGACTGATGCACCAACCAAGGGTCCTGATGCATGGAGAGGACCTAGACACCTTGCTCAGGTGTAGCCAATAGACAGGTCAGTCTCCATGTGGGTTCCCTAATAAGGTGAGCAGGGGCTGTTAATGACATGGACTCTGTTGCCCATGATTTGATCATTTCTCCCTGGTGGGATGGCCTTGCCAGTCCACAGTAGAAAGGAATGCAAACAGTCCCAGTGAGACTTGATAGACTGGGGTCAGATGGTAGAACAGAAGTGCTTTCCCATTCTGAGGACTGGGGGAAGGGGATAGGAAGAAGAGAAAGGGAAGGGGCCTGGGAAAAGATGGAGGAGGGAGCTAAAATCAGAAATAAAGTGAATAAATTTAAAAAAACATAAATTTGAGTTAATTTTGTATCTTAGCACTTTGCTGAAGGTATTTATGAGGTGTGGGAGCTCTCTGGTAGAATTTTTGGGATCACTCAGGTATACTATCATAATATCTGCAAACAGTGATACTTTGACTTCTTCCTTTCCATTTTGTATCTCCTTGATCTACTTTAATTGTCTTATTGCTCTAGCTAGGACTTCAAGAACTATGTTGAAGAGATATGGAGAGAGTGGGCAGCCTGGCCTTGTCCCTGATTTCAGTGGGATTAATTTCAGTTTCTCTCTGTTTAGTTTGATGTTGGTTATAGACTTGCTGCATATTGCCTTTACTATGTTCAGATATGTGCCTTGAATCCCTGATCTCCAATACTTTAAATACAAATGGATGTTGGATATTGTCAAATGCTTTTTCAGCATCTAATGAAATGATCATATGTTTTTTTTCTTTCATGTGTTTATATGGTGGATCACATTGAAACACCCCTACATACCCAGGTTGAAGCCTACTTGGTCATAGTGGATGATATCTTTGATGTGTTCTTGGATTCAGTTTGTGAGTATTTTGTTGAGTATTTTTGCATCAAAGTTCATGAGGAAGATTGGCCTGAAATTCTCTTTCTTTGTTGGGTCTTTATGAGGTTTAGGTAACAAAGTGCCTGTGGCTAATAGAATGAGTTTGGTAGTGTTCCTTCTGTTTCTATGTTGTGGAATAGTTTGAAGAGTATTGGTGTTAGCTCTTCTTTGAAGGTCTGGTAGAATTTTGCGCTGAAACCATCTGGTCTCCGACTTTTTTTGGATGAGAGACTTTTGATGACCGCTTCTATTTCCTTAGGTGATATAGGACTATTTAATTGATTTACCTGGTCTTGATTCAACTTTGGTAAGTGGAATCGATCAAGAAAATTGTCCATCTCATTTAGATTTTCAAATTTTGTGGCATATAGACTTTTGAAGTAAAACTTTTTTTTTTATGCTTGCTTTATTTACCTTGGCCCGGGCAGATATTTCACCTATGCTGGCTCAGTAACCTCACCACCCATCTTCCAGCCCCCATCCAATGCCATCCACCTTAATCCTCCTCATATGGTTTACCCTCCATCCATAATCCCATGGTACTTGCTTGTGTTTTTCATCTGGGCCTTTTTGCACCAATATTGGAGTTCTTTCTCTTGGCCCACATAGGTTTTTTTCTCCACAGGAACCCATCGTGAAGTCCTGTCCTTCTTCTTCCTCTGTGTCTCCCCAGTAAAACTTAATGATTGTTTGGATTTCTTCAGTGTCTGTCATTATGACCCCCTTTTCATTTCTGATTTTGTTGATTTGGATAGTGTCTCTTTGCCTTTTAGTTAGTTTGGCTAAGGGTTTGTCTTTCTTGGTGATTTTCTCAAAGAACCAGCTCTTGATTTCATTGATTCTTTGAATTGTTTTGTTTCTAATTGATTGATTTCAGCCCTGAGTTTGATTATTTCCAGCTGTCTACTCCACTTTGGTGTGACTGCTTCTTTTTTTTTTCCTAGGGCTTTCAGGTGAGCCTTTAAACTGCTTGTATGAGATGTTTTGAATTTTTTTTGTTAGTTTTATTTTTTATAAGTAATTTATTTATTTTTATATTAATTACAGGTTATATACTTTGTGTCCCAATCATAGCCCACTCCCTCATTCCCTCCCACTCTCTCCATCCCTCCCTCATCTTCTCCCTGACCCCCTCCAAGTCCACTGATAGGGGAGGACCTCCCCCACTTCCATCTGACCCTAGCTTATCAATCTCTTCAGGGCTGGCTGCAATGTCCTCTTCTGGGATCTAGTTAGGCTGCTCATCCCTCGGGGGTGGGGGGGGGAGGCTGTCGACAAGCCAGCCATTGAGTTCATGACAGAAATAGTCCCTGTTCCCCTTACTAGGGTACCCAGTTGGGTACTGAGCTACCATGGGCCACATCCGAGCAGGGGTTATAGTTTGTATCCATACATGGTCCTTGGTTGGAGAAACAGTCTCATGGAAGACCCCTGTGCCCTGATCTATTTGGTCTTTGTGGAGCTCTTGTCCTTGCCAAATCTTACTAACTCCCCCTTTTTTTCATATGATTCCCTGCACTCTGGCGATGGCTTTGTTGATTCATTGTTAGTTAGAGTCTTTTAGAGGCCCTCTGTGGTAGGCTCCTCTCGAATTTCTTCTTGAAGGCACTTAACGCTATGCACTTTCCTCTTAGCACTGCTTTCATTGTGTCCCATAAGTTTGGGTATGTTGTGCTTTCATTTTCATTGAATTATAAGAAGACTAATTTCTTTCTTTATCTCTTCCCTGACCCAGCTGTCATTGAGTAGCAAGTTGTTCAGTTTCCACGTATATGCTGGCTTTTTGCTGTTTCTGTTGTTATTGAGGTCCAGCTTTAGTCCATGGTGATCAGGTAGGATACAAGGAATTATTTGAAGCTTTTTGTATCTGCTGAGACTTGTTTTATGACTAACTATAGGGATTATTTTGGAGAAGTTTCCATGATGTACTGAGAAGAAGGTAAATTCTTTTTTGTTTGAGTGAAAGGTTCTGTAGATATCTGTTAGGTCCATTTGATTCATGACCTCTGTTAGAGTCATGGCTTCTTTGTTTAATTTCTGTTAGAAACTGACTGTTGGATCAATGGAATTGAATAGAAGATGCTGAAATATACCCACACACTTATGGACATCTAATGTTTGACAAAGATGGCAAAACCATAAAATGGAAAAAAAAGATAGCATCTTCAACAAATGATGCTGGTCTAACTGGATGTCTATATGTAGAAAAATGCAGTTACATCCATACTTATCATCCTGCACACAAGTAATGTCCAAGTGGATCAAAGACCTCAAAATAAAACCAGACACACTAAACCTGTTAGGAGAAAAAGTAGGGAAGAGCCTTGAACTCATTGGTACAGGAGACAACTTCCTGAACAGAACACCAACAGCACAGGCTATAAGAGCAACAATCAATAAATGGGACCTCATGAAACTGTAAACCTTCTGTAAAGCAAAGGACACTGTTGTCAGAACAAAATGACTGCCAACAGATTGGGAAAGGATCTTCGTCAACCCTATATCTGTCAGAGGGCTAATATCCAGTATATATAAAGAACTCAAGAAGTTAATCAGCAACAAATCAAGTAATCCAATTAAAAATTGGGTAAAGAGCTAAACAGAGAATTCTTGATAGAGGACTATCAAATGGCCAAAAAAACAATTAAAGAAATGCTCAACATCTTTAGTCACCAGGGAAATGCAAATCAAAACAATCCTGAGATTTCACCCTACACCCATCAAAATGGCTAAGATCAAAAACTCAAGTGACAACACATGCTGGAGAGATTGTAGAGAAAGCGGAACCCTCCTCCATTGCTGGTCAGAATGTAAACTTGTACAATCACTCTGGAAATCAATCTGGTGCTTTCTCAGACAATGGGAATAGCGCTTCCTCAAGATCTGGCTATAACATTCCTAGGCATATATCTAAAAGATGCTCAAGTACACAGTAAGGACATTTGCTCAATGTTGTTTGTAGCAGCTTTATTTGTAGCCAAAACCTAGAAACAACCCAGATGCCCCTCAAATGAGGAATGGATACAGAAATTGTTGTACATCTACACCACGGAATATTAATCAGCACTAAAAAACTATGAAATCATGAAATTTGCAGGTAAATGGTGGGAACTGGAAAAGATCTTCCTGAGTGGGCTATCCCAGAAGCAGAAAGACACTTATGGTATATATGCTCACTCATATAGACATAAAATATAGGAGAAATATACTGAAATCTGTATACCTAAAGAAACTAATCAAGAGGGAGGACTCTGGCTAAAATGCTCAATCCCCATTCAGAAATCCAAAAAGGATGGACATCAGAAGAAGGAGAAAACAAGGAACAAGTCAGGAGCCTGCCACAGCCTGAAAGGCTCTGCCCTGCAGAATATCAAAGCAGATGCTGAGACTTATGGCCAACCTTTGGGCAGAGTGCAGGGAATCTTATGAAAGAAGTGGGAATAGTAAGACCTGAAGAGGACAGGAGCTCCACAAGGAGAGCAACAGAAGCAAAAATTCTGGGCACAGGGGTCTTTCCTGAGACTGACACTCCAAGCAAGGACCATGCATGAACATAACCTAGAACCCTGCACAGATGTACCCCCATGGCAGTTCAGTGTCAAAGTGGGTTCCATAGTAATGGGAATAGGGACTGTCCCTGACATGAACTGATTGGACTGCTATTTGATCATCTCTTCCTGAGGGGGGAGTAACCTTACCAGTCCACAGAGGAAGACAGTGTAGCCACTTCTCATGAGACCTAATAGACTAGGATCAAAAGGAAAGAAAAGAAGACCTCCCCTATTCTTGGACTTGGGGAGGGGCATAGGTGGATTAGAAGGAAAGAGGGAGGGTTTGGGAAGGAACTGGGAGGGAGCTACAGGGGGGATACAAAGTGAATAATTAATAAAAAATTGTAATTTATAAAAAATGAAAAAACAATTAAGCACACAGAAAGACAAAAACATAAATTTACAAAAAAAATGAAGACTTGGTTTCTTCTGTATTTTACAAACATGTCCTGTTCTCTGAAATGTCTCTCCTATTGACACATGCCTGAATAAGTTTTTTGCTACAGCTGAAACTCTTAACATTTCTGCAGTGGGTATTGACATTTAACCTCTTTGAAATGCAGGGGGAATGTAAGCATAGTAGGAATATGCTTATGCCTGTTATCCTTTAAAACAGTGGTTCTCAACATGTGGGCCTTAACTACTTGTGGGTTCACAAATGAGACACCCTGCATGTCATATTCATAACAGTACCTATGAACATTATCATTGACAACAGTAGCTGATTCTACAATTATGAAGTAGCAACAGAATAATTTTATGTTTGTGAGTCACCGAAACTTGGAGAAATATATTAAATGGTCACAGCACTAGTAAGGTTGAGAACCACTGCTCTAAAGTATCTTCTCTAATGTAGTTAATCATAGATAATGATCTGGTGATAATTCTGAGGACCCAGCACACCTAATGGAAGGGGAAACGGTCTTCTGAGTAAAGGTTTTTCTTCTGCATTCTACTTTAGGGCACACTGCATACAGTAATCATATTTATTGAATTAAAAATAGTTACCTTATTGGCTGTAACCTGATAAAGTTTATTGTATTTGAAAACGGAATATTAGAATTCTAATATTTAAAATGTTTTCAAAACATCTTTTAAATAGTTTAAACTATTTAAGCTACTTTATTAGATGCTGGCTTCAGGGTTTTAAAAATGCAATCATACTTATAACACCTAACCAAAATAATCTGAAAAATATAACTACTGTAGTATGAAAGCCACAGTTTGCTAGTATTCACATATCAAGAGATCTTGGGGATCCCAGATTCAGTGAATACATCTATATCACAGTTTCTGTATCTAGGGATCAGGAAACATTAAAGATGGGAGGGTCCAGAATAACTATTAAATCCAGAATACAAGGGAGACTGCTGTGGAAAAATCTGTTTTAGTATTGGCTGCATAAACAAAGCCTAAATATTGGCAATGTTAATGGACTTATTAGTGTGTAAGGGGAAAATCTTGGTAGAATTCTACTCCTAGACAAAGAACTACAGGCAACTATTGACTGCTGAGAGAAGAAAAATTAGCCTCTCTCATGAATGAGCCCACTTATTGATTCTTCAATGCAGAGCACAGAGCCTCTAAAAAATATATGCACCAGCAATAGAAATTGATTAAATAAACTATGTGCATACATATATTCATACAGGACCATAAATATATTTGTGCATACACATACGCAAATAAGTAATAAATATAATAAAAGAAAAAAATTATGATATTCTAACAGAAAGATATATCAAACATAACAAAGTTACTAGGACATTTACAACTTTAAGAAGAACAAAATGAATAAAGGCTAATTAGAAATAGTTGTTAACAATTGATGTTAAAATTAGTAAGTATTTTGTGTTGTGATAAAGGCAAATTGTGGCTTTTATTCATTGGGTTCAAATAGAATCCTGAAATATTACATAATTTAAAAAAGGTTTTCACTGTTTTATATATATATATATATATATATATATATATATATGTGTGTGTGTGTGTGTGTATCATTAAAATTATATATATTAATTCATAACAAAATAAGTTTATTATTATTATGTATACAGCAAAAATACTATAAAACCTTCCATGTCACAATTGTCTAGAACTTCACTGGAAATTCAAATACTTCTACCTGTTCTTACCTGAGATCTCTTTTCCTTCATTTTTAATATCAGATGTCATAGCTACTTATATTCACTTTGTGTAAATGGTATTGCATTTTGGTTTTTCATCTCTTCCACATGGATAGGTTTTACTCCAGAGCAAAGGTTATAGTCTCTTTACACTACACAGAAACTTTAGCATAATTAATTTAGGCACTTTTCCAGAAAATAAGTCATCAAAGAGAAGATTATTTAGACACTAGTCTTAGTAAATTTACTGGGATATGAGTATGTCTCTGAAGTAGATAATAAAGTAATAAAAACAACTTATTTTATTGGTACTCCTGCTCTGATTCGTCTTCAAACACGTTTTACTTTTTATCATATTTGAACTTTATATGTACCCTTTACACTTTCAACAACCATATTTGCTTGTTACAAAAAAAGCTGAAGTTAGTCATTTAATGTTCAAGTTCATTTAACCTTTCTAAGAATTACAAGTCTATCAGAAATCTACAAATTATACCGTGTTAACTAATTTTTTAACTATTTAACTAATTTTTAACTATTTTAACTAGTAAGGGGAACAAGGACTATTTCTGACATGAAATCAATGGTGAGCTCTTTGACCTCCCCACCCCCAAGGTAGGAGCAGCCCTGCTAGGCCACAGAGAAGTTTGCAGCCAGTCCTGGAGATACCTGATAAAACAGCATCAGACAAAAGGGGAGGAGGTCCTCCCCTAACAGTGGACTTGGAAAGGTGCAGGGAGGAGATGAGGGAGGGATGGTGGGATTGAGAGGGAATGAGGAAGCGGGATACAGCTGGGATACAGAGTTAATAAAATGTCACTAATTAAAAATAAATTTAAAAAGAAAATAAAAACATCTTAGGCCTTTCACTTCTTTGTTTCATTTTATGTGCAGTAGCACTATCTTATCACAAGAAGGAGAACATAATATTTAATTATCCTAAATACAGTTTATTATTTAATTATCCTAAGTGGCTGAAGAATAGCTCCAGGTAAAGTCAAAGGTCACTGGGAAAGACAAGACATTTTATTAGCATTGGGTGGCTTTCTTCAGGAATTCCCAGGTCCATTGCAAAAAGATTTTCTTATCAGGGAAAGGTCCAGCCTATAATTTTCCCTGAGGGCTACGTGATGCTCCTTACAAGATCTGCGGTTACCAGATCATGTAGAGAAATAACCCTACTAAGAAAAGGGAGTCCAGCATCTTCTGCCATCTTAGAATAAATGAGAGGCTATCTGGAAATGTCAGACTTCAACCTCACACAGCAGAATTCCACAGATAATTATTTTAAATAGAGTGAAAGGGTGCATAAAAGTGCTGAAGATTGAGGAGTCACAGGAAAATGTTTCAGTTATTAATTGAAAGAGCTTGCACATTAATAATAAAATCCAAAATTTACCCAGCCTACAAGAAGTACAGCAATAAAGAAGGAGCAGAGATTGAGGGAGTGACCACCTAGTGACTGGCCCAAGCTGAGACTTGCCTCACAGTAGTGAGCCAACCAGTGACACTATTAGTGATATTCTGCTATGCTTGCCAACAAGAGCCTACTATAACTGTCCTCTGAGAGGCTACACCCAGCAGCTGACTAAAACAGATGCTGAGACTACCTGCATAATGTGTGTCAGAGCTCAAGCAGCCTTGGGGAAGAGTGGAGGGAAGGATAGAAAGACTCAGGAGGGACAAGAACTCCACAAGAAGACCAAGAATAAACTAACATAGGTCCTTGGGGCCTTACAGAGATTGAATTACCAACCAAAGAGTATGTATGGTCTGGACGTAGGCCCCTTACACATATCTAACTGATTAGCACCTTGGTCTTAGTGGATGTCTCCTAGCATGTGGAATGAGGGCTGTTTCTGATGAGGACTCTGTTGCCTGCTGTTGGATCACTTTTTCATAGTTGGGCTGCCTTGCCAGACCTCAGTGGAAGAGAATACACTCAGTAATGATGAGACTTGAAGTGGTGGGGTGGCTTGATTACAGGGGTGTAGGAGTCTCTGTTCTGAGAAGGAGGGGAGAGGGCAAAGGGGGATGAGGATGGGAGGGTGGGGCCAGGAGAAGAGGAGGGGGGAAGCTGCATTTAGGTTGTAAACTAAAGAAATAAATAAACCTAATAAAAAGAAAGAAAGGAATGAAGGAAGGAAAGAAAGGATGGATGGAAGGAAGGAAAGAAAAAGGAAAGAAAAGAAGGAAGGAAGAAAGCGAGCAAGCAAGCAAGCAAGCAAGAAAGAAGCAAGCTACCCAAGCACGGTGGCATATGCTTGTAATACCAGCATTCAGGGAAGCAGAGAAAGGCATATATCTCTGTGAGTTTGAGGCCAGCCTGGTCTGCAAAGGAAGCCAAGGGCAGCCAAGTTTAAACAAAGAACCCTTTCTCGAAGCAAACAACAACAACAACAACAACAAAATAATAATAAGCTGGTCTCTACCCACCCCACCTAACTCCTTATTCTGCAGAAGTGTGTCCTTAACAGCAATTCCTATGTTATAGTGCAGATAAGTAATGGCAACATGCATTTATCATTTTCAGTTTGCAGTTTTCCCTTGTGTCATTTATTTCAATTATTTTTTTGTTTTTATTTTCTTTTCTTTATACGTTTTAAGCTTCTTAAATAGTGTAAATAGATATTCAAGAGATTGACAAGAAAAAATGTCTTACATCTGGATTTCTCATTATTTTCGTATTGCTTCTATAAAAACATGCTATATACATAGTGATTCAAAACATATTTTCATTCCGAATTTCAGAGACAAGAAAACTAAACAGATATTAAGGCTATGCTGACCTATAGGGTAAGAAGAGTATGTTCTGGCTTGTATGTACTTCTTCTAAAGTTGCTCAAGTGTCATGACGTTTGGTCCCTTCTTCACACAGGTATAACCACCTTACACATATAGGACAGTTTCTCTAACATAGGGATATTTATGATTAGATTAACAGTACCTGGGATGAGGCACAACAGTCTATCTTAAGATGCTTATGTGATTCAGGGAGCAAGATACTGTAATTAGTTACAGGTACTAGAACCTGAAACAATGGCCTTACTTAAATTGTCAGCTGTATGAGTGTCTAGAATTCACATAAGGTATAACACAAAATAATCTTTAACATGGGCTGTTGGGAGCTGTTCTGATGCTGGCCCTCAAGAGCTGGTTACTCCCCAGACATTCCTATCCTGTTGTGTAAATCTGCCTAAGATGTACCTGATTCGTTGATTAAATGGCCTCTACCTGGGGAGGATAAGGTTCCCAGTCTTTTGAGGACAGGAGAATCACAGGAAGGTGACAAATAGGAAGAGAAGAGGAAAGAGGACCCTATAATGGGTTAGGTGGAGAAGGAACCATATGGGTGAGGAGGAAGGATTCTGAGGATGCTGTGGATAGTGAAAACACCCAGATGAAGAATAAAAGCACTTAAAGCAAATATTAAGAAACATAACCAACCCTTCGGCAGAGTGCGGGGAATCATATGAAAGAAGGGGGAGTTAGTATGACCTGGAGAGAACAGGTGCTCCGCAAGTACCAAATATATCAGGGCACAGGGGTCTTTTATGGGACTATCTCTCCAACCAAGGACCAAGTATGGTTATAACCTAGAACCCCTGCTTGTATGTAGCAAATGGTAGGTCAATACCCAAGTGGGTGCACTAGTAAGGGGAACAGGGACTATTTTGGACATGAACCCAATGGCTGGCTCTTTAACGCCCCCGGCCCCCTCCGAGGGAGGAGCAGCCTTGCTAGGCCACAGAAGAGGAGGACATTGCAGCCATTCCTGAAGGTATCTGATAAGCTAGAGTTAGATGGAAGGGGAGGAGGTCCTCCCCTATCAGTGGACTTGGAAAAGGGCAGGGAGGAGATGAGGGAGGGAAGGGGGGTGATAGGGAGGGAATGCGGGAGGAGGCTACAGCTGGGATACAAAGTATATAACCTGTGATTAATATAAAATAAAAATGTTAAAATAAAAAAAAGATTATTAACGGAAGGTAGTCCAGATAAAGATAGTTAAGATGGATAGCATTGGATGACAGCTGGGAGGTCAATGGGGAGATTATTGAGACAACCCAAGGTAAATATGGCAATTATAAAATCTAACAGACATCTGTGTCTTATTATTTGTGATATCCAGTTAAATAATGCCACCACAATAATTATAGGGCAAATAATAATAAACATTATATATCTCAACACTCATTTTTTATTTACTACAACAAAGGACATATATTTTTTTCTAATACAAGGATCAGAGAAAGGCCAGGATAGATGTAAGAAGGCATTTATTATGAAGTTGAAGGAAAAACATGATATATTTTATAGTTAAATATCTCTGCCATATGCCTAACTACTCCACAAAATTCTAGAAAAAAGTTTAAAAAGCTAAAATATGACAGTGAGGGCTTATTATACCATAACAACATAACAGATAATTTTATGTCTTATTATTGTACGGGGAACAACTAATTTCTGATGCTTGTCATGCCTCCAAATATGAACCAGATCAAATTACTCCCAATACTTACCTAATTTAGTATTTATGATGTTTTAATTTTCTTGTCATTGACGTATATAAGACATTTTTCCAATTTGCCTCTGAAGTGTTGTCCTCAGTTAAAAAGAAAATAAATGAGGTCAAACAAAATCAAGAAAAATCTAATTGAGGTCTTTTTGTTCAGCCAATACAAAATTAATGTTCTCTCTACATTTTATAATTAAAATGTAATATCCTGTGAAGGAATTCAATTTAATAGCAAAGTAGCAGGCAATATAGGAGATTAAAATTAATCCTTAATCACTTGTTGAGTCATTAGCTGGTTTCAATTTTGCAGAAAGCATCAAAATTGCGTACCTACATTACTAAAAGAAATATATCAATTATTTAACAAGTTAAATAATGATTAAATAGCATGTTTTTTTCAAAATACCTATTAATTCTTTGAGAATTTTTTCTGAGATCTTCTATTTTATTAAATTTTTATTTTTTATATTAAATACAGTTTATTGACTTTGTATCCCAGCTGTAGCCACATCCCTCATCCTTCCCAATCCCACTCTCTCTCCTTTATCTTCTCCCATACTCCTCTCCAAGTCCACTTTTCAAATTGTTTCTGTCAACCTTTCCACACAATCATGTCCAGATACAGATACATTGTTCCATCTATAACCACCCCAAAAGTGCTTCCCAAACAGACTGGAATTTGTGGTCTTCCATGAGAGCACTGTTTCATTACCAGAGGCTACACTCTTAGGAAAAAAAAAAAACTGATTTCCTCTTTTCTCAACAGGTAACATTTGCCAATAGCTCCTCTGGTGGGTATGGAACTTCACCTTGCATCTCCATACTGGAATTTGGTCTTCTGAAGCCTTGCTCAGGTATTGCACATGCTATCACAATTGATGTAAATTCATACAAGAACTGATTTGCTGTTTCCAAAAGATACAATTTTGTTGTTGTTGTTTTGCACTCATCTAACATTTCTTGCTCTTACCAATTTCTATGTCAATTCTAAAATATCTGCGCTATGAGAGGCCTGAACATGTGTTTTGGAGAAGACTTTGGAACTTTGGATTAGAAGAGCCACTGCTCTCAAAATCTCAGTGGGCTTTTATATAAGACCTTTGAAGAGAATAATGTTGAAGGCAATGCAGACAATGTAGGTCTGTCTTGTGAAGTGTCAGAGGGAAACTTTCCTTATTTTTAATTAAGTTTCTGTGGCTCTGGTTAGCTGGGACTGGTGAGTCTACTGTGATTAACAAGATCTCAGAACTACTAAATTGTAACCTTCACTTTGCTGAGACCTTTGATGCTGGCCACCTGGAGCTGAGAAATTTTTGGTGAATTAGAAGAGACAAGAATGTTTGAGGAGAAATTCCACGGAAAGTGTTTGCTGGGAGTCAGCACTCAGAAACTGTTCCAGACGTGTCCAAGGTTATACCGTGTGCTGGCATCCAGACTTTGTAATGTAAGAATCACACATGTGGTGCTGGTTTTGAAGGTGTGAAGGATCGACATGCAGAAGCTGAGTATGGAAGAGAGCCCAATAGAGGTTACTGATGAAAGAGCATCCCATCTGCAGCAGAAGACCCAAGTAATTTTGAGGTACCAGTACCATGGGTTGACTACCAAGAACAGCAGAAGGAGGGAAGGGGAGCCATCTGGAGCCTAGAAGTCAGCTCTTTGTGCAGCAGAAGGCAGAGCCAGAGCAGTTACCCAAGCCCAGTGGAGGAGCCAAGAGGATGTGTGTAGATCTCAGATATTGGACATTCCATTATTTATACTGCTGGAAATTTAATTTTGATTTGGTCTTCCCTCTTGAAGTAAGAAAATATTACATAAGTTTTATATTAATAAGAGCTCACCTTGAGAAAAATTAGAATATATTTTAAAATTTTAAGGAGATGATATTTTACAGTGACTGAAATTTTAATGTGTTTAAGTTTGTAAAGACTTTGCAACTTTAAAGCTGTTGGATTTTTTTTTTTATTTTTAATGTGAGATCTTAGGGATGAATTAAGAAGGAAAAGGTTATGGTTTAATGGTGATATGTTTGTGTGTCAAGTTGACAAATGGACAATTTCCATGAATAGTTTTATGTTAACTTGATATAAGTTAAAGTCGTCTGAGAGGAGGGAACCACAACTAAGAAAATACTTCTGTAAGATAAGGCTGTGGCCATGCCTGTAGAATATTTTCTTAATTAGGTTTTGATGCTAAGATGGCACAGTCTATGGTGGTAGTTCTAATCCCTAGCTGGTGGTCCTGTGTTCTATCTATCTATCTATCTATCTATCTATCTATCTATCTATCTATCTATCTATCTATTTATTTGTTATCAATCACAGGTTAGGTACTTTGCATCCCAAGCGTAGCCCCCTCCCTCATTCCCTCCAACCCTCCCCAACCCTCCCTCATCTCCTCTCTGCCCTCTCCAAGTCCACCTACGGGGGAGGACCTCCTCCCCTTCCATCCAATCCCAGCTCATCCTGTCTTCTCAGGGCTGGCAAGCTTCGCTATGGGAGGCAAGCTAGTTAGCAGCATGCTTCTGTGACCTCTGCATCAGCTGCTGCCTCCAGGTTCCTTCCTTGCTTGAGATCCTGTCCCGACTTCTGTTCATGATCATCTGATAATGTAGCAGTAAATCCAAATAAATGCTTTTCTCATCGAATTGTTTTTGTCATGGCAATAATAACTGGAAGTAAGATACTATATCTTGCCAGGCCAGTCATTACCGTAGTTCATAATATTCCTAATCTCCTATGAAATAGTACATAACACTTTCCAGCAACAGAAAAATAGTCAGTAGGAATATATCTATCAAGTCAGTACCAATTTGATTTCTTTATGTTTTATGATTTAATTATGTACTGCGCTCAGAAGGGTCTAACCATCAAGTTCTTGAAGATAAGCAAGAATTTTAGCATTAACCTGGAATGTTTAGGAGTCCTTAAGACATCATTGTCCAAAAAGTCCTGAACAATAATTATTCCCTAGCATTGTGCTTTACATTTGTTAGCCTGGGCTGTCTTTTAAAGACATTGGTGCTGTGTTATAAAATAACTCCATTTAAACACATACACATACTCTTATCTATAACACATTGCACATTTTTATATACACTATAGTTTATGCAATAAATTTATATATATATATGTATATACATACATGCATATATAAATACTAAATTCACAGACATCTCTGAAAAATCGATATACCGGCTTTAAAGAAACAGATTTGGGGGGTCGATCCAAGATGGCTGCCACGAGAGAACACTGTGTCTGAGGAGTAGGAGAGCAGAAACAACGCAGCGACCAGGAGACTGAACTCTGGGACCTAAAACGCCAGCATTGTGAGTGCCAGGTGAGCGGAACTCCTACGGTGAGAAAATCAAGTGGGAAAACCCTAGGGACACGCAGTTATTACCTGGAGAAATTTCCCTGTG
>CM053745.1:34733538-34767482 GCA_028658305.1 Pachyuromys duprasi | reverse complement strand
GGGAATGAGGGAGGAGGCTATGCCTGGGATGCAAAGTACCTAACCTGTGATTGATATAAAAATAAATAAATTAATTAAAAAAATAAATAAATAAATTACATTTAAAAAAAAAAGAAAGTTAATGTCTGTGTGTCTTTATTTTTTAATGTAATTTATTTATTTTATATTAATCACAGGTTATGTACTTTGTATCACAGTCATAGCCCCCTCTCTCATTCCCTCCCACTCTTCCTATCTCTCCTTCATCTCCTCCCTGCCCCCCTCCAATTCCACTGATGGGGGAGGACCTCCTCCCCTTCCATCTGACCCTAGCTTATCATGTCTTGTCAGGGCTGGCTGCAATGTCCTTTTCTGGGTTCTAGCTAGGCTGTTCCTCCCAGGTGGTGGTGGGGAGGGGTCAAAGAGACAGCCATTGAGTTCATGACAGAAATAGTCCCTGTTCCCCTTACTAGGGTCCCCAGTTGGATACTGAGCTACCATGGGCCATGTCTGAGCAGGGGTTGTGTCTTCATGTTTCTTATTTTTTCATTGGGTATTTTTCTCATGTTTGTTTGTTTTGTCCTATTCTGACTTGTTTCCTTTTTTCTCATTTTATTTTATTATTATTGATAGTTGTGAGACACCCTGTGGTTGTTGGGAATTGAACTCAGGACCTATGAAAGAGCAGCCTGTGTTTTTAACCTCTATTATTATTGATGAGATACTTGTTTGCTTTTTAATGAGAGACAGAAAGAATATGTATCGTTACAGGTGAAGAGGTAGAAAGGAATTTGGAGGCTAGGCAAGAAACTAAATTGTAATTGGTTTTCTTGTATTTTAAGAAAAAGATCTACATCAAATAAAAGTAAAATAAATAAATATCTGTAAGCTTTTTGTGGTATCCAGTTTGCAGTACAGGTCTTGTAGCAATATTCAACTTTTCATTATGATAAGAACCACAGCATTGTACTGATTTTTGATAGCATTTATTCCTATTTAAAGCCTACATAAGCCTAGCAGGGTATCGAAGCAGATGTTAAGTCACATTGCCAAACTATGGGCAGAGGGCAGGGAATCTTATGAAAGAAGGGGAGATGAGAGACCTGGAGGGGACAGGAGCTTCATAAGAACAACAGAACCAAAACATCTAGGCACAGGGGTCTTTTCTGAGACTGATACTCCAACCATGGACCATTCATGGATATAACCTAGAATCCTTGTTCATATGTTGCCCATGACAGCTCAGTATCCAAGTGGGTACCCTAGAAAGGGGAACAGAAACTGTTTTTGTTTTCTTTCTAGCTTTGCTGTCCTGGGCTCACTTTGTAGAAAAAGATGAACTTGAATTCACAGAAATCTTCCTGCCTCTGCTTCTGAGTGCTGGGATTAGAGGCTTGTGCCACTTCACCTGGAACACTTAAACTTAAATTCAAAACAATAGAGGAAAATAGACCACACTGGTACCAGGGACCCAGGTAACACCCCTCTCTATGCCTTATGCCCACCAACTTTTCTTAAAGCATGCCCAGCAGCCATGAATTGCAAGCAATCTCCTGGGTTCTATTTTCTTGTCCACAAACATGCCTGAATTCCTGGAGACCATACAGACATCAGGGACTCCAGTATTGGCACCCCAAATCCCTTAGGTCACACAGACCACAAAAATACCTAGCAGAGACAGCCTGCTAGATCTGAGACTCACTGATCACCAGAACTCCAAGGGACTAAGGCCAGAAGACAAGAGAGGAAACAAAATACAAGAAGAAAACATTGAAAAAACAAAAAGCAGGTAACAAAGATAAACTCAGAAATCAGCACCTAAACCTATAAAACCCCACAAAACAGAAGGCTAAAAACCAACATAAGAACATGATTAATAACACCCAAGGAAATATGGCACAACCAACTATTGTACTACAGGAAGCCCTAGATATTCCAACACAGATAAAGCACAAAAATGACATTAGAACCAGTCTTGTGAAGATGATAGAAGCCTTTAAAGAGAAAATGAATATTTGGGGAAAAGGCATGGAATTTTAGGGAAGAAGGGGGTGATAGAAAGACCTGGACTGGACAGGAGCTCCAAAAGGAGACCAACAAAATAAAAGAAAGAAAAAAGAAAACCTGAGCCCTAGGGGCCCTGCAGAGACTGATACCCCATCCAAGGACAATGCATGGAGAAGACCTAAAACACCTGCTCAGATGTAGCCAATAGATTCAGTATCCAAGTAGAGTTTCTAGTAAGGGAGCAAGTGCTTTTTCTAGCATAAACTCATGGCTGGCTCTCTGATCACTTCCCTCAGATCAGAGAGCAGCCTTGCTGGGCATCAGAGAAAGACAATGCAGCCAGTCCTGATTGGCCGGAGTAGGAGGGGCAGGGAAGGGGACCTACCCTGTGAGTGGACTTAGGAGGTGGCATGCAAGGAAATGATGAAGGGACTGTGGGATTGGAAGGGGACAAAGAAGGGGGCTACAGCTGGGATGCAAAGTGCATGAACTGTAGTTAATATAAAAAATAAAAAACATAGTGGGAACTAGAAAAGATCATCCTGAGTGAGGAATCCCAGAACAGAAAGACATACATGGTACATACTCACTTATAAGTAGATATTAGCAATATAAAATAGGATAAACAATGAAAATCTATACACCTAATGAAGCTAAACAAGAAGAAGGACCCTGGCTAAAATGATCAATCCTGATTCAGAAAGGCAAATAGGATGGATATCAGAAGAGGAAGAAAACAGAAAACAGGAAAGGAGCCTACCACAGAGGCCTCTGAAAGACTCTACACAGCAGGTATTAAAGCAGATGCAGAGACTCATAGCCAAACGTTGGGCAGAGTGCAGGAAATCTTATGAAAGAAGAGGTAGATAAAAGACCTGGAAGGAACAGGAACACCACAAGGAGAGCAACAGAACCAAAAATCTGGGCCCAAGGGTCTTTCCTGAGACTGATACTCCAACCAAGGACCATGCATGGGGATAACCTAGAATCCCTGCACAGATGTAGCCGTGGCAGCTCAGGTTCTAAGTGGGTTTCTTAGTAAGGGGAACAGGGGCTGTCTCTGACATGAACTCAGTGTCTGGCTCTTTGATCACCTTACCCTGAAGGGGGAACAGGCTAACCAAACCACAGAGGAAGAAAATGCAGCCAGTCCTGATAAGACCTGATAGGCTAGGGTCAGATGGAATGGGAGGAGGATCAGCCCTA
Source organism: Pachyuromys duprasi (assembly GCA_028658305.1). Taxonomy (NCBI): domain Eukaryota; kingdom Metazoa; phylum Chordata; class Mammalia; order Rodentia; family Muridae; genus Pachyuromys; species Pachyuromys duprasi. Next base: position 34,764,290 of record CM053745.1, on the reverse strand, counting down.
TCAGTGGATGGAGGAAGGGACATGGAAGGAGAAGAGGAAGGATGGGTAGGATTGGGAGGGAATGAGGGAGGGAGCTGTATCTGGAATGCAAAATGAACTGATTGTAATTAATAAAAAATATCTAATTTAAATAAAAAGGAAGAATTGTTTAACAGACATTACAACTAAGAGATCAAAGAAATGATAATTGTTTTTTGAGTATTAGTTTGAGGTTTGGAACACAGGTCTGGGTGAAGACCAGCCAGTACAGACATGACCAGCCACCTAGGGAAAGGAATTAGCTTTACCACATTCTTTTTCTGCCCACTAGAGATACAGTTGCTGGGAAACTGGCCCAGATGGCCAAGCCAGAACTCTTTGTGGACTTGGCACCTAAAGTAAACCAATCATTTCAAAAGTCAATTTCTCTTACCCAATCATGTATTGTCAAGGCATGTAACTCCATTCTTGAATTACCTACCCCCTATAAAAACCTTGTTCCCCTAGACCAGGGGGCCACATTCCTCTCCTGCTTTCACAGGAAGATTGAGACCCAGTCTTGAGCGTGTATGCAATAAACCCTCATGTATTTGAAAAGGAGTTGATTCCTGGTGTTCTTTGGGGTAGTTTCATGAAGTGGGCATAAAAACATTTAAAATGAACCTAAGAAATATCTACACAACATTTTATGCAAACATAAAAGAATATACCTTCTCAGCACCTCAAGCAACTTTTTCAACAACTGACCATATATTCAGTAACAAAGCAAGTCAAAACAGATTCAAAAATAACCCTTTTTCGGAATCTAAGATGATCATGGGGTTTTTTTCCAGTTTGTTTATATGGTGGATTACAGTGATGGATTTCCATATATTGAACCACCCCTGCATGCTTACGATGAAGCCTACTTGGTCATGATGGATGATATCTTTTACGGGTTCTTGGATTCTGTTTGCAAGTATTTTATTGAGTATTTTTGCATCAATGTTCATAACAGAGATAGGTCTGAAGTTATATTTTTTAGTTGGGTCTTTGTGTGGTTTAGGTGTCAAGGTGACTGTGTCTTCATAGAATGAGTTTCATAATGTCACTTTTGTTCTATTTTGTGGAATAGTTTGAAAAGAATTGGAGTTAACTCTTCTTTGAAGGTCTGGTAGAATTCTGTGCTGAAACAGTATAGCCCTTGGGTTTTTTTGGAAGGGAGAGTTTTGATGATTGCTTCAATTTCCTTGGGGGTTATAGGATTATTCAATCTTTCTATCAGATCTCGATTTAATTTTGGTATATGGAATCTATCAAGAAAACTGTCCATTTCATTTAGATTTTCAAATATTGTGGCATATTGGCTTTTGTTATACGACCTAAGTAGGGATGTATACTTTTACAACCACTTTGGAAATCAATCTGGCACTTTCTCAGACAATTAGGAATAACACTTTCTCAAGATCCAGCTATAGCACTCGTAGGCATATATCCAAAAGATGCTCAAGCATACAACAAAGACATTTGTTCAACCATGTTCGTAGCAGCTTTTTTCGTAATAGCCAGAAGCTGGAAACAACCCAGATGTCCCTCAATGGAAGAATGGATACACAAATTGTGGTAGATTTACACGATGGTATACTACTCAGCACTAAAAAGCGAGGAAATCATGAAATTTGCAGGCAAATGGTGGGATCTAGAAAAGATAATCCTGAGTGAGGTATCCCAGAAGCAGAAAGACACACATGGTATATACTCACTTATAAGTGGATACTAGACCAATAAGATAGGGCAAATGTACTGAAATCTATACACCTAAAGAAGATAGGCAAGAAAGAGGACCCAGAGGAAGATGATCAATCCTCACTCAGAAAAACAAACAGGATGGACATTGGAAGAAGGAAACAATAGGAACCAGGACAGGAGCCTACCATAGAGGGCCTCTGAAAGATTCTACCCAGCAGCAATTCAAAGTAGATGCTTATACTCATAGCCGAACTTTGTACAGAATGGAAGTAATCTTATGAAAGAAGTGGGAGATAATAATACCTGGAGGGTACAGGAACTCCACAAGGAGAGCAACAGAACCAAAATATCTGGGCACACAAGTCTTTTCTGAGACTGATACACCAACCAAGGTCCATTCATGGAGATAACCTTGAATCCCTGCTCAAATGTAGTCCATGGCAGCTCAGTATCCAAGTGGGTGTCCAAGTAAGGGGAACAGAGACTGTCTCTGACAAGAACTCAGTGGCTGGCTCTTTGACCCCCACACCCTGAGGGCGGAACAGCCTTGCAAGGCCACAGAATAGGACCATGCAGCCAGTCCTGATGAGAGCTGATAAGCTAGGGTCAGATAGAAGGGGAGAAGGACCTCCCCTATCAGTGGACTTAGACAGGGACATGGGAGGTAGCAAGGATGTGATTTGAAGTGAATGAGGGAGGCGGCTACAGATGAGATACAAAGTGAATGAAGTATAATTAGTATAAAAAATTTAAAAAATTAGTTTAAAAGTAACTCTATATATCTTATAAGACCACCACAAAATAAAGGAGGACTTTAACAACAACAAAAATAACAGCGTACAGACTCATGGAAACTCACTGACTGACAATAAATGTCCACTGGGTCAAGGAAAAACAAAGAAATTAAAGACTTTACAGTATTATGAAAATTAGTACACAATTTACCCAAAGTTATAGGACAAGCGAAAAGCTCTGTAGAGCAATGGAACTGTAAACAGAACAAAACAACAGACTAGAGTCTGGGACAAGATCTTCTCCATACCTACATCCAACAGAGGGCTAATGTACTGAATATATAAAGAACTCAAGATATTAGACAGCAATAAACCAACTAATCCAAAAATGGGTTACAGAGCTAAACAGAGAATTCTCAAAAGAGGAATACTGAAAACAAGAGAAATGCTTAAAGAATTGCTCAACATCCTTAGTCATCAAGGAAACGCAAATCAAAACAACTCTGAGATCCCACCTCACACTCATCAGAAAGGCTAAGATCAAAAACTCAAGTGATTACACATGCTGGAGAGGATGTGGAAAAAGGGGAACTCTCTTTGCTGGTGGGAATGCAAACATGCACAACCACTTTGGAAATCAATCTGGTGCTTTCACAGAAAAATGGGAATAGCACTACCTCAAGATCCAATTATATCACTCCTGGGCATATACCCTAAACACGCCCAAACATTCAACAAAGACATTTGCTCAGTTATGTTCTTAGCTGCTTTATTTGTAATATCCAGAATCTGGAAACAACCTAGATATCTTTCATTGGAGGAATGGATAGAGAAATAGTTGTACAAATACACAATGGAATTCTATTCAGCTACTAAAAATGAGGAAATCATGAAATCTACAGGCAAATGGATGTAATTAGAGGAGATCATCCTGAGTGAGGTAACCCAGAAACAGAAAGACAGGCCTGGTTTACACTCACTAATAAGTGGATTTTAGCCATATTAAACAGGATAACCATCTACATACCTAATGAAGCTAAACACTAAGGAGGACCCCAAGGAGGATGCTTAAATCTCATTTAGAATGGCAAACAGAATAGACACCAGAAGCAATGGAAAATAGGAAACAAGCTGGGAGCACACTATAGAGGGTCCTCTGAAAGGATTCACCCAATAGGGAATCAAAGTAGATGCTTAGACTCAGGGCCAAACTTTGGTCAGATCTAGCTAAAATTTTAAGCAGTGAATTGAATAGATTCAGAGTGCAGGGAAGAAGGGAGGGATGGGAGTAGAGGGACATGGAGGTAACAGGAGCCACACAAGGAGACCAAGTAAGGTAAAGGATAAGAGCACAGGGGTTCTAGCAGAGATTAATGGACCAACCAAGGTCCATGCATGGAGAGGACCTAGACTACTCTGCTCAGATGTGGCTGATTGGCAGCTCAGTCTCTATGTGGATCTCTGAGTGAGGGAAGCAGGGGCTGCTTCTATCATGAACTCAGTTGACTACTCTTTGGTCACTCTTCCCTGCAGCCTTGCCAGGCCACAGAGGAAGAGGATCCCAGCAGTTCTGATAAAACTTAACAAGTTATGGGCAGATGGCAATGGTGGAGAACTCCCGTTTTTGGTGTGTAGGGGAAGGGAATAGGGAGGAAGAGGGAGAGTGGGACTGCGATGAGTTTAGGGAGGAGGCTTCAATCGGGATATAAAATAAATAAATTGTGAAGAAAAAATTAAAGTTAAGAAACGAACAAAAAAGTTTTAGCTAGCTCAATAAGACAACTAAAGGAGATCAAGGGTAAAAGTCAAAGTATTTCTATTCACTGATGACAAATTAGTTAGTATGTGTAAGTGGCCCTAAAAATTCTACCAGGGAACTACTATAACTCAAAAACACCTTCAGCGAGGCTAACCTCATTGTCTTTCTCTGTAGCCTCCCAAGGCTGCTCCCCCCAGGGGAAGGCAATTAAAGGGCAGGGCACTGATTTTATGTCCTGTACTAGGGAGCCCACTTGGAAACTGAGCAGACTATGGATTACATATGTGCAGGGATTCTAGGTGCTCTCCATAACACATCCTTGGTTGGAGTATCAGTCTCCACAGACCCCCTTGGGCCCAGGTTTTGTGTTTCTGTTGTTCTGGTTGTGGAATTCCTGTCCTCTCCAGGTCTTTCTATCTTCCTCTACTTCCATAATGTTTCCCGCACACTGCCCAAAGTTTGACTATGAGTCTCAGTATCTCCTTTGGTACCCTGGTGGGTAGAGTCCTTCAGAGGTACTTTGTGGAAGGCCCCTGTCCTGTTACTTGTTTGCTTCTACTTCCATGTCTATCTTGGTTGCCTTTCTGAATGAGGATTGAGCCTCTTCACTAGGGTCCCCCTTGTTTAGATTTTAGGATGTTTATCTAATATTATATGGTTAATAACCACTTATACATGAGTATATACCATGTGTGTCTTTCTGCTTCTGGCTTACCTCACTCAGGATGATCTTTTCTATTTCCCACCATTTGCCTGCAAATTTCATGATTTTGAGACCTGATAAGCTAGTGTCAGATAGGAGGGCATGGGGGAAGAAGATGGAGGATGGGTGTGGCTGGAAGAAGATGAGGGTGGGTCTGCAGTGGGGCTACAAAGTGAATAAATTGTAAAAAATAAATAAATTTTAAGAACGTATTACTATCAAAAAAAACAACAACTTCAGCAAAATGGCTGTATACAAAATTAACTCAAAAAATAAAACTCAGTAGCTCTCCTATATACAAATGACGAGTAGCCTGAGAAAAAATCAGGGAATCAACAAACTTATAATAACCACAAATTCTATGAAATATCTTCATGGAACTCTAACCAAGCAAGTGAAAAACCTGTATGATAAAATTTCCAAGACTTTGAAGAAGAAAATTGAAGGGGATATCAGAAGATGAAAAAAACCTTCCATGCTATGGATTGGTAGGATTAATATAGTAAAAATGACCATCTTATCAACAGTAATCTACAGATTCAACACAATTACCCTCAAGATTAAAAAAAATATATTAACAGACCTTGAAAGAACAATACTTTATTTCATGCAGAACAACAAACAAACAAACAAAACCCCAGGACAAATAATACATTCTTGTACAATAAAATCACTTCTTGAGCTATCACCACCCCTAATTTCAAGTTGTACTACAGAGAAATAGTAATAAAAACTTCATGGTATTTGCATAAAAACAGACAGGTTGAACAATTCAATCAAATTAAAGAGATTGAGAAGTAAATATACACACCTATGGATATTTGCTTTTTGACAAAAACCAAAAATTATACAGTGGAAAAAAGAAAGCATCTTCAATAAATAGTGAAATTACTGGATGTTAACGAGAAGAAGAATGAAAATAGAACCATATCTATCACTATGCACAAAACTCAAATCCAAGTAGATCAAAGACCTCAACATAAAACTAGACACTAAATCTGTTTAAAGAAAAACTGTGGAAGAACCTTGACCTCATTGGCACAGGATACAACTTCCTGGACAGAATAGCAATACCTCAGATACTAAGATTTCCAATTAATAAATGGGACATTATGAAACTGGACAGCTTCTGTAGGGAAAAGGTCATAATCAAAAGACCAAAATGACAGTCTACAAAAATGGAAAAATATCTTTGCCGACCCTACATCAACAGAGGGCTGATATATAAAATATAGAGATAACTGAAGAAATTCGACATTTACAAAACAAATAATCCAATTAGAAGCAGAAAGAACTGGTATAGACTCACTTATAAGTGGATATTAGCAATATAATATAGGATAAACATACTAAAATGTGTACACCTAAAGAAGCTAAGCAAGAAGGAGGACCCTTGGTAAGACAATTAATCCTCACTCTGAAAGACAAATGGTGATGAACATTGGAAGAGGGGACAGGAACCTATCACAGAGGACCTCTGAAAGACTCTGCCCAAGAGGGCATCAAAGCAGAGGCTGAGACTCATAGCCAAACTTTGTCCAGAGTGCAGAGAATCTTATAAAAGAAGGGGGAGACAGAAAGACCTGAAGGGGACAAGAGCTCCACAAGGGGAACAGAATCAAAAAATCTGGGCCCAGGGATTTTTTTCTGAGACTGATACTTCAACCAAGGACCATGCATGGATATAAATTAGAATCCCTGCACATATGTAGCTCATGGCAGCTCAGTGTCCAAGTGGGTCCCTAGTAGGTGCAACAGGGACTGTCTCTGACATGAACTCTGTGGCTGGCTCTTTAACCACCTCCCCCTGATGGGGGAGCAACCTTACCAGGCCACAGAGGAAGACAATGCAGCCAGTCCTGATGAGACCTGACTGGCTAGGATCAGATGGAAGTGGAGGGGCATAGGAGGAGATGAAGGATGGAGTGTGGGATTGGAAGGGAATGAGGGAGGGGCCTACAGCTGGGATACAAACTGAAAATATTCTAATTCATATAAAAATTAAAATAAAAAATTAAAAATGGGATTTAGATCTAAACAGAGAATTATCATAAGAGGAATTTCTAATGACTGAGATTCATTTAAAGACATGTTCAATGCCTTTGGCCATCAGGGAAATGCAAATCAAATGATTCTGAGATTCTATCTTAAACATGTCAGAATGGCTAAGATCAATACATCAAGCAACAGCTTATGCTGGCAAGGATGTGGAAGAAGGGGATTAATCCTCCATTGCTGATGAAAATTAAGCCTTGTACAGCCACTTTGGAAATCAGTTTGGTAATTTCTCAGATAACTTGGAATAGATCTACCCAAGACTCAGCTATACAGCTCTTGAGCATCTACCCAAAGAATGTTTCACCATACCACCAGGTCACTTGCTCAACTATGTTAATAACAGCTCTATGTTAATAATCCCTGTAGGCAGGAACTGGAAACAACTTAGATGTCCGTAAAACAAAGAACTGATTTTTTTTTTAAATGTGGTACAATGACATCATAAAATTGGCAGGCAAATGGATGGATCTATAAAAAAAATTGTCTTGAGTGAAGTAACCCAGACCCAGAAAAACACACATGGTATACATTCACTTATAGGTTGTTATTAGCTGTAAATAAAGGATACCACACTTTAATTCATAGACGTTAAGAAGTTAAGTAACAGCAAGTGCTCAAGAGAGGATGCTTCAAGCTCACTGAGAAGGGAAAATAGAATAGACATTGTGGGTAAGTGTGGGAAGGAGACTAGACAGATTTGGGGATGTGGATGGAAACAGGAGTGACCAGTGGGGGAGCATAGAGAGAAGGAGAACTGGAAGTGAGAACTGAAATTTGGGTTTGGGTGTGAGGGCTTCACTTGGTCAGGTTAGAAATTAGGGCCATGGAAACTCTCAGGAATCTATGAGCTTGACCAGAGCTAAGACTCCTAGCAATGGGAACAAGGAGTCTTAACTAGTCATCTCCTTGACCAAGTAGGACTTCCAATGGAGGGATTGGTATATAATTCCTGCTACAAAATCTTTGACCTACAATTTTTCCTGCCTATAACATAGATATGCAAGTGTGAGGAGGAGATGGACCAGAAAGTGAGGGAATGGCCAAACAAAGACTGATCACCATCAGAGAGTGTCCACCCCTGACACTGTTAACAGTATTCTGGTATATTTGCAGACAGGAGCCAAAACTAACCATCATCAGAGAGGCTTCACCCAGTAAATGATTGGAAAAAGACACAGAGATCCATGGGGAAACATTAGGCAGAACTTGGGAAACCATGAGGAAGAGAAGTGGAGGAAGGATTTTAGGAGCCAAAGGGGTTAAGGACACCACATGAAAATCTATAGAATCAACTAACCTGGGCACATAGATTCTCAAGGAGACTAACTACCAACCAGAGAGCATGAATGGGATAGACCTAGACCCTCTTCACATAAGTAACAGATGGCAGTTTGGTCTTCATGTGGGACTCCTAACAGAAGCGCGGCTGCATCTGACATCTGTTGCTTACCTTTGGGAACCTTTCCCCCTACTGGTTTGCCTTGTCTGGCCTCCACAGGAGATGTGCCTAGTCTTACTGCAAGTTGATATAACAAGGGCGGTTGATATCCATGGGAGGCCTCTGTTTTTCTAAAAAGAAAAGGAGGTAGATTAGATGGTGCTGGAATAAAGTGTGGGAGGGGATGGACTGGGAGGAGAGAAAGAAGGGGAAAGGGAGGTCTGAATGTTAATTAATTTTAATTAAACACAGAAACAAACAATAGAGGAGAAAAAGAAGTAAAGACTACTCTGAAAAATCAAATATGAAAAGCTTGATAATTTAAATTGAACTTAGAATATAACATGGTATCCATACATTTATAAGAAAAAGTGGATTGTGCTTTACACCGCAGTTAGATTATAATGACTTTTGAAAACTCACCTCTGATAATTTTTTTTCAGGAAATTGATTAAGCAAATGATATCAAATTCTTAGTATATATGATAAAGGTGATTATGACAGCTCATTGAATCTCATAGGCTGGAAGTTATAATTATGAGAGCAGTATTCTTGATGAGGCTTTTCCTAAAGATCAAACCTGATGTGGTAAAATATACGTGATTTTTTGAGACACTGATGTGATAAATGAAGTTTGAGTCAAGAATAGTGAATTAACAAAGAAATGCTTATGGGGGAAGACATCGCTAAAATATAGCTGTTGGACCGAAACATCTAAAATTACATACAGGGAGTCAAAAATATCATGATGCTCCTTCTAACTTCTCTTGTTTATTACTCTTCCTTCTCTTAAATATTTTTATTTTAAAAGACATTGAAATATCTGTTTCATTGCTGTCAAGTACATCATCTCATTTTATTGTGTGTTGTTATTCTTCAATGGTTTTGCTCCATTTAGTCATATCATTATATTACACCCATTTATGTTTACCTATTAGGAGATTATGAAAATAAATTCACTTCTTCTTCCCAAACCAGTAAAGCAAACAAAGAAAACCAAATGATTAATAATGATTGTGTATTAGTAGTAGCACTAGTAGGTAGTAGTAACAATACTGCAATGTACAGACCAATAAAATAGCTGGTACAAGACACAGTGACTTACTAGGTATGTTAAATCTAACTGTTGTTGCTGACTTAATGCTGAGCTTCCCATCACAGGATCAGTTTTCTCACATCTGAAATAACTATTAGAGAAGTTGTCATACACTCCTTTAAAAAAATCATGAAGATCAAATTTTAGTTTTATTACTTAACTAAATAATTAAGTTTTTGAGACAGGGCTTCACTGACTGACTTTAAACTCATGGAGACTCACCTATCACAACCTTCCATCCAAGTGTTAGGATTGTAGACAGACATTGAATTGTATGTAGAAAGACTATTTACAGTGATGTTTCTAATGAATTTAAGGAGAATAGCATGACCTTGGCAGACTATTGAGAGGTTGTCAAGCAACTACAGTGAAGTTTAGTCTCTTAATCTATCTGACTGTTAACTGTCACTTTCATATTCCATCTCCTTTTGATTGTTCACTTTACTTTCATGTGCTTACAATCTAGATGAGAACATTAAGAAAGAAAATATATTTTGAAAACATTATAAAAATAAATCAATTTTAACTTATGAATGTTATAAAAAGAAAATACTCATTTTTTCTAAAATGTAATGTTTTCATTGAAATTATATTCCATGTAAAGTACAGAGACATGCTATTTGTAAATTCGAGGTCAAATTGGCCAAGTTCATAATTCAAATTAATAAATTTAAGATGTTACTGTATGATTGTTTTCATTACAGTTTTATGGAAATATAGCATTATTGGTTTTTTGTTGTTGTTGTTGTTGAACTCCTAGCAATCAAAGTATGGTTATAGGACCTTTTTCTTCCTACTGGGTTGCACCATCCAGCCTTGATATAATGGTGTATATCTACTCTTACTGCAGCCTGCTATGCCAAGTTTGTTTGATATCACTGAAAAACCTGTTCTTTCCTAAACAGAAACAGAGGAGGAGCTCGGACTTGGACGAGAGGGTAGGTGGGCAGGGACTGGGAGATGGGATAGAGAGGATGCTGAGGGCAGGATGTACTGTATGAGATAAGAATGTACAAACAGGAGCCTAACATAATTGTCTTCTGAGATGCAGCTTATGTAAACAGGTACAGAGACCCACAACCAAACAATAGGCAGAGCTCAGGGAGTGCTGTGGAAGAGTTTGAAGAAGGATTGAAGGAGGCAGAGGTGTCAAGGACAGCACAGGAAGATGCACAGAGTAAACTAACCCAACTCATGAAGGCTCACAGAGACTGAACCACCAACCAAAGAGCTTGCAGAGGTGAACCTTGGCCCTCTACACATATGTAGCAGATGTGCAGCTTGTTCATCACGTGGGCCCCCTAAAAATTGATTTAGGGTTTGTCTCTAATTCTGTTGCCTGCCTTTAGATCCCTTTCCCCCAGTTGGTCTGCTTTGTCAGGCCTCAGTGAGAGGATGAACTGAGTTCTGCTGTGACTTGATGTTCCTGGGTGTTGGTATTCAAGGAGGTCTCTCTTTCTCTGAGGAGAAACAGATGGGATAATAAGTGAGGGTATATGATGATGGGCTTAGGAGGAGAGGAGGGAGGGTGCTGCAATCAGACTGTGAAGTGATTAAAATGATTAATTAATGAAAAAAGAATAAAAATGCTTTAAAATGAATGAAATCCCACAAACAAACAAACAAAACAGGATTGCTTACCACCTTTCCCACTGTCTACATTTTGTTCTCAGTCTATTGGATTTTGCTGGATAGTAAATAGCAATCTGATCTATCTGTGATATATACAAGTTGGTAAACTCATCCTACATAATAATGCACCTTCTAAAATAATTTGGAGGAAGATGCAGATTGTACTTATAAATGGAAAAAAAAAGGTGCTTAAATGTTATTTGATCACTACCTTACCAAACATTTTGCAAAACTGTAGGATATGAGAAGTCACCAATCATAATTTAGTACTGAAAATGTGTTAGATGTGAGAAGAAGATTTTGAAGGGTGATCATATAAATGGCACCAATGCCATAACAACCATATGCACACATATGTGTGCAACAACAACTAATGAAAGAAGAGGTCATGAATTTGAAAGAGAGTATGGAGGGGGAAACAAGGGAAGGGAGAAAAAAAACACAAGTATTTCAAATGTCATTTCCACAAATATCAGTGGCACTGCATACACAATTACATTGATACAATGTCTGGGATCTCAATCTGTACACGAACATCTATTTTCATAGCCCTAGTCAGACATATTAAGCAGGAGAATTCCAAATCTGGAGCTGTATTCTGTGAGCTAACACAACAACATATGCTCAGTGTGAAGTTATGTGCATAACTATTTTTCTGTTAGTAATTGGAGAACGGTCATAAAATTCATATAAATATAAACAGAGAATGTGGGTTAATCCTACACTTTTAGAATAAACTTGCCATTTTAAAGCTTCAATTTACATTTTTCATCCTTTTATTCAAGTGTGAATTATCTCAAAATAAACCTTAGTCCTAAAGCAGCCCTCCTATTTATCACTTCAAAAATAGCTGACATAGTTAGTCCAAATGTTAAGACAGAAAAAGAGTAATGGATAAAATTAAAGGCATTGTTTTCATCCTTAATACGTACACCCAGGGAATCAATTTCCTCGTGCTGTGTTATAGTCTGTGATATATGAGCAACTCAAAAATCCAACTAATGGTAAAGAAACATTTTCTGTGCCCCATTCAACTAAGAAATGAGAGATTTCTGTTCTATAAAGGTAATATTTACAATTTCCAAAACCTATCAAATTTTTAAAGAACCTTATCAATCTATGTTTTCCCATGGACTGAGCTCCTTGGAAAAATAATTCCTGCAGCATAAAATTCTAAACACCCAAATCCCAAACGTTTGAACTAAACTTGACATTGTAAAATGACCTGTTAGGTATGACAGGTTGGCCAAGGAGTTAGTAAGAGTTCCCTTTTGTTCTCTCATTGCTATGCATATGTTGCTAAAAACTTCACCTGGAAGTATTAATATAAAGCAAAAATATGATATTTTCTTATGCAATACCTTGAATTTATGACTTTAAAAGTCTCACATTAATTACAACCATTGATATTAGTTTGAGGTTACGGGTTTATTCAAACCATACATGAAAAGTTCTATGCAAGGTTATGTACACATACACTTCTGAAAAAAATAAATGTCTTTTTATCATAAAATAAACCTGGTACCCATGTATTCATTCTATCAACTGGTTTGACTAAAATGGGAAAGTAAGTGTCTAAAAATGTTAAGACAATATATGACAGAGCTCTATTCAGACACCCCATCTTCAAATTAATTAAATAGTGTATGTGTTTGAAAGAATTACAATTTATATAAAGTCCATGTATAATGAAAATAGAAATGGTGATAATAAGTTTAAGCATATTTCATGCCAAATAAACCTGTAATATTTAGAAGCATTCCTCACCTGGACTGTATGACAATCATCAAATTTTAGGAAATACCAGAATCCATAGATATGTGCAACAAAATTTCTTAGCATAAAATCTTAAATCTTTTGTGGAATGGGGACTCCTACAATACTATTACAAAGATATTCAGATTTGGTAATCCAGATAAAAAGAAAACAAACATATTTTTTTAAGTACTAGAATTTGATGATACCTTGACACCTGTTACAGAATTCCATGAGAATTCTCTGCCAGGTACAGAGACAAAAAACAACAACAACAAAAAAAGTTGTGTCTTTCAACGACATCAGAATTTACCAATTAAGAATGAAGGAGAGCAACAGAACCAAAAAATCTGAGCACAGAGGTCTTTCCTGAGACTGATATTCCAACCAAGTACCATGCATGGAGAAAACTAGAACCCCTGCACAGATGTAGCCCATGGCAGTTCAGTGTCCAAATGGGTTCCATAGTAATGGGAACAGGGCCTACCTCCAACATGAACTGATTGGCCTGCTCTTTGATCACCTCACCCTGATCGGGAGCAGCCTTACCAGACAATGCAACCACTCCTGATGAGAGCTGATAGACTAGGATCAGAAGGAAGGAAAGGAAGACCTCCCCTATCAGTGGACTCAGGGAGGGGCATGTGTTGAGAAGGAGGAGAGAAGGTGGGATTGGGAGGGGAGGAGGGAGGAGTTTATGGGGGGATACAAAGTGAATAAAGGTAATTAATAAAAATTAAAATAAAAAAGAATGAAAACACAAACTTTACTAGCTATTGTGAAAGCAATTTGTCAGGAAATTTTGCCTAGTTTGTTATCCTGGTAGAGGAAAATAATTTTTATTTATCCCAAACTCAATTACTGATATTGACTCATAGAGCACAAAACAAATAAATCCATCTCAATCTAACATCTTTCGATCTGTCTGCCTGTCTGTCCTTCATCTACTCATCTCTTTATTTGTGAGTTACAGAATAAATACAAGTTAAAGAGACTGCAGCAGAGTTCAAGACATTTCAGAACAGAGTCTGATCCAGTCTGTATTGACAGATAAGTACCCAGATCCTGGTCTGGTGGGTCCTAATGTTTCAACAGTTTTGGCTGCTGGAGTGAGGTATCATAGTAACACTGCTGTCGAGATAGGTAAAAGGTCAAATATATCAGGAGTAGGAAATGGCTGTTCAATTCCAGTTCTAAACAAAGAGGCAGATGGACTAAATGGATGCGGCAGTACACAGATGTTGGTCACATCAATGACCATGGGCAGAACCTTGGTGAATCCTTGGTCTTTGATGAATACACCAGGTATCAGACGATATGCTAGTGTGGAGCCATGCTAGTAGAGTTAACTGTTCATTGGTTTATGTCAGGCATGAGAGTGGCTTATACTCTTTCTTCTATCATTTATATTTGATAAATATCCATGCTTATTTTCCCAAAAGTGATTTAAACTTTTAGTCTGGCTTCATTTCTATCCCAGGAGTAAGTCATTTCTGAGCCTGTGTTGGAAGGAAGGTATCTATCACATCTTCTAAGTCTACTCCAAAGACTGCAAATAAACTTTTCACTAAAAATAGAACCAAAATCTGCTTGTAAAAATGGAATCAAATAGGGCAATGCAGAACCCTGTTTCATTTGATTTGGAGTGACTTAGAGTAGAGCATAGCCTGATCTTGACATAGACTACAACGTTATGTTAGGTTTTCCATTTATTTAATGGCCATTGTCTGAAAACCAAACACAGTCCTATAATTACTGATAAGTTCTGTATTGTCCAACATTTCGGAAAATGAATCAGGAGGCTTGACGTGGGTTTGAGGCCAACTCTAGGTACAGACTAAGTTTCAATCTAGCCTGGACTCTGGGAGATTTCCATTTTCAATAATCCAAACTACACATACACAGAGAAAGAGAGGAGGAAGTAGGGAGAGAAGGAGGGAGAGTATAAATTCTCTAGATGTATTTCTGAAATATGCAATGCTGAATGATTCCATAACATATTCAGTTAATTACTTCGTACCTCTGTACTCAAAGAAGTTTTTCTATTTCGTTTAATTTGTAAGGGAAAATAGGAAGAGTAATCCCTTTGGGGCAATTAATTAATTAATCTATTTATTTATTTATTTATTTATTTATTTATATGGGGAGAAAGATGTGCAATTGGCACAATGAGGGAGATGACCACCAGTTGTCATTCAGGAGCTGGCCCCAAATAACTTGAGCCTCTCTGTATTTCATTTCAGTTACAAAACATACACTTTCATTTTTTTCTTCAAATATGTTCCAAGAAACTAGAGAATGATTATCTGAATACTTTTTCATAAGTTTCTTTCTCATACGCTTTATTTTCCCTAAGCAGATATTTAATTTTATGGGCTCCTATATTAAGCACAGCTTTATGGTCATTGTGGTCAGCACAGTGCATTTTAAACATCTAATATGTTTTCTCTAAATCTACTGTAACAATATCTTTATTGCTGTTCTGCTAGCTCAAGCTATTAAGGGTCATCTCCTTAACAGAAAACTGATGGTCATCACTTTCATTGTGCCAATGCCTCATCTCTGTCCTTGGAGTCTTTGAACCAACTAGAGTTGGGGTCCAGCATCAACTCTACAAAAGCTAGAGTCATCTAAGTAGATGGAACCTCAGTTGCCAAAGTTCCTTAACCAGATTGGCTTGTATGCAAGCTTCTGGATGTTTTCTTGATTGAGGATTGCTGCGCAGTGGCCACGCACTGTGGGAAGTACCACCTCTGAGAAGGTGGTCCTAGAGTGAATGCCAAAGAAAAGGGAGCAAGTCAGGA
This sequence comes from Pachyuromys duprasi, assembly GCA_028658305.1. Taxonomy (NCBI): domain Eukaryota; kingdom Metazoa; phylum Chordata; class Mammalia; order Rodentia; family Muridae; genus Pachyuromys; species Pachyuromys duprasi. Next base: position 34,748,604 of record CM053745.1, on the reverse strand, counting down.
GAAATAAACCAGGGTGCTCTAAGGTCTGTGCTCTAGTTCCCTGCTTCCGGATTCCTGCATTAAGCACCTGTCAGGATTTCATGGTGAAGTGTACACTGTAACATGAAATAAACACTTTCCACTCCAAATTGTTGTTGGTCATGGTGCTTTATCGTGGTATCAAAAAGCAGGCTACTAAATACATAGGTTTGTATTACTACCTTATTAAGTAAGCCATTGTCTTTATAGAGAGGAATCTTTAGAACCAAAACTACAAATGGAAACAGAGTATCAGCTTAGTTATGGAGTTGTAGAATCCATATCCTTGTATCAGAATCTATCTGTGATTGTCTGATACCTAGAAACCACCTGACCCATTATTCAAATATCTACTTGTATAATGACTCTTAAAGTTTCCTTTTAAAGAGATAGGCAGGTAGAAATGAGTAAGTACTTTGGAAATGCTTTTATGAAAAATGTTTGAGAAGTTTTGTGGAAAGGGTTTAATTTGACTGCAGGATAGTAGTGGGGATGCTCAAAGTCTGATGAATAAACGAAATAACTTCGTTAATAGTTGTGGGAGGAAAAATACACATTTCAAAGAGGGTTACTTTGCACAACAGCTATCTGCTGTGAAACATTTTTATCTGCATGTCTTAAAGGACCTACAGAGACTGTAGTTTGCTAGCAGTAGACACAATCTATTATTTGCAGGTTCATCACATTTGTAATTCCACACAGTTTCCATCATCAATTTAACAGCTTTTGGTTTTCTGTAACAGGTCCAGAGAATCTATCAAACCCTTCGGCCATGTTCATGCTATGGTCCTCATAGTTGGCTTGAGTAGAAAGCATATAAATATGACTGGCTTTGAATTGATAGATTTATATAAGTACTACTCAGATATTATAATTTAATTATCTCTCCTTTATGGTTTTTAAATTTCATACAAAAATTATTTCAAATATTATCGTTCAGTAGAATGCATTTATTTAGCATTTGCTGTAGTTACAATTTCAATGAGTAAAAGTTATATATTGAAACATAGAAATTCAGAATCTCATCATAGAAGACGTATTACTTTCAGTTTGTACATGATTCGTGAAAAAGATTTGGAAAAGGGAAATGAAGTAATGAAAGAATAGGTAATTCAGGAGGTAGGATCTGGCACAGTAAATGTATAGCAAAAACATAAACATATTGTAAATAGTTAGGAAAAAGCTCCCTAGTGCTGAAATTCAGATTTGTCCACTCATAAGTAAGTTTAACAGAGAAATTGAAGAATTAACAGTATGAATTTCTATTAGACGGCTTAAAGACCAACAGGAAAACAAAAATGAACCACGGAAATAATCGCTTAGGCCACAAGATGGCACCAAATGCCCTTCTGCTCATCTGCCAGCCTGGTTGGCTCACTTGCAGGCTAGAAATCAATAATCAAATTTGAGAATAAAAGAGAAACTCGCTGTTTTAAGTAGTGAAAATAATTAAAATTTGAACCTAGCCATTACTAAAAATGGTTTAATCATAAGTGAACTCATGAATTTTAATCACGGATATTAAATGCATTTATTAGCTCACATTAAGTGATGGGGAAAAGTACACATTCATATTTGATAAATTTATTCTTCCTTAAATACCTTCAGCAAAATTCAGTTAAAGTTTTATTGGAAGCACTAATAATATTGCTAAAGTGAATTTTAAAATCTTAGTTATATCTATGATTGTGAATGATTTTAAATACCTCTTTACAACTGATGATCGAGGTTTTTAAGACTACTGTTTTAGCTGGACTGTGGTGGCACACAGTCCACCAGAAACAGGAGGATCTCTATGCATTTGAGGCAAGCCTGTTCTACAGAGAGAGTTCCAAGACAGCCAAGCAAGGCTACACAGAGAAACCCTGTCTCAAAAACAAAACAAAACAAAAACAACAAAATAATCTTTACACCTATCATTTCAGTTTCCTCATTTTATTTAAAATTACTAATTGAAAATGTTAAGTTCAGCCTTGCAAGGTCACAGAGGAAGATAATGCAGTTACCCCTGATGAGACCTGATAAACTAGAAGATAGAAGCAGAGGAGGTCCTCCCCTATCAGTGAACTAAGAAAGGGGCATAGGGGGGAAAAGAGAGGGCAGGTGGGACAGGTAAGAGATGAGGGAGGGGGCTGAAGCCAGGATACAAAGTTAATAAATTGTAATAACTAACTAAATAAATAAGTTAATAAAAATAATAAGTTCTTATTTTGTTTTTTCCACATAATATTCCTTTAGTCCTTAGTTTAAAAACCTAATTTTAATACTTTTTTATTAATTAATTTTTTATTTGTTACAATTTATTCACTTTGTATCCCAGCTGTAGCCCCCTCCTTTGTTCCCTCCCAATTTCACCCTCCTTCTCTCTTCTCTTCCCATGCCTCTCTCCCAGTCTACTGATAGGGGCAGTCCTTCCATCTGACCCTAGCCTATCAGGTCTCATCAGGACTGTCTGTATTGTCTTCCTCTGTGGTCTGGTAAGGCTGCTCCTCCCAATCCCAAAGGGAGAGGTGATCAAAGAGCCAGCTCCACCAGGAGAACAACAGAACCAATATATCTGGGTCCAGGGGCCTTTTCTGAGACTGATACTCCAATCAAGGACCATGTGTGGAGATAACCTAGAACCCCTGCACAGATGTAGCCCATAGCAGCTCAGTGTCTAAGTGGGTGTCCTAGCAAGGGGAGCAGGGGCTGTCTCTGACATGAGCTCAGTGGCTGACTCTTTGAATGATTTTTCTTTTTAAAGTATTAAATTAAATAAGTCAGTGATCTCATTGTGAGATCCACAGCTTCTCTAAAATCTTTAGTACTATCAAATGCATATTTTATAGTTATATTTTGTGAATATGTAATGTTGGTAATAGTGAAATTAAAGTATGAAGTCAGATCTGTAGGGTTGTGTGGTGAGAAGGGTTAAATGTGGAAACACAGGCTTGTTAAAGTTCGAAAGTTCAGTGATAAGCATAGGGGAGTCCGTTACTAAGTTATCGAAGGTTTCTTGATCAGTGATGTCATAAAACAAAGGCTAGAACATGTAGCATTGGATGCAAAGTCAAGGTGAAAACTGAGACAAAACTGCCTATTTGAAGAGGCCAGTATTAAACCGAGAGACAACACTCACTGTACTTTAAAGTGGCTACAGCTTAATGTTTCAGGCGAGATAATACCTATTCAGAACAAATCTCCTTTGTCTGCATAGAACAAAACCATCAACTATTTAAAAAAATAGTTCCAAATTATGCACATTATTTTAGAAAAAAATTGTCAAATAAAAAGCTGTGCATAGTTCATCTATATTTTATTAAATGGTCTCTTATTTTTTATTAGCTAATTCTATGCTGTGTACCTGAAGTAAACCTATGGCAGAAGCTAACTATTTATGACTGCAACATAAAAATTAATTGACTGACAATGCCATATGATATTTAAAAGGCTGACTATTCAAAACTATTTGGGAAATATGGGAAACATACATGCATACACACACACACACACACACACACTACTATTTATGGTTTACTACTACACGTGGCCAAAAATCTTACAAAGCAATTCTTTCAGGAAAATATTGGAGTGAGCTGGACAGATGACTCACTTGCTGCTCTTGTGAAAGAGAGTGGTTCAATTCTACACATAAACATGATAACAAAAAGAAAAAAACCAAAAAACAAAAACAAAATTCAAACAAAAATGTCCAAACCATTTGTAACTACACATTCATGAGATGTGACTCACACCTCTTTCTGGTCTTCTGTGGGAACCAGACATTTGTGTAGTGCACTTACATACATGCATGCAAAAAACCCATAGCAGGTAGATAGATAATGGTCAAAAATTGCAATGAAATGACAAATATTATGACACATATTTTTTATATATAATATATATATGTGTGTGTGTATGTGTGTTACTTAGTAGATTAACTCATTTTTTTAAATTTTAGGTAATAAAATTCTGCTTTCATTCTCAATGACAAAATGTATAGAAATTCACATGTATTTCCCCCTACTTGTATCATGATTGTGATTAAATAGTACATCATTGAATGGAGATTTGAAATAATCAAATGGAATTGTCATTATGAAGCCCTCACAATGGCATTGTTCATGGCCTTGAAGCTTGGAGTACAAAAGAGTTTTAATGCCATACATTTGAGCACTAATTTTATTTTCCTCTGTGAATTTAAAGTTTTCCGTGTTTTTTTAAAGCAAGTCTTACTATCATTATCTTTGAAGCATTGTCATTTATTTACACACATGGCTAATTTGGCCATTGCAAAATGCCTTAGAGGAGATTCAACATAAGATGATATTTTAATAGAATGAAGTGTTTGGAATCTGTCAGTTTATTGTTTCTTAAATGAAAATATAGAAATTCTTTTGGTATAGGTTAGGACCATAAAAGAGTAAAACTTTGTGTGCATTTAGGAACACGTAGTATACGTGCCTTCAACTTGAGTGCCTTCTGCTGTTGCTTAAGGTCTTAATTCTTTGAAACAGTGTCACTTCACTGATCCTTTGGTTTACCAATTGGCCAGACTGGCTTGGAGGAAAATATACTCATTTAATAATCTGTTCTATTGGACAAACAAGCAAAAACTATACAAACAATAATGATTGAACTTTGACACAGGAACAGTAATAGTAAGCTGAAGGTTTTACTAGTCATTTGTGCTAAGGATTATAAATCAGTTTATAAGTGGAAAAATACTGAATGAATGCCCTTGTTGTTGGGGAAAGAACAAGGTTAGTTTGAATACAGAACCCCAGATACTATGAAAGGGAAAAGGGAGTAAATAGAGCTGAAATGATGATGGGAATAAATAGAGATGGAGTGATGAGGGCCTAAATCATATTGGATGCAAACAATAAGGCTTGCTCTTTGACAACATCAGAGGTGACTACAGGTTACAAAAATCTGCTATACATTTTATAATTTATACAAACATAAAGAAATAATAAGGACAAGGATAGAAAATTACCATGATTTCTTCAAAAGCACATTCTCTGCATGTGTTCACATATCACACTGTATCCCATTAAGCTGGAAAATTAACATATGTTAATCAGAAACCCCCAAAAAATCTTTGAATGAGGGAAGAATGACAAAAAGTAAACAACTGTACAGAATCCCATGTTTTCAGTGTTGAACACGGCACTTACAAGAGCTACACCAAAGTAGAAAAATCTCTTCAATAAATATCAACATGCAAAAAATATATATTGAAGAGTAAAGAATTAATTTAGTAAGTCTTGATCCATTTGTGGTATACGACATGGCAGGGGGTGGGGGGATTTAACAACAGATATGTTTTGAGATTACTTCTCTCAATGTCACCAGAATCTCTACTTTGAGATTAAAAAAAAAAAAAAGAGTAGTGATTTGCTGATTAGGGATAGCATCTTCCTGAAAATAAAGGTTTTATTCCTCTTAACAGAGTAAGTAAAAATGGATGAAATACTAAAATGTAAGTAGAAAAGATAAATTTCACAAATTTGCAAGTTTTGGCTTAATTATGAGGTATGTAAAAGATAATTTGTATAATTGGTATTTTTTGATCCAAATTGAGAGAAATTTTCAGTTTTTCAATATTTATTTGATCACCTATTTCACAGATATCAAGTTTTGATCTCCAAGAAATCAAAACATAGAAATGCTAGCTATTGCCTGCAGCTTCAATAAAATTTGAAATTCCTTCTCAGAATGACATATAAGACAATCTAACATTAGAAAGATGAGATTTCAAACAGTGTCACATTCAATTCTCTAGAGAATGACAGCTATGTAAGTCAAATGACAATGTTCATGTACTTTTCCTAAGAATGAGAGTATCACTTGGTTTGGTAAAGGTCACAGGAACACATTTTCCTCTGAATCACAAAATGTTATGTTTCACTCTTCACCTAAAAACAGAGTTCTTTGTGTTTGGTCAAAACAGGTAAAGACAGTTTTCAGTAGCTCATGTTACCTAGCCTGGCAGTGAAATGCACATCATATTCGTACTTTTTAACTTGCCTCATTATACTTAATTAAAAATTGTAGTTTTTGAGAGACTGGATGTGGAATATTAAAAGAATCAACAAATAAATTGCAGAATGCTAAAAGTGCTTATGAAATAGGAGAGACTGCAAATGGCAGTCTTCTAGAATCTTCCCAATTTTCTCATAAATATTAAAAAGGTAACTAGATGACAAATCTGTAACAAAAATGTCAGATCTCTCTCCAGACATCAACATTAGCATTAGTTTTATCATAATTGTTCATACTATCAGTGTCCTGTGAGAAGGAAACAGAACATGTGGAAGCATTCACAAAAGCACCACAGAGTAATAGTAAATCAAGGTTGTGATGACAAAGTAAAACCGGAGAGATTTCACCCGTTTGTTTGCAGAAAATGTTGCAAGTCCTTCTGAGAAGTTTTAAAAGCAGAGTTAAGACCAAAAGACGTGAGAAACAAATGAGCAATTTACAGGAAGCCAGATAAGACGATAAACATACTATAATATCTATGCCTAAAAAAGCTAAGCAAGGAGGATCCTGGGTAAGATGATCAATCCTCATTCAGAAAGGTAAAAGGGATGGATATCAGAAGGGGAGAGAAAACATGGAACAGGACAGAAGCCTACCACAGAGGGCCTCTAAAAGATTCCACCCAGCAGGGTATCAAAGCAGATCATGAGACTCATAGCCAAACTTGGGGCTGAGTGCATGGAATCTTATGACAGAAGAGGGAGATAAAAATAAGTGAAGAGGACAGAAGTTACACAAGAAGAGCAACAGAACCAAAAAATATGAGCACAGGTGTCTCTTCTGAAAATGGTACTCCAACCAAGAACCATGCATGGAGATAACCTAGAACCCCTGCACAAATGTAGCCCATGGCAGCTCAGTGTTCAAATGGGTACCCTAGTAAGGAAAACAGGGGTAGTCTCAGATGTGAACTCTGTGGCTGGTTCTTTGATCACCTACCCCTGAAGGGGAATAGCATTACCAGGCCACAGAGAAAGATAATGCAGCCAGTTCTGATGAGACCTGATAGGCTAGGGTCACATGGGAGGGGAGGAGGGCCTCCCCTGTCAGTGGACTTGGGGAGGGTCATGGGAGGAGATGAGGGAGGGAGAGTGAGATTGGAAAGGGATGAGGGAGGGTAGTACAGCTTGGATACAATAAACAAGTTAATAATAATAAATAAATTTAAAAGAGGAAGTACATATGATTAAATGATACCAGAAACTAAAATCATAATGTTATAAATGTGGATGCAAACCACGGAATAAAATGGAGAGCAGAGACATAAAATCAAAATAATAATTTGGAAAGCCTCTAAAAATACTCATCAGTGAGTTATCACAGCCACAAATGATGCTTCATGCAATATGCTAAGAAAAAATAAGCCATGTACACTATGTTTTAGAGAACACAGAGGTATAAGAAGAAAAAATACGCTCTGGAGGACTGTAAGCAGAGAATAATCTTCGCAACAAAGAGGTATAAAGATGAACAAACAAAATGAATTCTAAAAATCTAAACAGAGAAAGTCTTCTAATATTTAAAGCAAAATATTCATTGATATAACATACACACACAATATGTCTTTACATACTTACCCAGAATTAGCAACAAAATGTATCATAGAAATGTTGCTGTATCTTTAAAAAGGAGTACTTAGAAAAAATTTAGTATGGATTAGAAAGTACGTGATCTTGTAATTGCCGTTTTCCGTTTAAATTTCTCACCAGAAGAAAATGAGAGAACATGATTTTGGCACTCAGAAGAGAAAATTGGAGTCAATGATTATAAGCACAGCAAACAGCATTAAGAATGAAAGTGAAACAGTTAGAAACATACAGTGATTCAAATGACATTATTACCAAGAGAGTTTCCTGAAAACTTGTAGAGAAATTTGCTAAAGTAAGTAAAAAATGAAAGAAATGTGTTTATTGTATAGCACTGCTGAGGTGGCCTAGCACGTCAGTCTAGGTAGTCCAGTGTGCTGTGTAGATTTATGTCAACTTGGCACAAACTGTAGTCATCAGAGAGAAGGAGACCTCCATAAAGGAAATGCCTCCAAAGATAAGGCTGTGGCCCAGCCTTGGAGCACTTTCTTAGTGACTGATGGTGGAGAGCCCAGCCCAGCAATAGGTGTTGCCATGCCTGGGGTGGTATTCCTGTTTTTTAAATTTTTTTGTTTTGTTTTGTTATTGTTTTGTTTTTTAATATATTTTTTAGTTATTTACAATCTGTTACAATTTATTCACTTTGTAACCCCGCTATAGCCACCCTTTGTTCCCTGCCAGTCACACCCTTCCTCCCTCTTCTCCCCTCCACCCCCCATTCAGGGGCTCTATCTGACATGGACTCAGCAGCATACTCCTTGATCACCTCCTCCTGTGGGTTGTAGCCTTACCAGGCCAAAGAGTAAGACAATGCAGACAGTCCTGGTAAAACCTGATAAGCTAAGGTCAAGGGAGGTGGATGGCCCCTGTCAGTATTCCTGGGTTTTAAAAGAAAGCAGGCTGGGCAGACCCAAGATGGCAAGGAGCACACATAGTTTCTGAGTTGCAGAGGAGCTGTTGCTCTGGAATTGATGAGTGGAAGGAAAACTGAAGCCAGGGAAACGATGGTGAAGCTTTCTAAACGAGAGGAATCATCACACGAGGTGAGAACTTTGGTCTCGGATCACCAGTGGGCTTGTTTGGGGAAGGAGAGAAAGGATCATTTTATCTTCCGGCATTCCCCTTTTTCAGGCCTCCCTCTTCCTCGGCACAGTCAGCTCACCCTCACTGATATTCTCAGCTCAGAGGTCACTTCCTGGGGACTATGGTGGCAGAGGTGGGGCTCCTGGCCCCTCAGCCAGACCCGCCAGCTTTACCTGCCTTAGAGTCCCAGATCTGCTAGCAGCCATACCAACTCCACATGGTCTCCAAGCCACTGCCTGTGCAATCCACCCAAACCCTCCTTGACAGATAATAGACACCAAAGTCCAGCAGCCCGCCAAACGAGCTAGGCATACCAGGCAATGGGCCTCCCAGGTCTGGAGAGCACTGTGGAGGATCCCAGCAGGCGTCTGGACCAGCATCCCAGTCTCTAGCTGCCGCTGGACTCCCTAACCTGGCGGTTGCAGCAGCACTGAGCTGGCAGAGCGCATCAGTCCTCCTGCATATCACTAAGCAGGGCCAAACCAGAGAGTAGAGAGCCCGGATACTCTGATCCTTGCTGATGTGACCTGCTTAAGAGTGAATGCGCTCTTGAGTGTCTGCAAAGCCCCATCTTAAAGGTCCTTCTAAACTAGCACATAGGCATCGGACCCTCCCACCCACACACCCGCTGTAGGAAACAGAGGGACTCTTGGGAGATCAAAGCCCCTGCTCTGTGGGTCCAACAGTGGAGTTAAGGCAGATAAGGACAGAAATTGTGCCGTGACTACCACCAGCACTGCTACATCTACAGCTCATGCACAAGTAACCTCCTAGAAGCCTGCAAGACAGAATCCCTCCCACACACTCAAGGGTTCAGCATTCTCTGTCACTCTGTCCCTCAAAGCACACTTTTTAGCACATTCCCACACCCACGCATGCTCACATCTGCCCTTCTGCACCTTCGGACTTTCTTCCAAAAGGTACAGCTGAAGCACCGAAACAACACACATGCTGAGGCCACAGAACCTCTCAGCTTCCTGAAGAACTCTCCAGATGCTGGAGAAAAACAGTACCAGTCTGAACTGCAAAATCCAGGAACAAACAGGGAAGGTTACTGATGAGCCAATGGCCAGGGGTCAGCGAAAGAACACATCCAACAAAATCAGGACATCATGGTTCACCAGTAACCCCCAAAATTAATGGATACCCCAATTCATCAGAAGCACAGGAAAATGACTTTAAAGCTATGCTTACCCAATTATTTCAAGCACATAATGAGGAAACAACCAAATCTCTCAGAGTAATAGCCATACAAATACATACAATTAAAGAGGAAATGAACAAATCTATCAAGATTTGGCTAATCAAGTGGATGCAAAGAAAGAGGAAATAAGACCATTGTAGAAAGACAGAAACACACAGATGAAGGAAATAGTGCAGGGCATGTAAACCAATTAGAATCAATAAAGAAAAACACAAACTGAGAAAATCCTGGAGCTGGAGAACTTTGAGAAAAGATCAGGAACCACAAAGGTGAGCATCAAAGCATCACCAACAGAAATCAAGAGATGGAAAAGAGAATCTCAGATGCTGAAGATAAACTCGCAGAAATTGAAACTTCTCTCAAAGAAAAAGTAAAATCAGAGAAACACCAAACACAAAATATCCAAGAAACCAAGGATGCCATGAAAAGACAAAATCTAAAAGTAGTAGGTATTGATGAAAAAGAAGACTCCAGGTTCCAAGGTCCAGAAAATATTTTCAAGAAAATCATAGAAGAAAATTTTCCCAACTTAAAGAGAGAGATGTCCATAAATATACAAGAGGCCTACAGAACACCAAATAAACTAGATCAGAAAAGAAACACATCACATCATATTATAACCAAAACACTACATCTACAGAACAAAGAAAAGATATTAAAAGCAGCAAGGGTAAAAGGACAAGTAACATATAAAGGCAGACCTATCAGAATCACACCAGACTTCTCATCAGAAACTATGAAAGCCAGAAGGGTTTAGGCAGGTGTCATGCAGAGTTTAAGAGATCACAGATGCAAACCCAGACTATTATACCCTGCAAAGCTCTCAATCAACATAGATGGAGAAAACAAAATACTCCATGACAAAACTAAATTTATGCAGTATCTACACAGCAAATGAGGCCTACAGAAGATACTAGAAGGAAAACTCCAATCCAATGAAAAGAACTTCACCCAAGAAAACATAACATACAGATAATATCCCAACAAAAATTAAAAAAAAAAAACAAGCAATGACCACCAACTCCATAATAAAAGGAACTAACGGTCATTGGTCACTATTATCTATTAACATCAATGGACTCAACTCTCCAATAAAAAGAAACAAACTAACAGAATGGGTGAAGAAACAGGATCCAACATTCTGCTGCTTCCAAGAAATGTGCCTCTGCAACAAAGATAAACACTACCTCAGAGTAAAGGACTGGAAAAATGTTTTTCAAGCAAATGGCACCAGAAAACAAGTTGGGGTACTATCCTGATATCTAAAATATATTTTCAACCAAAATTAATCAAAAAAGATGAGGAGGTACACTAAATTCTTATCAAAGAAAAAATCCACCAAGATGACATCAAAATACTGAACATCTATGCCCCAAATACAAGAGCACCTGCATTCATAAATGAAAAATTATTAACACTTAAATCACACCTCTATCCCAGCACCCTAATAGTAGGAGACTTCAACACCCCACCCTCACCAAGGGACAGATCATCTAGACAGAAGACAAACAGGGAAATAAAGGCACTTACAGATGTCCTAAATCAAGTGGACCTAATAGATAGACATTTTACAGAACTTTTCACCCCAGATCAAAAGAATAAACCTTCTTTTCAGCACCTCATGGAACCTTCTCCAAAATAGACCATAGAGTTGGTCACAAGGTAAGCTTCAAACAGATACAAGAATATTGAAATAATCCCTTTTTTATTATCTGACCACCATGGACTAAAGGTGGACCTCAATAACAATGAAATTAGCAAAAAGCCACATGGAAACTGAAATAGAGAAAGGAATTAAACATTTCCTAGAAGTCAATGAAAATGAAGGTACAACATGCCCAAATTTATGGGAAACAATGAAACCAGTATTCAGAGGAAAATTCATAGCACTAAGTGCCTTCAAGAAGAAATATGAGACATCTTATACAAGCAACTTAATGGCCCAACTAAAAGCCCTAGAAAAAAAGAAGAAAACACACCCAAGAGAAGCAGACTGCTGGAAATTATCAAACTCAGGGCTGAAATCAATCCATTAGAAACAAATAAAACTATTCAAAGAATCAATGAAATCAAGACCTGGTTCTTTGAGAAAATCAACAAGATAGGCAATCCTTTAGCCAAACTAACTAAAAGGCAGAGAGAAACTATCCAGATGAGCAAAATCAGAAATGAAAAGTGGGACATAACTACATACACTGAGGAAATCCAAACAATCATTAGGTTGTACTACAAAAGCCTATATGCCACAAAATTTGAAAAATCAAAAAAAAAAATCGGACATTTTCCATGATAGATTCCATTTGCCAAAATTAAGTCAAGATCAGGAAGAAAGATTGAATATACCTATATCTACCAAAGAAATAGAAGAAGACATCCACAGTCCCCCTTCCACAAAAGGCCCTGGACCAGATGGACTCAGTGCAGAATTCTATCAGACCGCCAAAGAAGTCCTAATACCAATTCTCTTTAAACTATTCTACAAAATAGAAACAGAAGGAACATTACCAAACCTATTCTATGAAACCACAGTCACCTTGATGCCTAAACCACACAAAGACCGAACAAAAAAAGAACTTCAGACCTATCTCTCTTATGAATATTGATGCAAAAATACTCAATAAAATGATTGAAACTGAATCCAAGAACACATCAAAGATATCTTCCACCATAACCAAGGAGGCTTTATCCCACCCATACAAGGGTGGTTCAACATATGGAAATCCATCAATGTAATTAACTACATAAACAAAGTGAAGGAGAAAAACCACATGATCATCTCCTTAGATGCCGAAAAAGCATTTGATAAAGTCCAACACCTACTCATGTTTAAAGTCTTAGAGAGATCAGGGATACAAGGCACATATCTAAATATAGTGAAGGCAATATACAGCAAGTCTATAGCCAACATCAAACTCAATGGAGAGAAACTTAAATCAATCCCACTGAAATCAGGGACAAGGCAAGGCTGCCCACTCTCTCCATATCTCTTCAACATAGTACTGTAAGTCCTAGCTAACACAATAAGACAACTAAAGGAGATCAAGGGGATACAAATAGGAAAGGAAGAGATCAAAGGGTTACTATTCCCAGATGATATGATAGTATACATGAGCGACCTCAAAATTTCAACCAGAGAACTCCTTCAGCTGATAAACACCTTCAACAAAATGGCTGGATACAAAATCAACTAAAAAATATCAGAAACCCTCCTGTATACCAAAGAAAAAAAGGCTGAGAAAGAAATTAGGGAAACAACACCCTTCACAAAAGCCACTAATAACATAAAGTAGCTTGGGGTAATTCTAACCAAGCAAGTAAAAGACCTGTTTGAAAAACAAAAAAACAAAAACAAAAAAACAACAACAAAAAAACTTCAAGTCTCTGAAGAAAGAAATTGAAGAAGATATCAGAAGATGGAAAGATCTCCAGTGCTCATGGAATGGTAGGATTAACATAGTGAAAATGGCCATCCTGCCAAAAGCAATCTACAGATTCAACACAATCCCCATCAAAATGCGAACACAATTCTTTACAGACCTCGAAAGAAAGATTCTCAACTTCATATAGAGAAAAAAAAAAAAACACAGACTCTCCAAAACCATTCTGTACAATAACAGATCATCTGGAGGTATCGCCATTCCTGACCTCAAACTCTATTGCAGAGCAATAATAATAAAAACTGCATGGTATTGGCATAGAAACAGAAAAGAGGATCAATGGAACCGAATAGAAGACCCTGAAATAAACTCACACACCTATGAGTACTTGATTTTTGACAAGAAGCCAAAACCATTCAATAGAAAAAAGACAGTATCTTCAAAAAATGGTGCTGGTCCAACTGGATGTCTGTGTGCAGAAAAATGAAAATAGATCCATATTTATCACCCGGCACACAACTAAAGTCCACGTGAATCAAAGACCTCAACATAAAACCAGATACACTAAATCTGTTACAAGAAAAAGTGGGAAAGAGGCTAGAACTCATTGGCATAGGAGACAACTTCCTGGACAGAACACCAACAGTACAGGCTTTAAGATCAACAATCATCAAATGGGACCTCATGAAACTGAAAATCTTCTGTAAAGCAAAAGACACTGTTATCGGAATAAAACGAAAGCCTTCAGACTGGGAAAGGATCTTTGCCAATCTGATATCTAACAGAGGGCTGATATCCAGAATATATAAAGAACTAAAGAGGTTAAAAAGCAATAAATCGCGGATGGATCCAAGATGGCTGCCACAAGAGGACACTGTGTCTGCGGAGTAGGACAGCAGAAACAACACAGCGACCAGGAGACTGAACTCTGGGACCTAAAACACCAGCATTTGTGATTGCCAGGTGAGCAGAACTCCTACAGTTAGAACATCAAGTGGGAAAACCCTAGGGACACCCAGTTATTACCTGGAAAAATCTCCGGGTGACCAGCTGCGCACAGCTCTGTTCTGAACGAGCATCCGTGCTGGGCACCTGCACCCACCAAAATAGAATGGATCACACAATCTCGCAGGCAGTCTGAGGAGGAACCACATACCATTTTCACTAACTTACACACTGCGAGCACACACTGTACCCGGGTTCTGCTTCAACCCACTAGTGTACGGCAAGCAAACACCGGGACCACCCCAGACTGAGAGGGTCTGGGAACCATCTTGGCCAGTCTGCTCACTGAGGGTGAACACTGCACGCATCCGCCAGCAAAAACCTCAATCCGTGTGTGTGTCCACAGGCCAGACAGAAAAGGCCTCGGGCACCATTTCAGACAGGCCTACATACAGCGGATGCACACTAACCCAAACCCACTGTGTGTGCCCCAAATATCATCTCAGACTGCGGTGCACAGCCACTGGCCCAGAAGGGGGCACCAAATCTCCATTCCAGGGGAGAGCCCTTAACAGCAAGCCCAGGGCAGAGTGCACAGCCCCCAACTGACATCTCAAACCTGGACACTCAGACTCTAGCACAGAGTGAGGAGTAAAGACTCCAGACCAGAGGGGTGACCAGCCTGCAGTGCTCACAGCTTCTAGCACAGAGCACGAAGCTGGGTACACAAAGCCCACAACAAAGATCAACTGAGACAAAACACACACCGCAAACCACCGGAAATCCCTGATCTACTTGAAGAATACTCCTGACACAAGACATT
>CM053745.1:34681301-34733038 GCA_028658305.1 Pachyuromys duprasi | reverse complement strand
ATCCAAAAGATGCTCAAGTACAGAACAAAGACACTTGCTCAACTATGTTCGTGGCTGATTTATTTGTAATAGCCAGAACCTGGAAACAACCCAGATGTCCCTCAGTTGAGGAATGGATACAGAAATTGTGGTACTTTTACACAATGGAATACTACTCAGCAATTAAAACGGAGGAAATCATGAAATTCGCAGGCAAATGGTGGGACCTGGAAACGATCATACTGAGTGAGGTATTCCAAAAGCAGAAAGAAACATATGGTATATACTCACTTATATAGACCTATAGGATAGGAAGTTTAAGCTGAAAGCTACACACTTAGAGAGGATACACATGAAGGATGACCCAGGTTAGTATGATCAATGCTTGTTTGGATGATCAAATGGGATGGACATTGAGTGGAGGAGAAAACAAGCAACAGGACAGGAGCATGCCAAGGAGGTCCTCTGAGGGGTCAATGTTGCGATGTATCAGAGCAGATATTAAGACTCATGATCAAGACTTTGGCAGAGGGCGAGAAGTAATGATAGATATGGGGGAGGTTCTTGAGTCTTGGGGAGAACAAGAGCTACACAAAGACCAAACTGAGCAGGGCACAGGGGTCTTGTATGAGATGGTTTTTACAATCAAGGACAATGTGTGGATGTGGCCTGAAACCCCCGCTCAGATGGGGCCCATGATAGCTCATTGTCGGACTGAAGACCCTAGTGAGGGAAACAGGGACTATTTCAGTCATGAACTTGATGGCTGACTCTTTGACCCTCCCCCATTCAAGCCGGGAAGTGACAGACTGGCTAGATCCCAAGGGAGGACATTGCAGCCAGCCCTGAGGAGACAGGATGAGCTGGGTTTGGATAGAAGGGGAGGAGGTCTTCCCCTCTTGGTGGACTTGGAGGGGGCGGGAGGAGGGAGATGAGGGAGGAAGTGGGAGGTTGGCAGGGAATGAGGGAGGGGGCTACGCCTGGGAATCAAAGTACCTAACCTGTGATTGATATTAAAATAAATAAATTAAAAATATATATATATATAATTAATTATTAATTGTCCAGTAAAAATAATGTCATTATACAGCTGCAGAACCGTCTTTCTTTCAATAAAATCTTAATTTATGGGAAAAAAGCAATAAATCAAGGAATCCAATTAAAAAATGGGGTATGGATCTAAACAGAGAACTCTCTGTAGAGCAATATAGAATGGCACAGAAACACTTAAAGAGATGCTTAACATCCTTAGCCATCAGAGAGATGCAAATCAAAAGGACCCTGATTTTTCACGTTATACCCATCAAAATGGCTAAAATCAAAAACTCAAATGATTACACATGCTGGAGAGGCTGTGGAGAAAGAGCAACCCCCCTCCAATGTTGGTGGGAATGTAAACTGGTACAACCACTTTTGAAATCAATATAGTGCTTTCTCAATTAGGAATAGCGCTTCCTCAAGAACCAGCTATACCACTCCTAGGCATATACCCAAAAGATGTTCAAGTACACAACAAGGACATTTGCTCAGCCATGTTCGTAGCAGCTTTATTTGTAGTAAGCAGAACCTGGAAAAAACCCATATGTCCATCAGCTGATGAATGAGTACAGAAAATGTGGTACTTTTACACAATGGAATACTACTCAGCAATTAAAAACAAGGAAATCATGAAATTTGCAGGCAAATGGTGGGATCTAGAAAAGATCATTCTGAGTGAGGTATTCCAGAAGGAGAAATACACACATCATATATATTCACTTATTTAGACCTATAAGATATGATAAACATAATGAAATCTATACATCTAAAGAACATAAACAAGAAAGAGGACCCAGGGTAAGATGATCAATTCTCATTTAGTAAGGCAAATTGGATGGGCATTGGATGTAAGAGAAAACAAGTAACAGGACACGAGCCTACCACAGAGGGCCTCTGAAAGACTCTATTTAGCAGTGTATCAAAGCAAATACTGAGACTCATAACCAAACCTTCAGCAGAGTGCAGGGAATCATATGAAAAAAAGGGGGAGTTAATGTGATCTGGGGAGAATAGGAGCTCCACAAGGACCAAATATATCTGGGCACAAGGATCTTATATGAGACTGTTTCTCCATCCAAGGAACATGTATGGATATAACCTAGAACCTCTGCTTGCCTGTAACCTATGGTAGCTCATTATCCAAGTGGGTACCCTAGTAAGAGAAGTAGGGACTATTTCTGACATAAACTCAATGGAGGGCTCTTTGACTTCCCCACCCTGCAAGAGAGGAGCAGCCCTCCTAGGCCACAGAGGAGGACTTTGCATCCTGTCCTGAAGATACCTGATAAACCAGGCTCAGACTAAAAGGGAAGAGTTCCTCCCCTATCAATGGACTTGGAAAGGGGCAGGGAGTAGATGAGTGAGGGAGGGTGCGATTGGGAGGGAATGAAGGAGAGGGATACAGCTGGAATACGTAGGTAATAATATGTAACTAATACTAAAAATTAAAATTAAAAAAAGAAAGCAGGCTAAGCAAGCCATGTGGAGTATACCAATAGGCAGCATTCATCCAGAGCTACTGCATTAGCTACTCCCTCCAGATTTTCACCCTGTCTGAGGCCTAGTCCTGTTTTCCTTTATTAATGGTCTACAATGTGTAGTATAATTCCAATAAACCCTTTTCTCCCAAACTTACGTTTTAGTCATGGTGTTTCATCTCAGCAATAAGTTCTAAGGGACCCAGGGGGAAACAAGTGCTATTGTTCTGCTAAAGGAGCCTAGCAACAAAATTACTCCTAATGACAATCTGTTGTCCTCATAGATTAGTGTCTTGCTCTGCCATCATCAGAGAAGCTACTTTCTGCATAAAATTGTAAATAAATAAATAGTGCCACAGCTGGACAAAGTATAGATAGTGAGAGACTTTAAATAGGATTTCTTCACCAAATACCTCTCCACAGAGTCAGTAAACCTTGAAAAAGAGGAGACAGAATGAGTATAAGAGACAGAGAGGATGGATGACACCCGGACATAAGTACTTCTAAACACAGTTGGATTGAAGCAAATAAGAACTCATAGAAAATGTGGCATCATGCAGTGGGCCTGCACAGGTCTGGGATAGATGCGGTCCCAGAACTAAAGAGAAGTTTACACAAGCCTGCAGATCTAACGTAGAAACTATGTTCAGTTGATAGCTAATTCCGAATTAAAATTAATTTTCTACATCAGAGTTTCACCGGGTATATTGACCACTCTTAAGATGGACCCATTTCCAGTAGTAGATGGTGAAACAAAATGAACTCAATGGCACTTTTGGAAGTTTGTTGTCTTGTACTGCTTGTGTTGGATAGTTTTATTTCAACTTGGCATGAGCTAGAGTCACTGGAAAAGGGGCAGCTTCAGTTGTAGGAATGCCTCCATGAGATAGATCTGTAAAGCATTTTCCTAATGATTCATGGTGGAGGGCAGAGCTCTTTGTGGGTTATGCCATCCCTGGGAAGGTGGTCCTGAATTCTATAAGAAAGGAGGCCAAGCAACTCGGTAAACAGCACTGTTGCATGCCCTCTGCATCAGCTCCTGCCTCCAGGTTCATGTCTAGTTTGAATTCCTTCCAGAGTTACTTCGATGATGAGCAGTGATATGGAAGTGTTAGCCCAAATAAACCCCTTCCTCACCAACTTCCTTTTTTTCATGATGTTTTATTATAAATAATATAAATCCTAACTTGGACAAATTGGTACTAACAGAGTGAGGTATGTTTGCGGCAGACCTGACTGTGTTTTGGAGTGTATTTTGAAAAGACCTTGGAACTTTGGGCTAGAAAACAATCATTGAGTGTTGGGAGCTTATTGTGTTGTTCTGTAAACCCTTGGAAGTTAAGAATGTTAAAAGCAGTATGAAATATAAAGGTCTGGCTTG
Source organism: Pachyuromys duprasi (assembly GCA_028658305.1). Classification (NCBI taxonomy): domain Eukaryota; kingdom Metazoa; phylum Chordata; class Mammalia; order Rodentia; family Muridae; genus Pachyuromys; species Pachyuromys duprasi. Next base: position 34,729,162 of record CM053745.1, on the reverse strand, counting down.
TAAAATTTCAGAGAAATGCAAAGACTCTATTGGTGTATTTTTGTGAAAAATCTGTGGTTCTGTTTAGATGGGTCTGAAGAATCATTTGTGATTGAAACAGAACCACTAAACCTTATTCTGGTTGGCTGGATCTAAGAAATTAGCAGTGATTAAGGAGAGACCAGCATTGTTGAGGGGAAATCTTCTGGTAAGTGTTTTCTGAGAGTCAACACACAGAAGCTGTATTACAAAGGCAGCCAAGATTGTACCTTGAGCTGGCAGCAGCACTTGGGCGCAACCTCAATAGTAGTCAACACACAAGGATTGAAGTGGTCACATGTAGAATTTGAGGCTTGGCGCTATGAAGACGTCCCACCAGAGGCTATAGGTTAAAGTGCAACCAGTTGTAGCAAGAGCAGTTTGAAGATGGCCGTACCACGTGATGAAGACCAAGCCTGGCAGCAGCAGCAGTACATGGGAGCCCAGTCTGAGCTTAGTACTGCAGAGCGGAGATCTGGAGAAGTGACACAAGACCTTTGGAGGAATCTAGAAGATTGTGAGTAGATCTCAGGCATTGGAAAGTTGCAGTTTGCTCTGGTTTTGCTCTGATTGTGACTATGCCCTGATTCTTTGCTCTAGAAGTAAGGATAGTTTTGAGATTAGTTATCAATTGAAGATAGATTCTGGGTTAGGGCTGCACACTTGTATACACTTCTTCTAAGCTCTTGGACCCCATCTATTCCAGACCTGTGCAGGACAAGTACACAATGCCACATTCCCTGTGAGTTCTTAAATGTTCTTTTTTTTAACATTTTTATTTTATATTAATCACAAGTTATGTACTTTGTATCCCTGCCGTAGGCCCTTCCCGCATTCCCTCCCTATCTCCCCCATCCCTCCCTCATCTCCTCCCTGCCCCTTTCCAAGTCCACTGATAGGGGAGGACCTTCTCCCCTTCTGTCTAACTCTAGCTTATCAGCCCTCTTCAGAAAAATATGGAATGTTTCACGAATTTGCATGTCATCCTTGTCCAGGGGCCATGCTAATCTTCTCTGTATCGTTCCAATTTTAGTATATGTGCTGCCGAAGCGAGCATGTAAGTCAGTTTCTTAATTAGCGATTTATGGCAGAGGTCAGTGGTTGGTGTCATCCTTGGGCATATTCATCCCTGGGTTCTGTAAGAAACCAGACTTAGCAAGTCATTTTGAGCAAGCCACTAAACAAGCAACCATCCATGGCTTTTGCATCAGGTCCTGCCCCAAGTTCCTGCAGTCTTTGTGTTCCTGGCCTGACTTCATTGATGAACAGTGATATGAAAGTGTAAGCCAAATAAACCCTTTCCTCAATTTTCCTTTTTGTTCATGCTGTTTTCTTACAACTATAGAAATTGTTAGTAAAAAAATTATCTTCATGGCTTTTGTTATTCTTTTTTTCTTTCAATTTTTATTAATTATACTTTATTCACTTTGTATCCTCCCCCAAAAACCCCTTCCTCCTCCCCTCCCAATCCCACCTTCCTTCCCCCCTCTCCACACATGCCCCTCCCCAAGTCCACTGATAGGGGAGGTCTTCCTTTCCTTCCTTCTGATCCTAGTCTATCAGCTCTCATAAGAAGTGGTTCATTTTCATTCAGATGTTTTCATATACATTATAGTTTTCTGGTTTTATGCTTTTGTGGGATCTCTGTGTATGCAAATATGTATGTCTTTGCAGCTATACATGATTCGGGATCTTTTCCTTGACTCTTTCATTGTTTGTTTGTTTTGTCCTATTTCACTTTGTTTATTATTATTATCAATTATATGTCTTTTAATATCCTAATCAAAGAGAGATGAAAGAGTTTAGAAATGGGTGGTGTCTATGGGGAATGGGTAGGATTTGAAAGGAGAAGCAGGAGGGAAAAACCTAATAAAAATGTATTGCATAAAAATAATATATTTCAAATTAAAAATAAATAAATGTGGAACTACCAATGACCTTTAGATTTTTAGTGTAAAGTGTAGATATGTTGAAAACAATCGTGGTAAATATTAGGAGAAGGAGAAACACTGCAATGAGAATGTCGGTCTACACCTTGTGTGCAATGTTGGTTACATAATTGACATAATTTTCTGAAAAGTCATTAAACTGTATACTTTAGTGAATTCAATGATGTGTAAATAATATCTTAATGGAGTTACAAAGCAAAAGGCATTTACCTTTTGATTATTTTCATATGAACTCAAGTTTTCTCTAGTTACTCCACCACGCTGAAACGAGTGGTAAATACATTTCTGAAAGACAGCATTTGAGCCACAACAAAATGATGATGGTTTTAAAATTAAAAAGGTGAAGAGAACCTTCTGGGTCTCTAGCAACAGTGATTATGATCATGTAAATAGGTAGTTCTGAGGACTTGTGAAAGCCTGACCCTGTGACCTGTTTTGAGTACATGAGTGCTTGTAGTGTGATGATAGATTAAACAAAAAGTTACAAATCTGCATCACAATATGACCAATCCCAAATACCAACATATAACAGCGTGGTTTTGGAATATCGAATCACTAATAATACTTGAAGAGGCAAATGTGTGTGTGTGTACACAGACGTGCAGAAACAATTTGAGGTCTCTGTGTTTAAATGTACACAGTTTGTGTTTACATACATTTATACATATTAATTTAATCTGTACCAGGGCTAAGGGTGCAGTAGGGAAAAGTGTAGAGCTGAGAGATGGAGCAGAAATAGGAGAGAAGTGCTACATCTGAACAGAGTATACATAAATATTTTCACTATTTCCTCAACACTATACAAGACATTTTAAATTGTAGTCAGTGTTATAAATAACAAAAGATAATTACTTCAAATATCACCAATAATGAAACAATTATCAATGATTCTTCATATATTTAAAACTAACTACACATAGGGATTTTGTTTAATTTATTTAAACTAAAGAAAAATTAAAGAAAAATAACAAACATATTCTTATTTACTATAGCATGTCAAATCCAATAACACTTAGAAATTTAGCTTCATATATTATTAGTGTAAGCAATTATTTGTAAAGTTGTAAGAAGAGATTTGAGGTAGAGAAAAGTTCTTAGAATGTGTTTTGGTTCTGTTTTCCCAATGATATTGTAATATAAAAATATAAGTAAAGACTAAGACTGACATTTGTAACTGCCCTCATACTTCTGTCACTGTAGTAAGTAGCTCTCTTACCAAATAAAAATGTTGCTTAGTTTTCTGACTTTAAAGACATGGAGTCTTTTAAAAATATCTTTTTATCTAGAAATTCAAAGATGACTCTAAGGCTACAACAATTGCATTTTAGACCTAAATATCCTGGACACAAGCACAAACACACAACACACATACACACTAACTTTTAGAAGAGGAAGTACTGTGCATAGAATAATCTGATCAGAAAGAAATAATCCCCAAACATGAATATTTCAATAACAATTTACTCTTACCCTCTCATATCCTGAAATCTCTTTTTTATTGGCTTTCCTGTTCTACTTATCTTTGGCTACACTTTTTATTTGGACCTATTAATTAAGTGTATTTACTAAATTATACTCACATAATAGTCAGTTAATTACAAAGCAATAAATTGCCATCTCAACCTATATCTGCTTGGAAAAACTATATTTTCAGCATAGATCTACACTATTGTTATTATGTACAACTTGGTTTCTTCGTCAAAGAGAACACTCACAGAAATCAAAAGACTAAGGCTCAAAAATGTGAAAATAAGTTTATGTTATTGCATAAGGTGTAAAATTAATAATAAGAAAAATCAATGTGTCTTTCACAGTTAGTGCTGGTCTTCAAAGGATACTTCTTATTGGCAGTGATTCACATAAATTAGATGAAAGCAGAACAAACACAGCTCCAGTTTATGAAAATGTATATCTTATGTTTCTTAAGTAGGTTTAGCCAAGAATGACTTAAGACTTGAAATATTCACACAGGATAGTATTTATATGAGTTCATTTGAGAATCTTTCTTTAGGGGACAGATCAAATTATTTCTTAACCCATGTGTTTAAATGCAAATTAAGTTTTCTTAAGTAAGTTGAAACTTCAAAAACTTGGTAGAATTGTATCACTAAAAAGGAATATTTTATGTTTTAGTTTTGCTACTTTGTATTTTTTGCACACAATTTCATGTGTACTTCAAGTGTTTGAACAGCATTTCTAGGCCAATACAGCTTTAAAAAGAGACATCAAACTGATACACTGTTTGGGCAGTGTATATATGAAGAGCTCTGGAAATGTTTGGCAATCATAGCTACCAGTAAGTAGAGGAAACGAATTAAGACTTAAGGATCATGCTGTCAAGGTATTGTCAGACTTCAAAACACTAAGGTGGGTAGATACTAGTCTGAGGTTCTTGAAGTTAATTTATTTTTTTATTTTTATTTTTAGTTTTAGTTTTAGTTTATTTCAGGAGTTGTGGTGACTGCCATATTTTACATCTTCAGTTAAACAGAAAATGCCACACTTTTTTGTGTAATCTTAAAACTTCAGGTTATTTTTCCAACCTCTGCATGTCTAAAGCACACCTCTACGTCTGACTGACCCACTTTCACCATTTTTCCTAGCCTTTTTGTGCAGGCACCAGAGGGGCCCGTGCCTGGCCCCCATGACACAAATGGGATTTTTTAAAGCTTTTTTATTTTTGTTTTTATTGAAACCAGTTTATTCACTTTGTATGCCCCCTGTAGCTCACTTCCTCCTCCTCTCCCAATTTCACCCTCCCTCCCTCTTCCCCGCAGTCCACTGATAAGGGAGGTCCACCTCCCCTTCCCTCTGATCCTAATCTAGAGTGGCTTCATTGTCTTCCTCTATGGCCTCATAAGGCTGCTCCCCCCTCAGGGGGAGGTGATCAAAGATAAGGCCAATCAGTTCCTATCAGAGAGAGAGTCCCTGTCCCCATTACTATGGGACCCACTTGGATATGATACTGCCATGGACAACCTCTGTGCAGGAATTCCAGGGCATCTCCATGAGTGGTCCTTGGCTCAAGTATCATTCTCAGAAGACTCCTGTGCCCAAACATTTTAGATGTGTTGCTATCCTCATGGAGCTCCTGTCCTCTCCAGGTCTTACTATCTCCTACATCTTTCATAAGATTCCCTGCACTCTGCCCAAACTTTGGCTATGAGTCTCAGCATCTGCCTTGATACCCTGCAGGGTAGAGACTTTCAGATGCCCTCTGTGGTACGCTTCTGTCCTGTTCCCTGTTTTCTCCCTCCTCCAATGTCCATACTCTTTGCCTTTCTGAATGGGAATTGAACATCTTAGCCAGCGTCCTCCTTCTTGATTAGCTTCCTTAGGTGTACAGATTTTAGTATGTTTATCCTATATTAGATGTCTAATATCCACTTATGAATGAGTATATACCCTGTGTGTCTTTCTGCTTCTGGGATACTTCACTCAGGATGATCTTTTCCAGTTCCCACCATGCACCTGCAAATTTCATGATTTCCTTGTTTTTTTTTGTTTGTTTATTTTTTGTTTGTTTGTTTTTATTGGAGTAATATTCCATTGTGTAGATGTGCCAAAATTTCTGTATCCATCCCTCAGTTGAGGGGCATTTGGGTTGTTTCCAAATTACAAATAAAGCTGCTATAAACATGGTTGAGCAAATGTCCTTGTTGTGTACTTGAGCATCTTTTGGGTGCCTAAGAGTAGTATAGATGGATCTTGAAGAAGCACTATACCTAGTTGTCTGAGAAAGTGCCAGATTGATTTCCAAAATGGTTGTGCAAACTTACATTTCCATCAGAAAGGGAGGAGGGTTCCCCTTTCTCCACAACCACCCCAGCATGTGCTGTCACTTGAGTTTTTAGTGTTAGCCATACTGATGGGTATAAGATGAAATCTCAGTGTCATTTTGATTTGCATCTTCCTGATGGCTAAAGATATTGAACATTTCTTTAATTGTTTCTCTACCATTCAATAATCCTCTACAGAGAATTCTCTGTTTAGTTCTGTACCCCATATTTTAATTGGATTACCTGATTTCTTGCTGTTTAACTTCTTGGGTTCTTTATATATTCTGGATATTAGCTCTCTGTCAGATATATGGTTGGTGAAGCCCCTTTCCCAATCTGTAGGTTGTCATTTTGTTCTGACAACAGTGTCCTTTGCTTTACAGAAGCTTTTCAATTTCATGAGGTCCCATTTATTGATTGTTGCTTTTAGAGCCTCTGCTGTTGGTGTTCTGTTCAGGAAGTTTTTCTCCTGTGCCAATGAGTTCAAGGCTCTTCCCCACTTTTTCTTCTAACAGGTTTAGTGTGTCTGGTTTTATATTGAAGTCTTTGACCCACTTGGACTCTAGTTTTGCGCAGGGTGATAAATATGGATCTATTTGCATTTTTCTACATATAGACATCCAGTTAGGACAGCACCACTTGTTGAAGATGCTATCTTTTTTCCACTGTATGGTTTTGGCATCTTTGTCAAAAATCAGGTGTCCATAAGTGTGTGGGTTTATTTCAGAGTCTTTGATTCGAATCCATTGATCCACCAGTTGATTTATATGTCTGTACCATGCAGTTTTTAATATTGTTGCTCTATAGTGTAGCTTGAGATCAGAGTTGGAGATACCTCCATAAGATCTTTCATTGTAGAGGATTGTTTTAACAACTTTGGAGTTCTTGCTATTCCATATGAAGTTGAGAATTTTCTTTTAAGGTCTGTAAGAATTATGTTGGTAATTTAATGGGAATCACATTGAATCTCTAGATTGCTTTTGGTAAGATTGCCATTTTTACTATGTTAATCCTGCCAAGCCATGAGCTTGGGAGATCTTTCCATCTTCTGATATCTTCTTCTAATTCTTTTTTCAGAGACTTGAAATTTTTTTCATACAAGTCTTTGACTTGTTTGGTTAGGGTCACATCAAGGAATTTTATGTCTGTTGTGGCTATTTTGAAGGTGTTGTTTCCCTAAATTCTTTCTCAGCCTTTTTGTATATAGGAGGGCTATTGATTTTTTTCAGTTAATTTTGTATCCAACCACTTTGCTAAACGTATTGGAGTTCCCTGGTAGAATTTTTGGGCTCACTCAGGTATACTATCATATCATCTGCAAATAGTGACACTTTGACTTCTTTCTTTCCAATTTGTATCCCCTTGATCTACTTTAGTTGTCTTATTGCTCTAGCAAGAACTTCCAGAACTAAGTTGAAGAGATATGGAGAGAGTGGGCAGCCTTGCCTTGTCCCTGATTTCAGTGGGATTGATTTAAGTTTCTCACCATTGAGTTTGATGTTAGCTATAGGCTTGCTCTATATTGCCTTTACTATGTTTAGGTATGTGTCTTATATCCCTGATCTCTCCAAGACTTTAAACATGAATGGATGTTTGGTTTTGTCAAATGCTTTTTCGGCATCTAGGGAGATTATCATGTTTTTTTTTCTTTTGTCTTTCAGTTTGTTTATATGGTGGATCAAATTGATGGATTTCTTTATATTGAACCACCCCTGCACACCTGGGATGAAGCCTACTTGGTCAGGGTGGATGATATATTTGATGTGTTCTTGTATTCGATTTTTAAGTATTTTGTTGAGTATTTTTGCATCAATGTTCATAAGGGAGTTTAGCCTGAAATTCTCTTTCTTTATTGGGTCTTTGTGAGGTTTAGTACAAAGGTGATTGTGGCTTCATAAAATGAATTTAGCAGTGTTCCTTCTGTTTCTATTTTGTGCAATGGCAAAAATAGTTTTATAGGGCTCTCTCTGATGTAATCCTTAGAGAGAGCTCACCTCAAAACAATAGCTTGGGGGTTTACTCAGTGCAGACTTAAAATTAAGGAAACACTCTGTTTAAACTTTATGTATTTCCCAAGAGCAGGAGATACATTCCAGAAATCATTGTGTTCTTTCAGGAAATTCTGTCAATGTCTGAGGCAAGGGCTGTACTGAAGGTAAATTCCTCCCTCACATGGGGGTAGCAAAGGTACGCTTATAAATGATTTGCTTTTTGTTACAAAAGCATATGTCAATCTTCTCAGAAAATATTTTGCTATCTCTGGTGTACCTAGAGGTTTCTCAGGTGGTGTTTTTGCAAGCATGAAGTAGAAATGCACATTGTATATGTATTTCCTTTCCAATATTGTACATATGCATATATGAAAGAAATATGTGCATTGGGGGCTGCATCTTCAATACAGTAGAAACGTCATATATTCAGGCCTTCAATTTTCAAAGGAAGTATGTTCATACTTAAAGACACTGAGTTATATATTGTTGAGAAAATATCTAAGATTATTTTTAGTAAATATGACTGCAATTAAATTATTTCTATTCATTCCTTAGTTTGGTACTGTGAGATTGAATTGATAGTATTAATTTATAATCACATAAAAACAGTGATACAAAAAAATTCCAGCTCTTTTTCTTTAGCAATCAAAATGGTCCATATTACTTAGCATAGGACATATAATGAGTAGTAAGGGTAGTTTCCCTCAATTTCTCTCACATATTCCTCAAAACCACATATAAAATTGAAGAAGTACAATTCATCAGTTGAAAACATTAAGCTAAATTCTTTTTTTTAATTTATTTATTTTTATATCAATCACAGGTTAGGTTTTTTGCATCCCATGCGTAGCCCCATCCCTCATTCCCTCCCACCCTCCCCAACCCTCCCTCATCTCCTCCCCACCTCCTCCAAGTTCATCAACAGGGGAGGACCTCTTCCCCTTCCATCCAACCCCAGCTCATCTTGTCTCCTCAGGGCTGACCCTCCCCCATACATGCCAGGGAGTATCAGCCTGGCTAAATTCTTACAAAGGATATTTGTAAAAATGTTTTTGAGATTGCATTTAGGTATGTCTGTTCACCACTTGCAGTGCCTATGGATGCCAAAAGAGAGCATTGGGTCTCCTGGGACTGAAGTTACAGATAGGTGTAAGATTCTTGTGGGTACAGAGTATTGATCCTTGTTCTCTTAAGAGAGCAATGTTCTTAATCACTGAATCATCTCTCTATCTCCATGTACAGAATTTTTTTTGCTAAAAATAATAGTTTAAAAATACTATTAGATAAGCAATTAGTGGGCTCATCTCCAAGAGAGGTTAAATATTCCCATCATCATTATTTGATATCAGCTTCCGAGCGGTCATCTCTGAAACCATATTCACACAAGCAACAAAACAACTTATCAAGTTGCATCTATCTATCTATCTATCTATCTATCTATCTATCTATCTATCTATCTATTTATCTATCTATCTATCCTCTATCTATCTATCTCAAATATCATAATAAAAGGAAGTATGAAATTGAGGTTGGGGGAGTTTATGAGAGGTTAGAGTAAGAGAGTACCTAGAAAGGAATGGAGGGAGGAAGTAAAGGGGAAAATGACGCAATTCTATATTAATTTAAATATATATTAAAAGTTCAAATTAACAAATCAAAAATTAAGGTTGTCTATTGTCCACAAAAATAAAGGTTGTCAAACACCCTTCATTCTTACCTATTAAGACAATGCAATAAATATTTTAAATCAGGAAATAAGTGTTTAAACTACTATAATTAATATCAATTTATTGTACTGTAAAGTACTAAAAATAATGACCAAGTTAAGAAATGACATGGTACCTAAATCAAAGATGTTCAGCAAGTGTTTCATACAGACATTCTACTTTGAATGTTTACATCTGCCTGATTTATACAGCCATGGCTGCCAAGATAAAAACATTAGCTCTTAGGTAAATGAAAGAAAAGGTTCATTAAATTAGTAGTGAGGATAGTTACCTAAATCACCCCACTCCAGCAACTCAAAACACTATGAAAGCATTGTCTGCTTCACTCCAAAGAAAGAAAAATATAAATCCTACCAATTTAGTGCCGGAGCCCGCCAGCAGAGCAGAACGGGGTTCTGAGTCGGGAGTGAGGATTGAAATTAATAATGTACACTACACATATTATGTTCTGAGAGGCTTCTGGCCGCTTGCTCGTGGCTCCAATGAGCCCTATAGCTTCAATAAGCTCTGCATCCGAAAAGTGCCGAGGCCAGCCAGCTTTGTTTATTTATACAAACAGTTTACACAAAGGGTTAATTTTTATAAGGAAGTGAGGCGGAGCTGAGATTTCAAACAAGCTCTCCCCCTGCTGTCACTAAACAAAAGGCGAATGGGCTTGCAAATCCTTCCCTGTCTCCAAGGGAAGGCCTGGAAAAAAACCTGTCTTCCTATGCTAAGGCTAGCATTACAAATAGCCGCCAAAGCAGCTATGACCTGGCCCATGACAACTTAGAGTTGAAATTTAGCACCAAGTGCCCCACAGTAAACACAGTGCTTGTAGAGTTCTACAGGTCTTTTCCTTGGGCAACTACATATGTATTAAAGTGCTGGAATATCATTAGAACTGATCATTGGAACTGATCATCTGAATGTCATTGGAACTGATTCTAACACGCCTGCCATACACCCAAGCAAAAAGATGGCATGAATGCAACAGTACGGCCTATCTCAAATCCCACTACCTTTGCTTAGTGGATAAAAAAATCAATAGCCTTGTGCTAGTGACATATGCCTTTAATCCTAGCACTCTGGAGGCTGTGGCAGGCATATCTTGAGTACAAGGTCAGCTCAGTCTATAGAGTGAGTTCCAAGATATCCAGCACTGCAGGGAAACGCCCTCTCTGGAAAGACCAACCAATCAACCAACTGAAAAACAAACAAAAACAAAACAAAACAAAAATCAACAATGGGAAAAAAATGAAAGAAAACCTATTCAGTTCAGAATTCAAAATTTGAACACCTACAACTTTTCTGGAATCCAGCAGATATCTTTTTGGCATTAGAACACATAAAAGTCCCAGCTCAGGGAACCCTATGGAAGAGGAGGCAGAAAGAGTATAAGAACCAGAGGAGATGGAGCGTACAAAGAAAATAAAGACCATCTAAATCTACATGATCAACATACATATGAACTCAAATAAACCAAGACAACAGGAACAGAGGCTGTATGAGTCTGTACCACTCTTTCTAGACTGGGAAAGAGAAATCGATGCATGCCTGCAGCTTTAACCCAGAAGCAAGCTTCAACTGATAACTACTTGAAAATTAAAATTTAGTTTCCTATCCAAAGGAGAATCCCTGGGGAAACAAATTACTCCTAACATTAGGTTGCATACCCAGCAAGAGATAGTTAACAGAAAATGAACTCAATGACTCATTGGAATCTTTTGAGATTCCTTGTCTCATTATGTCATGTCAAAGCTTTTCCTTTATATTAAAAGAAAATCTCTCTTTTTTAACTTTTATTTTATTTATGTGTATTTTTGTCATTTCTTTTTTTACCCTACGGGTTCCATGTGCATGTACATACATACACACACACTTACATATATAAGGTTATGTAAAAAAGTATATGTAATTTCTCTTTTTACCCTACAGGCTCTGTGTGCATATACATACATACACACACACTTACATATGTAAATATATATATATATATACTTACATATACATATATGTGTATGTATATACATATATATGTATATGTAAGTATATATTTATATATGCACACACACATATATATGCATATATACGTATATACATATATACGTATATATGCATATATATACATACATATATATACATATACATGCATATATATGTATGTATATATATATATACACACACACATATATATATATATATATCTTTTTCCTTAGTGGGTTGTTTTGCGGGGGGAAAATCCCTGAATGTGAATAAATGTTTGGGTCTCTATTACTTCTGTATTCTCTTGGGGCCTTTATATTCTCCTTGTTTGGTTCAATACTGATGTGTTCACTCTTGTTTTATTTTTATATCATACTTATATAATAATTGCATATTAGCCTTTTTTCTAATGAGAGACAGAAAATAAGTGGATCTGAATGGAAGAGTGTAGTAGGAAGAGGAGAGGAATAGAGAAAGGAGAAAGGATATGTTATGTGAGGGGAAAATTCCATTATTAATAAAAGGAAAAGAAAAAATACAGAAATATTGCTTAAAATGTTTCCAAATATCACATTTAGGATATTTGCTTTAAAAATGTATCAAGCAGAATGCCTTAGAGGTTGAAGAAATTTTGCTGCCATGCCTAGTAAACTGAATTTGATCCCCAGGACTCACATATGGAAGAAGAAGTTCTACTCTCACAAGTTAATTTGTCCTTCATTCCCTACACACATGTCATGGCAACTCACTTTACCCACTCTCTCCCACACAACCACCCCCCACTAACTGAACAATTGTTATCATCATCATTAATTACACTTTATTCATTTTGTGTCCTGACTGTAGTCACCATCCTCCTTTTGTCCCACCCTCTGTCCCTCTTCTTCCCTGTGCTCCTCCCATAATCCACTGATAGGGGAGGTCCTTCTCCCCTACTATCTGACCCTAGGAAATCAGGTCTCATCAGGACTATTTGGATCCTCTTTCTCTGTGGCCTAGTAGACCACACCACCAGTAGGAGATGATCAAATAAATGGAAACCCAGTTAATGCCAGAGGCTTTCCAGGCTCCCCTTTTTAGGGAACTCCCATAGAGACCCCTGGGTCCAGATTTTTTGGCTCTGTTTGTCTTCTTGTGGAGCTCCTCTCTCTTCCAGGTTTTTCTGTCTACCCCTTTTTCCATAAGGTTCCATGAACTCTAAACAAAGTTTGGCTATGAGTCTCAGCATCTGCTTTGATAAACTGATGGGTAGAGACTTTCAGAAACCCCCTGTGAAAGGCTTCTGTCCTTCCAAATACCTATGCTATTTGCCCTTCTGAATGAGAATTAAAAATCTTTTCTCTGGTCCTCCTTGCTTAGCCTATTTATGAGTACAAATTTTAGTGTGTTTATCCATTATTTTATGGCTAATATCCACTTATAAATGAATTATTCCATGTGTGTCTTTCTGCTTCTGGGTTACCTCACTCAGAATGATATTTTCTAGTTTCATCCATTTGCTTGCAAATTTCATGATTTCCTTGTTTTTAATTGCTGAGTAATATTCCATTGTAGAAATGTACTACAATTTCTGTATCCATTTTTCAGTTGAGGGACATCTAAGTTGTTTCCGGATTCAGGCTATTACAAATAAAGCTGCTATGAACATAGTAGAGCAATTATCCTTGTTGTATGGTTGACCGTCTTTAGTGTATATGCCCAGGAGTGGAATAGTTGGATCTTGGGGTAGCACTATTCCTAATTTTCAAAGACAGTGCCAGATTTATTTTCAAAATGGTTGTGTAAGTTTCCATTCCCGTCAGCAACAGAGAAGGGTTCCCTTTTTTCACGTCCTCTCTAAGATGTTTTCTCACTTGAGGTTTTTGATCTTAGCCATTCTGATGGGTATAAGGTAGAATCTCAGGGTTGTTTTAATTTGCATTTCACCAATGACTAAGGATATTGAGCATTTATTTAAGCATTTCTCTGCAATTTGATATTCCTCTATTGAGAATTATCTGTTTTGCTCTGTACCCATTTTTTAATTGGATTACCTGATTTGTTGGTGTTTAGCTTCTTGAGTTCTTTATATATTCTGGATATTAGCCCTCTGTCAGATATATCATTGATGAAGATGCTTTACAGAAGCCTTTTAGTTTCATGAGGTCCCGTTTATTGATTGTTGATCTTGGGACCTTTTTTTTTCTTCTTCTTTCTTTCTTTTTTTTTTTTTTTTTTTTTTTTGCAGGTGTTCTGTTCAGGAAGTTGTCTCCTGTACCAATGTGTACCAATGCGTTCAAGGCTCTTCCCTACCTTTTCTTCTAATAGGTTTAGTGTGTGTGGTTTTTTGTTGAGGTCTTTGTTAGACTTGGACTTTACTTTTGTGCAAGGTGATAAATATGAGTCTATTTCCGTATTTTTACATGTAGACATCAAGTTAGACTAGCACCATTTGTTGAAGATGCTATCTTTTTTTTCTGTTGTATGGTTTTGGCTTCTTTGTCAAAACTCAGATGTCCTTAGGTATGCAGCTTTATTTCTGGGTCTTTGATTCAATTCGAATGACTCACTCATCTGTTTCCATGCCAGTATTATGTAATTTTTATTACTGTTGCTTGATAGTACAGCTTGAGTTAGGAGATGGTGATACCTCCAAAAGATCTTTTATTGTAGAGTATTGTATTAGCTATTCTGGGGTTTTTGTTTTTCCATATAAATTTGAGTTTCTGTAAGGAACTGTGTTGGTATTTTGATGGGAATTGCATTGAATCAATAGATTGCCTTTGGTAAGATGGCCAGTTTTACTATGTTAACCCTAGAGATCCATGAGCATGTGAGATCTTTCCCTCTTCTGCTATCTTCTTCAATTTCTTTCTGCAGAGACTTGAATTTTTTTTTCACACAAATCTTACGCTTTGTTTCTATATTTTGTTATTATCCCTTACTAACCAATTTTCCAATGTTAAGCAGAAATGGAGTGGATCCAGATGGGAGGGAAGGGGAGCAGAATATGGAGGAAGAATGGTAAGGAAAGCAGTAATCAGAATATATTATATGAGAAAATAATATATTTTATTTAAAGAAAAATAGAGAAAAGAAAAAGAAAGTACATAAGTGCCTTTCCTCATTTCTATGATTATTAACACTCAGTAAAATTCAAACCAAATTAAAGCCTAATTTGGTAGTGTTTTTAATTTCAATTCATTATGCATAAAATTATAAGGTCAGTGCATTTACAATGTCATCATTTTATAAATAACAAAATTGAAGAGTCTAAGCCAAATTTTTACTTGTGAGATTCCAGTTACACAAGTAATTTTAGTAATCATCTAAGTGCTTGTTGAATTAGGGTGATGTTAGTTATTATTTTCCTATTCTGAATTTACTAAAGATTTCTACTTCATTATTGTATTTCCATGAAACTTACTAAAATAATATGATAAATACCCAACAAAACATACAAGCCAAAATAATGATAAAATAAATACTTGTAAATTTTCTTACAAAGTCATGTTATAGTCAATGTTATGTCTTATAGTTAATTGATTTGGTGGTAATAAAATGGCTCAGCAGGTAAAGCTATTTGCCCTAAAAGCCTGGGTACCTGACTCTGATTCCTGTAACACTTGTAAAGATGGACTGAGAGAATTTACTATGTAGAATTATTCTCTGATACCCACCTGTGTATGTTGGCATGTATCTTGCACACAATAACATGTTAATAATAATAATAAATACTAATTGATTCTCAATAACAAATAGGAGATCCATCACATTACAAAATTTGCTAAAATGTATGATAAATATGCATATGTTAATAGTACAAGCCAAATTTTAGAATATTTAACAAAACACTGATTCTCTTTTTGGATGTATTGATGCTCTGTGGTTCATAACTGCATTTACATGCATAATAAGCATCTTAAAACTGATGTTAACTCCTTTTTTTTTAGTTGAGCAGTGTTTGATTTCCCTGATTCTAATTATTGTGGGACATAAAGAATGTTATGATCATAATAAAGCTATTAATATAATTCACAAGGTTTTTTCCACTAGATTGTGAATAATATTGACTCTATTAATTTCCAGGGCCATTGAATATAAGCAGTTATGGGAGAATTGCCCTGTCATGGCCATGGGTAAATCATGCTATATGCTCCACTGGATAAGACCTCTTAAAATTATATTGCAATCTATAAATATGATCTGGACAAAGGATGGAAGCCTTTATGGTATGGTAATGGCAATGTCACAATAAAGCAAAAAAATAACTGAACTGAAGGTTCCAAGATTTCTTCACCAAAGCTGTTCGTTCACTAACTTTACTTTGGGGCAAAGAAAAACAATGATTTCACTCGGTTTATATTTTCTATCTGTCGTGCTGATAGAAGAAAACTATGTTTTCAAATTGTCATTTCCAGCCCAATAAATCATGTGTGGTTCTTAAATTATATTTTTGTTGCCAATACAAGGTTTTTGATCACTTCCATTAGTTGTTCTTGTATTTCTTTCATTAAAAGCTTAGTAATTTTGAAAGGGGAAGTTTATTTTCTGAGAAACATTTAAAATCTTAGTCAGGATTTTTCTTACATTTTCCACTACTGGAAATTACTGCTTTGTCGTAAGATTGTCCTTCAATATATGACATGCCTCAGTCTGATTCCTGGCTGGTTTTTGCTGAATTATGTAGGTAAACTACTGCTGTGAGAAGGCAGACTTTAACTAAAAGGTTAATTCAGATCTGTTTATATCATGGCAGAGAGTGGAATATTTTTAAAATTTATTGTTATTATTACTACAATTTATTCACTTTGTGTCCCCGCTATGGCCCCTCCTTCATTTCCTATAGGTCCCACCCTCTCTCCCTCTTTTTCCCCTATGTCCCTCCTTAGTCCTCCCCTACTATTTGTCCCTAGCCTATCAGGTCTCATCAGGACTGTCTGGATCCTCTTTCTCTGTGGCCTAGTAAGGCCACCCAGCTAGGGGGATGTGATCGTGATCAAAGAGATGGCAACCCAGTTCATGCTAGAAACTGCCTCTGATACCCTTACTATGGAACCCCCATAGAGACTCAGCTGCGTATGGGATACATCTGAACAGGGGTCTAGGTCCTCTCCATGCGTGGTCCTTGGTTAATTCATCATTCTCTGCAGCCCCACCTCCATCCCCGGGCCCAGATATTTGGTTCTGTTGCTCTCCTTTTAGAGCTACTCTCCACTCCAGATCTTTCTATCTCTCCCTTCTTGAATAAGATTCTCTGCATCCTTCCCAAAGTTTGGCTATGAATCTCAACATCTGTTTCTATATTCTGCTGAGTAGTTTTTAATTACATATTTGTTACAATGATCATACTACAGTCCTTGCAGAATATTCTTACTTCATAATACAAAAGAAATTGCCATAAATTAAAAATAAAAATGTTATATTTTCTTAAGACGTAATAATCAGGTTTTGCTTTTTATTAAGAACTGAAAAACAGAGTAAATCTAAAGCTTGAATTTTGATATAGATCCCTGTTTGCATATTCAAAAATATACATTGTTATTTCTATTTATGCAATAACTATCTATAAAAATATTTAAATACACATGAGTTCATATGTTATTTATAAAATTATTGTTTTGTGTTCCTTTGTTATTCTTAGTTCATTGACTTGAATTTCTTTCCAATCCATTTTTTTTCTGTCTTATTATTGAGGTTTTACATGGAGCTTAAAATACAGATTTAAATCCTTGAGGGTTCTGGGCACAGTAAATCTAGATTTAATTAAATTCCTAATTCTTCTTAACTAAATGACCATAAAAGAAGTTTCTAAATTGCTAAACTTCAATTATCTTACCAAAAACAATTGTATTAGAATAGTACAAACTTTACAGAGTTTATAAGGAAAACAATTTTCATTAAGTCATCA
Organism: Pachyuromys duprasi; assembly: GCA_028658305.1. Taxonomy (NCBI): domain Eukaryota; kingdom Metazoa; phylum Chordata; class Mammalia; order Rodentia; family Muridae; genus Pachyuromys; species Pachyuromys duprasi. Next base: position 34,711,843 of record CM053745.1, on the reverse strand, counting down.
ATCAATAAATGTTATTGTGAGTAGTAAGCATGCTGAAATCTGAATCTACATGTGAGCAGTCATCAGGCAATTATACATAAAATTGGATTTCTGACTGTGATCAACCTTAACTGCTCACACAAACAATTGCTTGTCTGAAACATAAGTTTTGACAAATCCAACCTAAAGTATAAACCTGCATAAAGCCAAATAACTCTCTTTAATAATATCTTAACAAAATAAATAAAAATTCCATCAGTGGCCTATGTGAAGTAACCATGATTTTATTGGTAACTGACTGCTTTCCTAAAAATGTGTTTTGAATTTCTGTTTTACTTGACCTGTCACCAACATCTCCACACCAATAACCTCCAACTTAGACATACATGTAGCTCTTATTGGCTCTCATATTTCCTCACCTGTCTTTCTGAATCTCTGCTAAAATGCGTGTGACAATGACTGACATGCTTTCAAACTAAATATTTCACTTTGGATTTTTCATTCAGTTAGTTTTTCATAGGCTGTGCACAGTAAGATATTAGTAAAAATTCTTTACATGGTTATATATTATAATGGATAAGGCAACATAATGGGAAAATAATTTTTGTGTATGTAATTTGGTAATGTTGAACCTACTTTTTCCATAAAAGTTGGTTCTGAGTGTAATTAACAGTATTGACCTTACATGCCACGGCACTTTATATAAGCAACAAATTGCCCCTCAATTACTCTCAAAAGTTCATGTTGGTTCTGATACTAGAATAAAACAAAATATAAATTTTACTTGATTTCTTCACTTAGAATTCATATCCAGAAGAATATATGCATGAATTTCCTGCACTGGCCTTCTATCCATGGGTCAGTTCAACAGAACTTTTGCATAGCTGTCAGGATAGAACTTTTGCATAGCTGTTAGAATAGTTTTACTAGTTTTTTTTAAAGACATATAGGGTTGTGAAAATGTATAACCAATTTTAATGTTTTCATAGTTTATTTGAGGAAACAGTACAAGTAATATCTTAAAATAATATAGCATTTTTAGTAAATTACTTTGTGTGGGATGGTAACATTTGCTGTGTGCTTGAGAGAAGTCCTTCAGAGTAAGGAATAGAGTGCATATCTAAGAAGGAAGATGGTGTTTTGTCTGGAATGATGAGGGCAGTTCTCCAACAGAAGGTGATGTCTGAGCAACTACTACACAAATACTACAGTTCTGTTCATTCATATATCTGTCAAAAAAGAACCAGAAAAAAAAGTTGTTTCAGAAAAAGAAGCTAACAAGAGTGAAAGCTGTGAAATGTGTACATATCCAAATGCATATACTACACAGTCAATAGCCTGTGGGAAATATGCAAATATTATTATAACACAAATAGGAAGATATGACAACACTTTGCTCAAAGGAGGGAAGCAATGAAAATTGCCTTCTTAAGTTAACAAAGATACTAAATATATGAAAGATAGACTGTTGTGGTGGTTTAAGTAAGAATGGTCCTCATTGGGCTCATATATTTAAGGGCTTAGTCATCAGGAAGTGGTGATATTTGAGAAGAAATAGGAGTTGAAGACTTGCTGGGGGAAGTGTGTCACTGGAAGCATGCCATGAGATTCTAGGCACAGTGGCTCTGTCCTACTGATGCCTGGGATAAAGATGTAGAACTATCAAGTACTTTTTCCAGTCATGCTCCCTGTAATGAGGGTAATGGACTAAACCTCTGGAAGTATAAGCCAACCCCAATTAAATGTTTTCTTATATAAAAGTGGCTGAGGTTATTGTGTTTCTTCTCAGCAATAGAACTCAGACTAAGACAACTATAAAGGGCCAAGTGTAGAAACAAATATTCAAGAAAGGTATTCCAATAATCTAGGTATTAAATGAGTGTCCTGGGCCAAATCTGTATTTGAGGAGGTAATTAAAGTATTCAGATCTGTCTATGGTTTAAAAATATAGCTAAAGTGTACTCATAGGTCAGAAACATGACAAGAAACAAAATGCAGAATTGAGAAGAACCCAAGAAAGTTTTGTTTTCTTACTTATTTGACAAATTGTAAGTTCATTGAGATAGAAAATAATATTTGCTGCATATTTTGGTGGGTGAAAATTCGGGAATTCTTTATACTTTGTCAATTTTTTTTAATATTTAGTTTGACTCAGGTCATCATTTTAAGAACAATGAAAAAACAGGAAACTATTGACTATTGGGATGAGTAAAATCTGTCTCTTCTGGGGATGAGTCCTAAAGTGCTGTCTTGTCAACTGGTTATCCTTGAAAACATAAACACACAAACAACAAAAATGGCATCTATGTCACACACATACAATGTAATTCCCCTGATGACTTTACTTCCATGACTCTCATCTATGTGTGTGTGTGTCTTGGAAATCTTTCATGCTCTCATCTTTGATTTTTAATATTACTATACCATCATCAGCAACTCGAAGATTTTTGTAAAAAATGATAATAAAGTATAATTACATATGTATCTATAATATATTTTTATATATTTGATTAAAGAATATAATAATAATAAAAAACATCCTAACAACTTGAGGGTGTGCATTTGGGAGGGATAGAAGGGAATCCAAATAGAGCTTAGAAAAATAAATGAAAGTTGGAAGTGATATAATTCTGTTGTATTTAAAAATATTAAAAGTGGTAGACCAAGTCAGTTCAGTATACAACAGGGTTCCCCAATAATAGAATCAGGGACCATGTTGGCATGAACTTGTGGGCTGGGTCTTTGATATCCTCCACCTGGGGGCAGGGTGCAGCCTTACCAGTTCACAGAGGAAGACAAAGAAGCCAGTCCTGATGAGACCTGATAAACTATGGTCAGATGGAAGGGGAGAATGACCACCCCTATCATTGGAATGTGGGAGGAGCATAGGAGAAGAAGAGAGAGGCAGGGTGTGATTGGAAGGGGATGGCGGATGGGGCTACAGCTGTAGATGTATAAAGTGTATAAACTGTAATTAATAAGATAAATAAATAAATTTTTAAAAGTAAAAAAAATATTAAAAGTACCTTGAAAAAAAAGGATATTAATTTCTCCTTTCCAATTTTCACACGGCATTTGTAATCAATATCTAATGTTAACTGAAATGCTAAATAAACATATTAAATACAAATTGAGTTCTGTATGTCTGGCATGGTGTTAATAGCTTTATGTTCACAATATCATTTAATTATCTCAAGAGCACTGTGAGGTAATTGCTGAAAACACTGAAGTTTCTAAAACAAGTTCCTTAACCAAGAAGATAAACTCTAACGAATAGAAAATTTACTGTGCACATGCCCAAAGATGTGCTATTTTTGTTACCTAAACACCAATTGTTCTGATGACGTGTTTTCAACCATATCCTTTCAGCTTTTGCTTTATCAACCGTGTCCATACTCAGTTTTACTTTTCTTAGTTTTTAAAAGAATGTTTTATTTTGTTTGTCTTTCGGACATTCTGTAAAAGGATACAATGGTTGCTGATCACACCCATCTCCATCTTCCCCTACAGTGCTCTTTTCTTGTACTTTAAAAAGGTACAAGTCTGTCTGTAGTGACTACCATTCACTTCAATAAAATCACTAATGTGACCAATGCTGAAAGTAGCACACATCTACGGATTTAAAACATAAATATGTAGTAGGAAATTTGACAACATGATCATTTAGAAAAATAATAGCAGACAATTCTGTCTCACTCCCCAGAGCTGGTAGCCTTTTTAAGCAATGAGTTGATCATGTTTTCAGAACTGGGCTCCAATTTCTATAGATAATGACTATGTCCAATGTAACTGTTGGTTACATCTATAAAGAGTAATAGAGTGTGCATAACTGCTTGTTTGTATAGTCTAACATAATATTCCCCAACACATACATGCAGGATCGGTGAGGTAGATGTATTCCTTTGGGCTGGGCTCCACATAATCTATTAATCACTTCATTGTGTCCAGTTGTGGCTTTCTGTGGTGGTGGTCTTTGTTTGCTGTAAAAGAGCTTACTTGATGCTGGGTGGCAGCTACACTTCTCTGTGAATATAAGGGTGATAGTTTAGAATACAGTAAGGAATTGTGCTCTTGTAGCAAAGCATCAGTAGTATATTTTTCTCTAATGTCTGTGACCTCACTAGCTGCAGGAAAGCCAGCTAAGTTATCAGCACCAGAAATTTCTCTCCTGTTGAACTGTTCTTAAATTCAATTACACAGCTACTAGTTAGGATTAGCATATGAGGCTGCTTATTTTAAGTTTATAGATGTCTTGCTATGCTGTTGTGGTCCATAGGTGTTACAGCTTGACAGGACTGCTTAATTCCTTTCCTTGACAGTTTGCATAGTATTTTCTGGTAGCAAAGAAGTTATATTTTAGGAAAGTAGCTTTCCAGTCAAATCTGGCTCAAAATATATGAGTCTTGTAACCCAAATGCACACTGTTGTCAGCAAATAGGGACATGACATCAACCCCTGAGAGGCAACTAAAGTTTGCATCAATAGTTTATATAACCCAGGAGACATTTGTACTAATCTTACCAACCAAAAAGAGGTTTCTCCCTCTTGTGTCAAGTCCTGGAATTTTTGTCAGTCCACGTTTTTCTTTCTTGTGGGAAACACCGTCTCATGTAGCTTAATTTCCTTGCATAAAATTTCCTATCAATAATAGTCTATATTTTAGCACACAAATTTTCTTTAATGAATAGTATACATATAACTTCTATATATTAACTTTCTTTAATATGAATGCATTCATTTAACAAACATTAAATATGACTTATCAGGTCTTCATTAAGTAGCAGTGATGTTCTTTATCCCTCTCCGCCATCCTTTCTCCTTCCTCCTTCATCTATATTGACCACCCCTCTACTTCCCAGTTGGAACCCTCTTTCAATTCAGTTCACCAATATCTTGCTATTACCCTTGAAGCACACACTTATACCTGCCTATAGCCCCATTTACTTTTCTGGTTTCTATGGCTACTACCTCTTGTGTTCTCATTCTGGAATTTGGAGCTTGTGACAGCAGAAGAAAGAGAACACAATATATTCGTCTTTTTGAGTATGTTCACACTTGCCAAAGGATACCTCATTTTTCTTCCCTCAAGAAATTACAATACTATGGAGCAGTTTTTGAGAAGTTTTGTTTATTATTGCCATGTTGGCTATCATGAGTATTTTAACAACTTAAAATTTATATGTAAAACAGCTAATTTAAAATTCTTTAACAATTTACGATAATTTCATTATCTTGAATTTCTGAGTTTGTATTTAATTTATCCAAATTTAAATCTGAATTTTCCTGAAATTTTTAAACACCCATATTCACACGTTATTTTTTGCTGTATTTATTTGACATCAAAGCAGCATCTATTTATTCATTGAATACAGACATATTTCTTATACATAAGACTAAGTACAGCTACATACATATATTTAATGAAGTAAAGGAACATAAATATTAGGCAACAAGCAATGAGCGTAATGCTTGTTTAAAACCTGGGAAGAGCTATGAGAGAGGAATCAGAAAAGGGAAAATGGTAGTATCTGCTATTTATTAAATAGGATCTGGAGCTTGAAAGAGAATACTTTTAGAGGTTTGGAAACATGAAGGAGACAACTAAAGGAAAAAAAGAAACAAATGGGGAAAAGAGAGGCATACTAATTATGGGAAATCTGGGTAATTGTTTTAAGTTCATCCATTGACTATATGAATATAAATAGGCATCATTACATGATTTTGAGGAAATCAGTAACTGAGTAATGATATTAGAGATCATTTATGAAATCATTGCTCAAGAGAAATGATGTTAATGTTATTTAAAATTATGTAAACCTATATGAATACATGTATAGTGCTATATTCATATATTTTTACTAGATGCTATTGCTAATTACTGAGATATGGAACATATAGTAATGCCCTAAAATTTTCTCCAAAATTTTCTGTCTTCTCTAACTTTAGATAAAGAGTTATCATCACTGTGGTGGAAACATATTATTTGCATTAATATTTGTAAAAAAATGTGGCATATCTGCTGGAAATTCAGGTGTTTGCTTATACTCAATGGTTGAATATTTGATTTAGAAGATGTGATGAGGTTTTAAAAGCTTCTTCTCGGTCATTCACCAAAGTATATATAGATGAGTGAAAAAAAAATTGAACATTGTCAAGTTAAAGTGAGAGACATAGAGCTCTTACTTTTGACATTGAAAAGTGCAGTAACTTTTATAAATTGACCTATATTTAGATATATTTAACCTAATGTATGTGTGGTTAAATCATATATGTGTTATTAGTTATCTCAAGAGATGCCAAAATGTGATGGATTTTGATAGAATTTAATGTCACTTAAATTTCAACTGAATTCCTTGCATGTGGTAATGCCTCCCTTCTCAAAAGGCTCAGAAGTCTGACTATTCCATTCACAGTTGGTGGAACTATTTAGGAAGGTGTAGGATGAATCACAGGAGAATGCTTTGACATTCCCGAACACTAGTGACGCTGTCAGTATGAGTTCTGTTTCCTGATCTGTATAAATATGTGGGCTATGAGCTTTTCTTGTCAACCTACTTGTCTTCCATCATCAAGAAGTATGCCCCTCTGAAATTGTAAGTGCCATTATATCCTTTTATTTTTTTTTCACATAAGTTGCCTTGGTAAGGATTTTTTTTCTCGGAAAAATAGCAAAGAAACTAATACAATATGACACCAAAAGTAGGCATATCTGACCCTGCTTTCCAGGTGTAATGGAGCTCATACCGAATGGGATTTATTATTTGTGATATGAGTGAGGAAAAATTTGTGTTGTTACTTGTTACTTTGCTGTGTAACAAGAATCAAATATTCTGTTGTGAACTTTCTAAATACTAAAGTAAAAATCTGCCACCTCCAACCACAATTCGAAGTCTACTCTGAGAGACACAAGGAGTCCTGGGAATTAATTACTGTCTTGGATTATTCATGTCACAGCTGTCATAGCAAAAGGGGCAGCTACTCAGACTTCCGCATGAAGAAAAACAGTAATTGCCTATGCCATTTATTAGTTTTCTCCTCCTTTTCCTACTTGAAGTAGAACCAACTCAAACCAATATAGAACTAAACCAAACGTTTTCTCCCTTTTACTACACAAAGAAAATTGGGAAGAAAATTCATGTTATCAATGAAGTAAAGCATGTATGTTGTTTAAATGGGTACAGCATATAGTGAACAAAGGCAAAAAAAGGGAAAGAAAGCAACATATATATATATATATATATATATATATATATTAGGCTAAAGCATACATGTGGTCTTAAAATCAAATTCTATTGTCACCTTAAGAGCAGAAATTAAAAATAATATCTAAATAATTGACTCTGTATCTAAGACTATATCCTGAAATTGTGTGGAAGAGCCTAGTGTTTCTCAAATACATTTACAGACACACTCTGAAAGGAAAAACTAAGGAACCCCTGTTTCGTTTACTTTCTTCTTTAAAAGCAATATTTGCTTCAAGATATTTGGCCTGATAATCCGTGTAACAGCACCAAAACCATTATTGATCAATCTCATCCACAGTGCTCCAAAACCTATCCTTCCTTTTTTCTTGCAATAGCTTTTATGTTGTTCTTGGGATACTTTAGAAGCAATTTGGCAAACCAAAATTCAAAGTGAATTTATTTTAATTTTAAAAAACCCTATATTTTGATGAACAATTAAATTTCAGCTTTATTGATGTAGTATCTGTATATCTTCACAAAATTTGCAATGGCCTAAGTGTTGGTGCTTTGAAACTTGCTCAGGCCTCAACAAATCTCTATTTGTTAAAAATATTAAAAATAATCATTAAAATATGTGCCTCTGTACTAGTTTCCTAACAATCTGTGTAAATCTGTAATTCACTCCATTCCAGAACAGAAGTCAAATTAATATCTTCCAAAACAGTGTTACCAACCATGCAGCAAAATTAAATATCAACCATAACCAAACAGATGTATCTAACCAATTCATTGTTTAGGCATTCGAATACAATTATCCAAACTCACTAATGATCATTGAAAACAGGAACACTGTTATTATCATGTGCTTATGGTCACAAAATACTTTCTGACAAAGGCTAAGTTTCAGCAGCTTTAAGAAAAGAAATTTAGTACTAAAAGTTCAAATTTCTGACTTATCTGCTCTGCTGGCTAAATTTTTATATAGATTTACCTAAGGAAAAATGAAGTCACTGGTTCATAAGAATATTACTGAATTATTAAACCAATGTTTGTACTTTACAATATTTGAACAATATACTCATGCTGGAAGTGAAACACAAAATTTATTATTTTTTTGATATCCACCAGCTTTATTAATTTCTGAAAAAGATATTTCTCAGCTACCAACAGAAAATAATTGGTTGTCTACTTAAGATAATTAATTACAATTGATCAGATACTAAATTGTTCCATATTATATGTTTTTTTCCTAAAAATCTAAGAATAATAGACTGAAAAGACATTACTTCATACATATTAAATACTATTCAGCAATGCAGTTTTTACCCAAATCCAATCAAATACAGACTACTTTGAATTGAATAATGTCTTGACCAAAATAAATATTATACAAGTTTTCTACAATTATATCTACTTTCACCGTTTACTGTATATCTTTTTGTCATGAAAGCAAACATCTGGGTAAAAATCACAGATTCCTTCAGATAATAATCATAATAAGGGATGAGAAAATGGCTTAGTGGTTAAAAGCATGTACAGAGGTTATGAGTTTGATTCCAAACATCATGTTAAGGGAGTTCAAAACAGCCTGGATTAGCCAAGGGGCTAAACCTCACTCTTCAGCAACTGGTGGGCACTGTACTAATGTGCAGAAATACAAAAACACATAGGCACACATATTTATGGTTAAAAAGAAATCAAATCCTTTAAAATGCTCTTTTATCACTTGCCCCTGTTGATGCAGCCTTGCCAGGCCACAGAGGAAGAGGATCCAGGCAGTTCTGATGAGACTTGATAAGCTATGTCCAGGTGGCAGAGGAGGAGGACTCCCCCTTTCAGTTGACTAGGGGAAGAGGACTGTAGTGAAGAGGGAAGGAAGGTGGGACTGGGAAGAGTTGAGAGAGGGAGTTTCTAACAGGATATATAATGAATATACTGTAAATAAAATAAAATAAAAGTAAAAACCTTTGCCTTCTTATTTTCGAGTCACTGCCCACTTCCCTGTCAAACATAATATGCTCAGGACTACTTGTTGAAATCTTTTGGAATGTATTATCTTACTAAGTGACTACTGTCCAGTAAGCAAAAAGCTGAGAATGTCATCAGATATATTTTGTGGTCTATGCTAGAGATATTCCTGTAACGTGTCAGGCTAATTATCCCACCAATGTATTTGAAAAAAGAAACAAAGCTTGATTAATGATTTTTGTTCCTCATGAAATGATTACCATTTGGAAAATGGAATTTTGGGTATCCAGGTGTCTATGTAGTTATAATTGGCTTCAAAATAAACTATCTGATCTTATTATGTGGGAGGGTTATCATTTTGCATAGAAAACACTCTACCTTCAATATTCTTGCTAAGAAGATCAGGCAAACCCATATATTTCCACCTCTAAGACCAGAAACTTTCCTTCTCTACTAGCTAAATAACTGATTACCCCTAAGTACCATGGATCTATGAAATGGTTGTTGCATGAACTTATAGAGAATTTACAAGTCACTGTTATGAGAACTACTGGCTATTAAGAGAGAAGCAGAGTTCACTTAAAATAGAAAAAGAAACCCAGGTTCTGGAAAGAAGAACAAGACACAAAAAGTATCAAATAAATATGACTTCTTTATGTTATCAGAGTTTATCAGAGTTTAATACTATACAACTAGAAAACAACACCAACATAAATGGCCTAATTTATATAACACAAAGATTCATCAATGCAGACATCAATCAAATGAACACCAACAATACAATAAAAGAATAATGAAACAAAATATATCTTATTATAAAATACAAGCAATCACACAAAATCAAAATCAATAAAGTGAGTTATGAAAATGATGATATTACAGCAGAAAGCACTGAAAAGTAAACCATCATTAGGGAGTAAAATGTAAACTTGTACAACCAGTTTGGAAATCAATCTGGTGGTTTCTCAGAAAATTAGGAATAGCTCCACCTCAAATCAAACTATACAACTCTTTTTCATTTTATTTTTTTATTAATTACAGTTTATTCGCTTTGTATCCCAGCTGTAGTCCCCTTTCCTTCCTCTTCTCTCTTCCCATGCCTCTCTACAAATCCACTGATAGGGGAAGTCCTCCTGCTCTTCCCTCTGATCCTAGACTATCAGGTCTCATCAGGGTTAGCTGCATTGTCTTCTCCTATGGCCTGGTGAGGTTGCACCCCTCAAGGGGAGGTGATCAAAGAACTGGTCACTGAATTCATGTCAGAGACAGCCACTGTTCTTACTAGGGAATGCTAGAAAGGCTGTGGAGAGTGAGCTGCCATGGGCTACTTCTGTGCAGGGGTTCCAAGTTATCTCAATGAATGGCCCTTGGTTAGAGTATCAGTCTCAGAAAAGAACCCTGAGCTCAGATTTCTTGGTTCTGTTGCTCTTCTTGTGAAACTCCTGTCCCCTCCAGGTTTCCTATCCACCCCCCCCCCTTCTTTCATAAGATTCCCTGCACTCTGCCCAAAGTTTGAATATGAGTCTCAACATCTGCTTCACTACCCTGCAGGGTAGAGCCTTTCAGTGGTCCTCTGTGGTAGGTTCCTGTCTGTTCCCTGTTTTCTCCCTCTTATGATGTTTATCCCATTTGCCTTTCTGAATAAGGATTGAGCCTCTTACCCAGGGTCCTCCAACTGAGCTGTCCCTCAACTGACAAATGGGTACAAAAATTGCAGTACATTTACACAATGCAATACTATGTAGCAATTAAAAACAAGGAAATCATGAAATTTGCAGGCAAATGGTGGGAACTAGAAAAGTTCATCCTGAGTGAGGTATCCAAGAAGCAGAAAGACACACATCATATATACTCACTTATAAGTGGATGTTAGATATATTATATAGGATAAACATACTGAAATCTATACACCTAAAGAAGGTAAGCTATACCACTCTTACACATATAGCTGAAAGTTGCTCAATGATTCAGTTGCTCAACCATGTTCATAACAACCCTATTTATAATAGCCAGAATGTGAAAACAACCTAGACGTCCCTCAACTGAGGAATGGACAGAGAAATTGTGGTACATTTATACAATGGAATACTCAGCTATTAGAAACAAGGATATCATAAAATTTGCAGGCAAATGGATAGAACTAAAAAAGATCATCCTGAGTGAGGTAACCCAGAATCAGAAAGGTACAAACAGCATATCTCACTTATAGGTGGATATTAGACACATACATAGTGTAATCTATACTCTTAAAGAAGCTAAACAACAAGGAGGACCCTAAGGAAAATGTACAATCCTCATTCAGAATGGCAAATGGATAGACATCAGAAGTGGGAGAAGACAGGGAACAGGACAGGAGCCTACCACTGAAGGCCTCTGAAAGACTCTACCCAGCAGGGTATTGAAGCAGATGTTGAGACTCATAGCCAAATTTTGGGCAGAGTTTAGAGAAACTTATGAAAAAAGGGAGATAGAAAGACATAGAAGGGACAGGAGCTCCACCAGGTGAGCAACAGAGCCAAAAATCTGGCCTCAGGGGTCCCTGCATAGACAGATATCACAACCAAGAGCCATGCATGGAAGAGACCTAAAACCCCTCTTCAGATGTTTCCCATAGACCCAGTCTCCAAGCGGGCCCCTAATAAGGTGAGGAGAGGCTGTCTCTGATATGAACTTAGTAGTCAGCCCTTTGATCACCTCTCCCTGGGTGGGGTGGGAGTGCAGCCTTGCCAGGCCACAACAGGAAGACAATCCAGCCAATCCTGATGAAACCTGATAGGGTAGGGTCAGACAGAATAGAAGGACCTTGCTAATCAGTGGACTAGGGGAGGGGCATAAGGGGAGAAGAGGGAGGGCAGGTGGGACTGGGAGGAGAGGAGGGTGGGGGCTACAGGCAGGGTACAAAGTGAATAAATTTTAATAAATAAATAATGAATGAATAAATAAACAAATAAATAAATGAGAAAAAGGAAAATGTTCTCCAGTAAATTAAAAGAAAGCTAAAAAGACTATACAAACACCAAAATGTATATAGTCAATAAAATTATAACTAAGAGTATACATGGAAAAATAAACATGTATATTGTGTGCACAACAAGAGAAGCAGTAATCATTTTCCCAAAAGTAAACCTCTTGAGAAAACAGTCAACGCTCGACTTTACCAGCCCTGCAAAGAACTAACATCAATGTTTTTCAAACTATGTCATAAAACAAAAAGAATAGAGATGTTTACAAACTCATGCTACAAGGTCAATATATACCCAGTCCCAAAAGTGAATAAAGTTGTAAAACAATGACAACAGAAATCTTTATAACAAATTTTGTCATAAACATTGTTGGAAAAAATTCTGAATAAAATACTTCAACTAATTCAATAACACTTGGGAAAGTTCAGATGCCACAATTAACAGGATTTGTATCTAGAAAACTGAGTTGCATAACACATACAAGTTAAAATTATATATATATATATATATATATATATTATACTAGAAGACATACATATAGTAAAGGACAAGGATTACATGATGTTTTTCACTTTATGCAGATAAGACCAACTTAATTTAAGATACTTTTTCACACATTTAAATAGAAATTAGTAATAGGAAACTCTTACATCAATATAATAAAATAAACATAATAAATCCATAGTCAACATTATATTAACTGACAAAAATCTGGTACCATTTTCTCTGTAATCAGGAAGAACACAAGAGTTTCCTCTTTTGTCATTCTTATTCTTTGTAAGCACAAAACATGAACCAGAGCCATATGATTGAAAAGAAAACCAAGAGTAACGCCAACTCTAGCCACTTGCATAAATCAAAATGAATCATATTTTTATTTAACAAATATTCATCACGTAACATGTTCCAGGATATCTTTTTTCTTTCAAATGAAAAAAATAGATAAAAATAACAGTCCAAACATCTTGGAGTATTTGTGGAGTAAATAATGAAAGAACAAGGAATAGAATAACATTATTGGAGTAAAAGTGTACACTGAGTTTATATATAATAAATTTGGTGTGTTGATCTCAGCGTGTCTTTTAACATAAGATAAGACACTTTCTGTACTAATCTAAAATATATGGCATTCATATATTGCTTAAAAACACAAAACACATTTGCCATTATAAACCAATAAAACTTGTAACTAGCCAATGGAATGTGAAGATCATTTTAGTTTAATTTTAGCTCTGGAGTAAATAAGGCACAGAATGTGGCTGTTGGCTATTTGCTGGGGCATTTAAGTGGCAGCATAAATCGCAGGCACTGTAACTCCAGTGTCTTTTTCTGCTACCATTATATTGCAGGTTCTGTTTTCTACTGTTCTTATATTGTGCAAGGAGTAAAAGCCTGCTTAGGAGATTCAATATTTATATTAATATAATTTTCTAAATCTGAGTGTTTCAGCTTAATGACAAATTAATCTGGGAATAGAGTATTAGACTGCATTTAGTTGAAAGATATGGGAAATACACAGATCACAAAATATATGGGAAGATCAAGATGTTCTAGGTGCAATTTATTTTATCTGAATTTTCAGATTTTATATTTTAAGCACTGTACTTTTCTAGCTATTTAAAACATCTAGACAGTGTATAGAGATGTCCTTACAGCTATTTTGTGCAAATGTGATGTTGTTCCCATGTTAAATCATTATAGGTACTTGCCTGCTCCTAGAACAGTTCTAAAAAGATACACAAAAAGCAGAATCATGACTTCTAACTGTCTTTGTTTCCTGCTGTATTTTCTTCAGGTGTCTACTTCTAACATGCACTGAATATTCACAAACTGTTTTGTAATAAAGGGTAAACTTGTTTCTTTTCTTCAAAATATTTAATGTAAACACCACTGCCTTCATTGTACATTGACATGAGAATATGGTAAATGTATGACACATGGATCAAGAACACAATATAAGACAGTCTGCTGTATTGTTAAATATTTATCATTGAACCTTATTGTATTGGTGTGAAAACATGAAAGAATGGTATTTCTAGAGAATGCACTCATTCAAAATATAATATTGTTTTCCTGTAACTTAAGTCCAGCATTTGTTCTTTTTTTTTCTCCATCATTGCTTTATTGTACGTTACCAGTAATTTTATCCACTTCCTGGTCTTCCAATGAGTTCCTTCTGATGACATGTTTTTACTATGTTAGGACAAGTTTTATCCTTAACATTTTCATATATGTTAAATTTCTGTGTGTGTGTGTGTGTGTGTGTGTGTGTGTGTGTGTGTGTAAAGGACTTTTAATCTAGCCACATGCCTGTTCCAGCAAGGGATCACAGCTAAAGACCTTCTAAGTCTTTTTGATCTGGATGGAATATAGCATGTCTTTTCTATACATTTAATCCCAACAATGAAAGTGAGGTTAATTTATAGAAAGCAGCAGGCATGTTTGAAAGTGATGTCTAACTGAGGGTCAGACAGAGCAACTAGCTGGTGAATGATTTGACAGAATAAATCAGAGATAGGATTCACCCAACTCTCAGTAAATCAGACAGGACAGAGAAACTACTTAAGAGCAGGGCAGAGAGAGAGGGTGGAGTTGAGTTCAGTGCAGTTCATTTTTAAAAATTTTTTTCCTTGCTAATTTTAATTTTTTAAATTAAATTTTTATTTTTTATCTTAATGATTGTTTATTCACTTTGTATCCCAGCTGTAGTCACCTCTCACATTCCCTCCCAATTTTACCCATTCCTCTTCCAAGTCCACTGATAGGTGATATCCTTCTCCCCTTCCATCTAACCCTAGCTTATCAGGTCTCAGGACTGGCTGCATTGTCCTCCTCTGTGGCCTTGCAAGGCTGCTTCCACCTCAGGTGGAGGTGAACAAAGAGCCAGCCACTGAGTTCATGTCAGAGACAGTCCCTGTTCCCCTTACTAGGGTACCCACTTGTATACCGTGCTGCCATGGACAACATCTGAGCAGGGGTTCTAGATTAAATCCATGAATGGACCTTGGTTGGAATATCAGTCTCAGAAAAGACCCCTATGCCCAGATATTTTGGTTCTGTTGCTCTCCTTATGGAGCTCTTGTTCTCTCCAGAAGTCCCCTTCTTTCATAGGATTTCCTGCACTCTGTCCAAAGTTTGGTAAAGAGTCTCGGCATCCACTTTGATACAGTTCTGGGTAGAGTCTTTCAGAGGCCCTCTGTGGTAGGCTCCTGTCCTGTTTTCTGTTTTCCCCTTCTTCCAATGTCCATCCTTTTTGTCTTTCTTAGTGAGGACTGTTCATCTTACCCAGGGACCTCCCTGCTGGTAGGTATGTAAACTTGTACAACCACTTTGGAAATCAATCTGGTGCTTTCTCAGACAATTAGGAATAACACTTCCTCAAGATCCAGCTATATACCACTTCTGGGCATATATCCAAAATATGCTCAAGTACACAACAAGGACATTTGTTCTACCATGTTTGTAAGCAGCTTTATTCATAATAGCCAGAACCTGGAAACAACCCAGATATCCCTCAACAGAGGAATGGATACAGAAATTGTGGTACATTTACACAATGGAATATTACTCAGCATTGAAAAATAAGGAAATCATGAAATTTGCAGGCAAATGGTGGGATCCAGAAAAGATCATTCTGAGTGAGGTATCCCAGGAGCAGAAAGACATACATAGTGTATACTCACTTATAAGTGCAGTTCATTTTAGTGCAGTGGAGTTCAGTTGAGTTTGTGTATTTTCTTTCAATTTTGTTCATTTCATGCAGTTAATGCAGTCAGTGCAGTGCAGTTCCTGGAGTTCAGAGGCAGTTTTCCTAAGCAGAGCTATTCAGTCAAGGCCAAGAGAAGCCAACTTTAATCAGTCATCTTGGAAAGGAGTTTGAGCCAGAAAAGCTGAATTGAACCAGACAGCCAGAGTTCATAAAGAACAGGGAAGGGTGAGAGTATTCAGCAGCAAGTCTCAAATACTGAAAACTTTCTAATTCTAGGTTAGCAGATGGAGGCTGGAGCTTGAAGCCTTCAAGGTCTGAGCTTGCAAAGGTTACATTGTATGAAGGCTAGAAGCTTCCAAGCCTAGGCCAATAAATATTTGGCTTAAATCAAGCCATGTATTAATAACGCCTGAGTATTGCTCTCATTCATCCCTTCATCTGAGGCAATAAAAACAATATTTACAATTCTCTGTGTGTATACATATGCATATGTAGACTTATTTCCCCTCTTCAGAATACTTAGAATAATATAAACATCACTGCCTGCATTGTACACTGATATAATATGTATACATATTATAATAGACAAATATATACATATATATATATACATATGTATGCTTCCATATTTGAACACTCAGTTCTTAGTTGGCTGCACTGGCTGGAGAGATATACAAGATACAGCCTTGATACAATATATTACTGGTGGGAACTTTTAATTAAAAGCCCTGGCATCATTTCTATTGCACTCTCTTTGTTTCATGCCTGCATTTGAAGATAAGCATCCTTAGCTTCTGTTCTTGCTGTTATGCCTACCACTTGCTGCCAAAAAGGATTCTCATTTCTCTGGAATTATAAGACTAAATAAACCCTTTCTTGTATAAGTTGGCTAAGTCATCCTGTTTAATCAATACAACAAAAAGATAAATAATACAGTATCATACACACTTAATGACCTGAATATCACATTACACAGACACAACCAGCATAGATAGTTGTTTGTTTAAAAACATGCATGTCTTTACTTTCCCTGTCAATCATAACAACTTTAAAATCTTTGCATTATGATTATTTTAGATGATAGTCTTTAATATAAAAAATATTACATCATTTCTGAATCACTCCTGCTGTATTACATTTCTCTTTCCAGATTTCAATAAGCTAAGAACCAAAATAATGTATCTAGAAAGGCAGATATATCAAATTTACCACACATCAACACAGAATTACAGATACTATTCAAATATTTGAAGTGTATTCCATCACAAAGAGAAACGCCTAGGTAGAAGTTCCTAATAGAACACTGTCCAGCTGACAATCACCCCATGAGAAAATCAAGAAAGAAACAGTGAGTAGAAACAATCTCAAAAGGAAGAAAAAAATCATAATTAGATTTAGCATTTCTAGTTACATTGTTGACATTTCAACACAATGAATCACTAGGTTTCTGCTGCCATTTGTGAGGTCACTGCCTCAGCATTGTCTTTTTCAAATATACCTAGAGATTCTGGGAAGTATTGAAACAGATACTGAGACTCTTGGCCAAACATTGGCAGAGTACAGGGAATCTTACGGAAGACTGGGGAGATGAAAGATCTAGAGGAGACAGGCGCACCATAAGAACAACAGAGCCAAAAATTCCGGGGCAATTGGGGCCTGCTGAAACAGATGCTGCAACCAAAAACCATTCATGGAGAGGACCTGGAACCCCTGCTCAGATGTAGCCCATGTGTAGCTCAGTCTCCATGGAGGTTCCCTAGTAAGGGGGGCAGGGCCTATTTCTGAAGCGAACTCAGTGGCTGGTTCTTTGATCACTTCCCCCAAGGGAAGTTCTTTGATTCCCTTGGGAGGAAGGGTGCAGCCTTGCCAGAGCACAAAAGAAGATGATGCAGCCAGTCCTGATGAGACCTGATAGACTCAGGTCAGACAGTAGGGGTGGAAGACCTCCCCTATCAGTGGACTAGTGGAGCACATGGGGGGGGATACGGAGAGAGTAGGACTGAGAGGAGATGAGGGAGGGGGATGCAGCTGGAATACAAAATGAATAAATTGTAATAAATAAATAAAAATAAAACAAATTCAGAGATCAACTGCAAAATAAAAGAATATTTGATATGCAGTCAACTTTTTATATAATTATTAAATGTAAAACTACTGGCTTTGAGACTAGACATCATCATATTGACACATGCCCTTACCTGTATCTGTCTATAGCTTTCATGAGGTCTGAGTACAAAAAAATGATTAACATATCATATAAATAAATAAAAAAACAAGTCCACAAGGGTTGGTGTTTTTCCTACTGTTAGGCAGCTATCTGTGGTAGAAATATGCACTCTCCAGGTTTCTACTCTGGAAGTAAATATGCAGTGGAGGTTTTTGTCTGTTTTTTGTTTTCTTTGTAAAACTAAACTAACAATAAAACTTTGAGATAAAAATCAATATAGGCACTTTACCAATAGCATGCAGTGACTTTGTACAAAACCTGGTTCAAATAGGAATATCTCTCATTAACATTTACTAAGGACAAGTATGCTGAACAGCAAATCTTTTTGAAATTTAAAACCCAAAGATCAAAGAAATGAAACTCAAAACCACTTTCTATAAAACTGGAGTGTCAAAAGACACATATCTCTAATCCTAAATTAAATAAAGTCCAAAGCAATACAACTCTGTTTTTTGTGGGTTTTTTTTTTTTCAGCTTACGGCCTGTTGCAGGTTTCTTAGATCCTAAAAGAAATGGACACTATCAACGGCTGCACCTGGCCTTGGTGTCTAATCTATCTAGCAGACTTTGTCTTTCAGGATTTTTGATTGGTATTTGCACTAATTTGACTTGAAATTATTTAGTTGCCTCAATTTTATAAAGTTCAAAGCCTTAAAAATTAGCATTATAACTTCTCCCTAGATGCAGAGAATTATGATCCCCTGGGGTCTCAAAGGGAATTCAATCTTCAATCCAATGATAACTATCTCAGCTATTACTATGCTTGTAAATCTAGTATTTTGCATTTTTCAGAGACCATAGAATAAAATAAGTCTTATTACTTACAAGAAGAAGCCAGATGGTATGAATACACTCTCTAGAAATCAAGGCTTATGTACCAAGATGAATTAGGACATCTTTGACAAGATGTTAATTTCAGTATTTGGACATGGTTACTTAATTTGTATTAGTCTATACTCATTTGCTATAAAATGATATCTTAAATCATAATATTATGATTATGTGTATTTTAAGTGGATTTTATAGTTTTGAAATCAAATCATCAAATTATCATTGTGTGTGTGTGTTGGAAGGTCTTAAGGTAAATATAGTATTTTTCTTACTGGAAGAGACTTCTCTGTCCCTCAGTTTCTGCTATACATTCCCATTTCTGGTTATTATTCCACGGATCCTTTTTCTTATGTATATAAATCTTTGGTTCATATTCTACTTATTTAGACAAACTTGTTTACCCTTCCCACATGAAAATACAGCATAATAATGTCTTCAAATTTATGATCATGTAGCTGACATAGTATAGGTTCCAAGCTTTGGGCTGTGGACATCATGTAAACCTCAGTTTCATATATCACAGAAAAGGTATCTATGTACACATGCTTTTATAAGACTACATAGGGAAATGTTTGCTGCTTTCAGCTGTACAAGTATTTGTAAAGCATTTCAGTCATTCTCTAAGAAAGTAAAGCTACAGCTCAAGCTGCTATTATAACATTGTTGCATCATCATCATCATCATCATCATCCATGAGGTGCTTGCTTTTCAGGTACCAAGGCTAGAAAGAGAACTAAGACATATATGCCTCTTTCAAGGTTAAAAAGCCATCAAAACAACACAGTGTATTTCAGGGTTATACTCTCTTTATGAAATTATGTAGTGAATTGTTACTAATCTATAAAGTAAATCCTAAATTGAAGTGGGTGTTGGAGGTATTAGGAATATAAAATATCTGCCAAGGAAAATGCAGGTACTGATTATAATAATCTCAAGAGAAAACACATGTAAGCTGCATGTGATAGGAGCAGAAGGCTCAGGCTACTCATGCACACTGTAAAAGAGAAAATGGTACCAAAAATTCCAGATGCTGTACACAGAAGATTGAGGTTTTCTACTCTATTTTATGTTTGCTTTGGTTCAACCTTTCCTTGCTATGCTCTCCTTCCTGATTTTGGGAAAGGGAATGCCTACTATGTGTTTTAGTTTTGAACATTGTGACTTGATATTTTATATAAGAGCTCAGAGTTAAGAGATTGGCATGAGTAGTGAGTAAATCTTTAGATTCTCGGCTTCTGAAGAGGAGAGGTACTTTAAAATTATGATAACTGCTCCTATCTGTGGACTGGAAGAGGAGCAAGGGAGTAGAAGAGGGAGGGAAGGTGGGATTGGGAGAGGTCAAGGAAGGGGGCTACAGCTGGGATACAAAGTGAATAAATTAAAATTAATAAAAGAGTGACTTCCGAAAAGAAAAACAAAGAAAAATATATGAGAACCTTTGAAGCCACACTGAACACATCTTCCCCTATGAGAGAGCCATCAATCTAAAGGACAAATGCACAATATTATGGTTTGGATGTAAACTGTCTGCTACAGTCTCATGTATTGGTATATATTGTCATCAGTGGGTGGTGTTATTGTGGAAGTTGCGAAACTTTAAGAGAGGAGACATGGCTAGAAGAAGCAGATTACTGGGATTGGAAGATTTGTGGGTTCCAAGTCTTTCCTTCTAGATTGAACTCTGTTTACTGACCATTAGTTCAGTGTTACCACCCACTTCACACGGTCCTATCTGCATTCCTCTTCCTACTATACATTTCCCACAATGATGAACTATGATCTCTCCAACTACAATCTGGGTAAACTTACATTGTTCTAATTGTTCCTGTTTCTCAGAAGAACCAAATAATATTTCTGTGTCTATTAAAAAATTTAAAAGCCTGACAATAAATACTGGAATTCTTTTTTTTTCTATTTTCGTGGATGAATAGAATTCTGTGTTTAATGTTTCTTCTATTAAGTGAGACAGATTTGTGGTATTTTTCCTTTAAAATTATTTGAGTTATTTCAAATATATAAGTTTGTAATAGCGCACTGCTCCAAGGTAACACATTGAATTTGAGAATTTTGCAGTAAGTCTTCACTCTAAAAGCACCACAGGGAATCATTGCCATTATTACCACTTTATAGAATAGGATAATAAAGGAAATGGTACCAAACCCAAGTAAATGCACTTGTCCTTTGTAGGAAAAATATCATTTACAGTGTCCTGTCCATTCTGACAAATAACATGTAAATAACAAATATACTGCTCTATGGAAACATTTGTGATAACTAGTATGATCACTGCTGAACCTTGGAGTTTTGACAAATATTGACCAGTGAAATGAATAGTTAAGACTAAATATATCCTACACTAGATTATGGAGCACTTTCATGAACCTTAAGACAGATTATATGTCTAGAGCTGCTATAAGCAGTTCAGATTTTTCCAAACAAAAATAAATGAAAGGATTAAGAGTCAATCTATATAATGAACAATTTTAGTATTTATCTAATAGGTCTTAATGGAATTGAACAGTTGTAAATGAATATTGTTGTCAGTAATTATTACAATTTAAGAGATTATAGTGTAAATTATGTTAACTAAAGCAACAAAGAAATGTAGCATAAAATACCAGAATCGTGGATCATTACATTTGCATGACAAGGGCATTGATTGTATAGAACTTTTACTTTTTGATAATATTGGTATATGGTTTCAAATTTACTGCACATTCCTATAAATAAACTGTTAGTTCAATGTTAGTAGCTACCTTATTTTACCAATTCCCCTACTATATTCTCCTCCTACCACTGTACCTTTCCACCAGTGATGCATTTTTCTCTTGTCTACTGGGAGTCAAAGCATATCTTTCCACATTAAATTAAAGTCACTAATTAAAAAACTTAATACTACACAAGTAAACTAATTATATGTTAATTTTATGAAAACTAATTCTATTTAAAATTTTTAACTAGTAAAATTATATCATTTTACATTACTGAAAATATCTTTAAATCTACTTCAAATATAAACTCTTAGATCTAATGGTAGACATATTCACAGACTTTTAAGAACTCTCCTTACTGTTTTTCAGAGTGACTGCCTTGCTTTAAACTATGACCAACAATGAATGAGGGTTATTTCCCCACATTTTCCAGAAGTTTTTCTTTCCAGATTGTTTTTATTAGCTGTTTTCCTTATCTTAGTCATTCTGACTGGTGCAAGATGAAATCTCAAAATAATTTTAATTTGCATTTCTCTAAGTGCTAAGAATATACTCAGCATACCCATACTTAGTATATGCTCAGACACTCGAAATCTACTCCATGAATTTTTGTTCAGTCTTTGTAGTTACCACTCTATCCATCTTAGATAGGAAATGGTAACAGCCTAAATATCCTTCAGCTGATGGATAATAAAAGTGTGGTACATATACACAATTGAATTCTATCTGCCTGTAAAGAAAGAGGAAATTCACTGGCAAGTGGATAAGATAGAACTAGAAAGTATTTTACAATGTGCTGCAATTTAGACCCAGAACATCAAGAAAAACTAGTTGCCTCTAATTTGTGGCTTCGTGCTTTGAAACTACAGATGTTAACTTATAACCTAGAATAAATGCGAACACTAGAAACATAAAAATCGAATGGAGGGCGGGGGTGGCTCTTGCTTGAGAAGCAGCAGAGAAAAGGGTCAAAGAAAGGATGGTGTTTACTGTGAAATGTTGGAGGAGGGCAATAAACAGATGTGGGAAGTCAAGATAAATAACATTAGTAATATGTAAAAAGATATAAGGAATTATTTAAATTTTGTTTACCTATAATTGCGTTTTATATACACATATATATAAGTTTATACATAAATATACACAAGTATATAGTTTAAAGAAGTTACAGCACATGGATTGATATTATTCTCCACAGTAGATGTAGTTTATCTATCAAAACCTGCTGTAGTATATATGAAAAATCTCTACTAAAGTCATTGTCTGTGAAGACCAAGAGACCACCAACATACAGATGCTGCTATTGTTCTTAGTTTCATGGCAGAATTTGAAGGAAAGACACTGAAAAGGACAGACATCTCAAACACAAGAGTTGGAGAAACCAAGCTGGAATTTATGTAGGATCCTCTTCCCTAACTAATGGCTCTTAGAGCATTTTAAAATGTTATGCAATGTCAAAGTAAACATGAAATCCATATGCCTGTTCATGTGTAAAACATTTGAAATAAAATAATGACTGCCCTGATAAGATATAAGCAGCTCTGATGCAGTGGCATTTGTAAGTCCAGCTGTTTAACTGCACTTTAACCTCACTCAAAAGGACCTAGTCAGCTAGAAACCTAGCCAACTACCTAATGTGAGAGGTCATAGATGCAGGAGAACCTACTACTGTCAAACCAACAATATTACTGTTTCCTATACACACGTCCTTACACACGTAGATAAATGACTTTTAATCACTCATGACAGATGCTTCTTCTTTACAACGGATGGAGGCTGTACAGTGTGGCAGTTTGAGTAATAATGTCTCTTAAAGGCTCCTGTATTTTATGACTTAGTGGTGGGTGGGTGGAGCTGTTTCCATAGGTTTAGGAGGAGTAGCCTTGCTTAAAGAAGTACGTCACTAGAGGTTCCCTTTGAGAGTGTAAAGACTTCTGGCATTTTTAGTTGTTCCTGGTAGTTTGTGCCTGTGGTTCAAGAGGTGAGCTCTCAGCTTCCTGTTTCGGCCTTCATGTCTGCCACTTCTCATGCTTCCCACAATGATGGACAATTATCTCTTTAGAAATGTAAGAAAAGTAAAGTCTTCTACAAGTTTTTAAACACTGTGTCATTGCTGCAACAAAAAGGCAATTACAATATACAGAGAACCCAAACTAATCAAAATTGCAGAGAATAAGCTATCATGTAATGCCCAACCCCAAGTAACATATCTGAAAAACAACACTCAAACCTGAGGCCCAGAGAAAATTGTGGCAGGGGGGATAGAAAGATTGTAAGAGACAGAGGCCCAATCTCTCTTATGATAGACGATGTCCCCCAGGATGCAATAGGAAATATACACCCATGAACTCTCAATAATATGATTTTCTGAGCAAGACTAATTCCATGACAGTATCAGTAGACATGCCAAGGAGGACAGGGGATGTTACCTATGGACCCTCCTCTAGGTAAAGAGCTGCAAGAACTCAACATCTGCTGAAAGATAGAGTTGCATACAAATAAGAGCTCCCAAATAGTCTGTCCAATACAAAGTGGCCTGTGCTGGCCTGGATATATTCACACAGAAGCAAAGATAAGTAAAATCATTAAGATATTTGTGTATATATATATACATATATGCATTTTTGTGTTAATAACTAAATAAGAGGTCATGCATTTTGGAGGAGGAAGGGAAGATGTTAAGAGGGAAGGGTTAGAATTAGGTAGATGCCGTTCTGTATAAATGCTTTTTACTATCAGCTCTATTGTATGCTGTAGTAACAATGAAGATGTATCAAATAGCTACCACAAATCACCTTTAGAGTACGGAGAAAAATATTTAAAGCTAATTTTAGATCAGTCCTGGCTTAGATGGACAAACGGGATGGACATTGAATGGAGGAGAAAACAAGCAACAGGACATGAGCCTACCACAGAGGGCCACTGAAAGACTCTAACTAGCAATGTATCAAAGCAGATATTAGGACTCATAACCAAGCCTTCAGCAGAGTGCAGGGAATCATATGAAAGAAGGGGAAGTTAGTAAGACTTGGTGAGGACAAGAGCTCCACAAAGACCAAATAGATCAGGGCACAGGAGGTCTTCTATGAGACTGTTTCTCCAACCAAGGACCATGTATGGATACAAACTATAACCCCTGCTTCTATGTGGCTCATGGTAGCTCAGTATCCAACTGGGTACACTAGTAAGGGGAACAGGGACTATTTCTGTCATGAACTCAATGGCTGGCTCTTCACACACACACACACACACACACACACACACACACACACACACCCCTCCCGATGGAGGATCAACCTAGCTAGATTCCAGAAGAGGACATTGCAGCCAGCCATGAAGAGACATGATAAGCTAGGGTCAGATGGAAGGGGGGAGGTCCTCCCCTATCAGTGGACTTTGAGGGGGCAGGGAGAAGATGAGGGAGGGATGGGGAGATTGAGAGGGAGTAAGGGAGGGGGCTATGGCTGGAATACAAAGTACATAACCTGTGATTGATATAAAAATAAATAAATTACTTAAAAATAAATCAAACATGGAAAAAAGTTTGAATAAATATAACTGTCACTTTGGATTTCTAAGAGAAACAGATACTTTCTCAGACAAAGGAAGCTATTTTGTATGAGAAATTATGATAATATTGAAAAATCATTATACTTGTACTCTAATTAAAGAATTACAAAAAGGGTTTGGTAAATATAGAATAAGAAATTGCAACTATGGCTAAATAATTCCCAGAACTCTCCTATTGTAAATTTTTAAAAATTAATTTCTAGCTTGGTCTAGGTTATCACCTTGGGCCATGATGACTTCTGAGGGCCATGCAGAGTTGACCCCACCTCTCATTACTTACTACTAAGAAGAGCATCCTGTACCTCATCCAGGATGCATAGTAGAACTGGCCCCAATTGCATGAGATGAGGGTGATCTGGTCCAGTGCATAGGAGATGGCCCTACCACTTGACTGCCCTGTAGTGGCATGGGCAAGAGAGATGGCTTCTCCCTTGTTCCTTAACACCTATAGCAGATGGGAGAGCTGGCCTCAAGGTCATGAGATCTGGAAAGGTGTGCCTGACCCTCACCAGCTGTAGCACTTGGAAGGGTGGACACTGTACCTAGCCTGGACAGCACAATAGATCTGACCCTTGTTGTGGGTGAGCTGGTCCCAAGAGCATGAACATGGGTTAACTGACCCTACAACTTGTCTGCAGAACAGTGGCATGGTGAGGGAGAGATGCTCCCTCTCTACCATAGCTCTTGCTGGCCCTGATACAAGAGAGCAGGAGAGCTGTCTCTGCCCCTTGACAGATGCAGAATTGTAGTGTAGGCGCAGAAGAGATAAAGGGATGACCAGCTCAGCTACTACTCTGACTCAGATCAAGGGCTTTGAGTCGGCCTACCCCAACATCTACCCCATCTATAACCTGCTGAAATGTGTGAGAGAGCTGGGCCTCCAAATCTAGAGCGGCAGCATGTCCATCACACAGGGCAACAACAGGATATCTAAGAGGAATCTTGGTAGGGATCCAGTATTGATAATGTATTAGAAGCCAGAGGCCTTGAACTAGATCAATGACTCATTGCAATGAACATCTACAAGTAAAGAAGCATGAACAAAAGGATTTACTGTGGGACACACTGAGACACAAACAGCTTCTACAACAAAACCCTTTTGTGTTTTCTTTTGGGAAGGAGGTTGCAAGGGTAGAGGGTTAGCTGGAAAAGAGGGGTAGATCTGTAGGATTGGGGTGGATGATATTAATTCACAAAGAATAAATGCAAAGCTAAATAAAAAACATTGCACATACATATTTTCTAAAAATTTTCATCCTGTAGAAAGTATTGTTTGTTTGTTTGTTTGTGTGTGTGTGTGTGTGTGTGTGTGTACATGCATATGATGTGTGTTGGGGGAAGGAATGTGGAAATTCTAGGACAATTTTGGGGAGTTGACGATGTGCTTTTACCTAATGAACTCTCTCATTGATGACACTCCATTTCTTTTATTTCTTGTTTCATGGTATTTTCAGTTGTTTAGGCAATACTATTTACAGTAGTGACATGTTCATTTAGTATCATTTCTTTGGCTTAATAATTGGTTTAAGATTTTTGTACACTGGATTATGAGTAAGAATATGTTGAGACCAATAGATTTGAAACAATGTGTGCTTTTTAACTTGTCTACAAGTGTAGGTTATTTTTTTTCAAGGTTTCAGTTGTAGTTTGAATCTGAAATAGACATGGAGTGGTCTGTGAAGAGATTAGCACCTTTTATACTTTGGACCTTGTCCCACTGTGTGTGTCTTCATTAGGTCCCATTTACTGCAAGCAGCTTCTTCGATGAGCATTAAGTGAGGCACTGATCTACAAATATATCAGTGTATCAGTAAGAGGTACTTTAATACTATATACTTTTAGCAGAATAATAGTATCAGGTTTTCTCCTCGGGACACGACATTTCTTTTTTTTTTTAATTTTAAGGGTATTTACTATTTATTTTTTTAATTTATTTATTTTTATCTCAATCACAGGTTAAGTACTTTGAATCACAGGCATAGCCCCCTCCCTCAGTCCCTCCTACCCTCCCACTCCCTCCTTCATCTCCCTCCTCCCCGCCCCCTCCAAGTCCACCAACAGGGGAGGACCTCCTCCCCTTCCATCCAACCCCAGCTCCTCCTGTCTCCTCAGGGCTGGCTGCAATGTCCTCCCCTGGGATCTAGCCAGTCTGTCACTCCCTGGCTTGTATGGGGGAGGGTCAAAGAGTCAGCCATCAAGATCATGACTGAAACAGTCCCTGTTTCCCTGAGTAGGGTCTTCAGTCCTACACCAAGCTATCATGGGCCCCATCTGTGCGGGGGTTCCAGGCCACATGCACACATGGTCCTTGATTGTAGAAACTGTCTCATACAAGACCCCTGTGCCCTGCTCAGTTGGGTCTTTGTGGAGCTCTTGTTCTCCCCAAGTCTCAACAACCTCCCCCCAGATCTATCATTACTTCTCGCCCTCTGTCAGAGGCTTGATTGCGAGTCTTAATATCTGCTCTGATACATCGCTACATTGACCCCCCCCCTCCCAGAGGTCCTCTTTGGCATGCTCCTGTTCTGTTGCTTGGGACACGACATTTCTATTCTAAATTTCTTGGTCACTTTAGCAGCTTCAAATATTAGTTCCAATCCATGCTAAGGACCTTAAATCCAATCAAAAATTGGTTGCTTACTTTCATAACTTCTATGCCTTTATTATACCAGACTATCTTACAGGCCATTCACTGTTGTAGGTCACAGTGATTACAGCTGTGTGGTAATATTTGCTGATTACCTTTCTCCTCTGAAATCACAGGGAGTTCATTTCAGCAAAATGACTGTTAATCAAGAAGGGTGAGGCTTCTAGGTGCGCACCTTCTAGGTTGACATCTCTGTGGTAAAAAGAACCCTGATTTCCTTCTGCTTTACTTGGATATTTTACTCTTACTGTTTTTTGCTTGGTGTCTTTTGTTTGATTTTTAAAGCAGCAAGAGAGAGAAAGAGAAAGATGGAAAGCAAAAAAGAAGAGAAACAGAAAATAAAAAGAGAGAGCATTTGTATTCCATTTTGATATTCAGGCATAGTTTTAAACTATTAATTATGAAATTTATGGAAAATTTCAATCATATTTGGAGAAAAATATCTATTTTATTTTCATATCAATTTGCATATTTTGGTTATACCTTGTTTTAAAATATCAGTTATTTTCTTAATACTGAAATTAGGGAGCATTTTCTGTGATATTCAAAATTTAACTGAAGAGTCTAAGAGCTTCATTGCTTGTATCTATATAAGCTTCAGATTTAATATATGATATTAATAATACATTCTTCTATTTCTAGTGTATCATACACTTTTATCAGCAATGCGTGTTAAACTTTATCATATGATTTTCAGGGTATTTTATACTTATGTATTCTGTTTTATTAATAGTTGTCCACTGTCAGAATACTCGTGTACCAAAAGACAATATTTTGTAATAATAGATTGTAATTTTCATTTTAATATAACATTGAGATTTCTTTATTCAATTGTAGCTGAAATGTTTTGAAAAATATCTTATTCTTATATTTAAAAGAATATTTATAGCTTTCCCAAAATACTAGTTGAGCAGTCTCAACCATGGTAAAATTTTATTTCTAGTATATGTAAAAGTAACAAATATAATGACATAAAAATAAAGAAAATAAAAAATGTACCCCAATAAAATACAAATAAATAAGACGAGTCTCTTATTTTCTTTTCTGATTCCATATATAAGAAAATCATTACTAGAAAATTATACTAAATAGGGTTTAGAGATCAGAGAAAAGTAGCTATGCATAATTTTTAAAAAGCATCATTTAAGCGAATACAGTGACAGAATTCCACTCAACTGCTTTACTTTTAAAGAGTGTAATATACTCTGTGAAACCAATACTCACATCCGTACTAATTTTCCATTTATCATCAACTAGAAAAGAAAATTTTGAATAAACTAACAGAGATATGTTTTAGCCTCTTTTTTTATAGTAACAAAAATAAGAAGGTCATTAAATCCCAAAAGAGAAAATGTGCAGCACTATAATAAAATAATAACTGTCAGTTATTAGCTATGAATCGGAGAAATGATGATCTCTGGGATTGAGGAGATGTTCTCTGAGTGTGGGGAGATGCCCCTGAGGAAAACTCCTGGCTGCTCAAGCTGGAGGACTTGAATGCAGTCCTTTACCTTCACATAAAAGACTTGGTGTGGGCATGTTAGTCCCTCATCTCAGAACTTCCATATGTAGGGACTGGGTGTAGTCTGTTTTTGGGAGATGCATGCCCTTAGCCCAGACAAAACCTGAGCTCCAGATTCAAAGAAAGTCCTGCCTTAAGTGAGGAGAGCCACATTAGACACCAGAATTTTATTTTGGCCTCTGAGCTTATCTCATGTAATCAGACAAGCATTCAGTTCACACACATACACACACATGTACGTGTGCACGTGCACTCACACACTCAAACAGGAGTGTGGAGTATGTAATAAGGAAAATTGAGAGTGCAAAGCCTTCACCTCTCTCATTTCCCTGTAAAAGGCAACTTTGTAGCATTAAGTGTTATGATAGAGAAAACAAAGTAGGATTTGGGTAATGGTTTGGTGAGGAAAAATAGTATTCTGGAAGAAACAAATGGGTATAAATAGAGTGCTCTAAAAGAAATTCTGAAAACTAAAAATTGCAGAGTGATGACAAGTGCTGATATCTGTATTACCAAAAGGTAATTAATTAAGGGGAGTCAAGAAAAAGCAATTAGCCAAGAAAATCACAGGGTTCCTAGAGAGCTAAGATATGTCGGGTTTCCTAACCTTGGTTTGCTTGGTGTACTGTGAAGTACATTCTCTCTGTACTTCTGGGTTCTGCATTTATGGATTAAACCCAGCAGATCAAAAATAGTGCATCATCACTGAATATGCACAAAATTTTTTCTTATCATTAGTCACTAATAAATACTATAAAACAGCTGTTGACATGGCATATACAATGTGTTAGGCATAAGTTATCCAGCTTGGTTTTGAGATATATGGAAGAGGAGATATGCATGGCCTATACACGAAA
Organism: Pachyuromys duprasi; assembly: GCA_028658305.1. NCBI lineage: Eukaryota > Metazoa > Chordata > Mammalia > Rodentia > Muridae > Pachyuromys > Pachyuromys duprasi. The sequence continues at coordinate 34,681,675 of CM053745.1, read as the reverse complement.
CGATGCTCTTTTAAACAAGGAACTAGAGCATCCTCAGATTTTGATATCTTGAAAGTAATGTTGGAAGAAACACTGTGGATTTTGGCATCAGTAATTAGTGATATAAATTGAACTCAAATGTATTCAGATCAATAATGTGTTATCCATTCCTTTCAGAAAATCATTAGTGTCATGATTTTTTTTTATTAATTTATTTATTTTTATATCAATCACAGGTTAGGTACTTTGCATCCCAGGCATAGCCTCCTCCCTCATTCCCTCCCACCCTCCCACTCCCTCCCTCATCTCCCTCCTCCCGCCCCTTCCAAGTCCACCAACAGGGGAGGACCTCCTCCCCTTCCATCCAACCCCAGCTCATCCTGTCTCCTCAGGGC
>CM053745.1:34664721-34680801 GCA_028658305.1 Pachyuromys duprasi | reverse complement strand
CCCTAGGGTTTTCCCACTTGATTTTCTCACCGTGGGAGTTCTGCTCACCTGGCAATCACGGATGCTGGCGTTTTAGGTCCCAGAGTTCAGTCTCCTGGTCACTGCGTTATTTCTGTTGTCCTACTCCTCAGACACAGTGTCCTCTAGTCTAGTGTCATGATTTAAGCAAAATCAAAACTACTAACATCCAAGGTATGAAAATATCATAAAATTTTCCGTGAATGAAAATTCAGATTACAACAGAACATAAGTAGGATTAATTTTCAGATATTTAATAGGCTTAATTGGTTTCAAAGATGAAGATAGATGTAAAGAAATAAAACATTTTGGGCAAATAGCAGATATAGAGATAGGTCATTTCTGCATTTGAGAGAGTAGAAAAATATCTCACGTTTTATATGAGCAAAGGGCAGGATATGTAGAATCCACAATTCTTCCTAACTACGAACACAATAGCTGAGCTAATAAGGAGATGATGAATGGATGAGGTAGGATTGTATCTTTTTTGATATTTAATCTCCTTCCATCAAGGAGAGAGCTAGGCATCTTCTACAGTTATAACTTAAATCACTAACCTATCTGGAAACTGAAATAGAAAAGGGTGACAAATAATAAGATTATTGAAATGAAATTTATGATCATTAGTAGTCATTTTGCTCATTGTAGCATAAGACCATTTGTTTACTGATAGTAGTACACAGCTCTCAGATTGCACATTATGAATAACATATACATGAACTAGCCTGATAATACATGTTTGTAGTCATAGCTCTTGGGAGCCTGCATTAGATGGCTTTCAGGTTTAAGGCCATCCTTGACTTTATTGTAAGTTATAGACCAGCATGTGCTATACAGAATGATGTTATCAATAAAATGTATGGAAATTCCTTGTATATTGTTGCCAATTTTCTTCCTTATATCTCTTTCAATCAGTGTTTTTCACACAGTCTTGAGTTTCATTATTTTAAAAGTAGTATCTTCTATATATACATGCACAAACACATACACACACACTTATAGAGTTAATTTTTCCCTATCTATTCTTAATAGAAAAAATTAAGTTCTTCAAAATTATAGTACCCTTACATACAATAGGACCTAGTCATCATCCTAATCTATTTCCTGTAGATGTGGTAGAGATGAAGTGGGAAGGTAAGTGAATGTTGCCTTATAAATTTACATCAAATTGAAACAGTATTTTAGTTCCCACAATATTGTATATTTAACCTCCAATGTCAGCCAAATGCTTTTGTTTTGATGTATTTGTTCTAACACTATATTGTAAAACTGAAGTTATATAATTTTAAGGAGTTGTAGTCCATTATAAAGAACTTCATCATTGGAGCTATACTCCTAAATTATATATTGGAGCTCTGGCCATTCCTCTTTCTTTTTGTTTGCTACTGAATAAGATAAGAAGAACTATTTCATTTTTAGTGTCTCCCTCTCAGGTTATAATGCAATGGCAACAAATGAACAAGAACAGAAACCATGAGTAAAATTAAACAATTATCTCAATTATTTGATTAAGAAAAAGGTGCTAACACATTGCAAAACATAAAATAGAGTATGCCCAGCATGTCACATGTCTGTGTGTGTGTTACCATCCCATAACCTTGATGAGGAATTTTACTTTCCAGAAGTAGTTTAAAAGTGTAGTGATGACTTGAAGATAAAATCCTGATACCTCCCAATATTTCCTTCTGAGTTTTTCTCAAAGTTGCTTACTAGAAGCCCATAAATTTCCAAGAGCAGGATGTGAAAAGTTACCACTTACATTACAGGAGATAGCTATGTGTATACAGTATAGAAAGTCTGAGATAGTCTCATCTGACATAGTAATAGGAAAATTGTCCTTGGTTTTAAGCTTAGAAAATACATAGAAGTTTGAAATGATAGCTCAACTCTTGAGAGTAGCTACTAACTCGCCACTTTGTCTATTCTGCCCACTGGACAAAACTTAATGTATATTACAGACTTTTCACATGAAAATTATTATTATTATTATTGTTTTCTGAGGTCATCAAAAGTATTATCATCCCATCAATGATCATCTATTCTAAAATCAACTCATAATGTATGAATCCCAACAGAGCCCTATGACTCTCTCTATATGTTCACTGTATTGAGAAAGTCACAAAATGAAAATTCGGAGACCAGGAGAAGTAAGGAAGAGAGCAGGAAAAGGAATGAAGGGTGGAGGAGAGGGAAGGAATTGGGGAGAAAAAAAGAGGGAAGGGAGGAGAAAAGAGGAGAAGAAAAGTGAGTGATGAAGGGGAGGGAAAAGAGAAGAATAGTATTGGGAAAAGAAGAATACAATGAATATTACTTTTTAAAAATAGAAGGAATTGGAAGGAAATAATAATAAATTTTCTTTCACAGCTCTATATTCTTTTAAGAAACATGTTTTCTAGTCATTAATTAAGATTCAGAATTGCTTTGTTAAGATGGAAATTTAGCTGTCTGATGCCTACCCACAGAGGTCTCAGCCTCAACATTTGACCCTGCCTTACATAAGAAGTGATTCATGTTTACAATTGTATAATATTGTCTGTTTTTTGCCCTTCTTGTAGAATCCAGGCTCTTTATATTTTCCTTGGTTACTAAGCCGTCTCTGGGCAAATGTTATATAGGTATGGTTTCTAGGATTACTAAGTATCTTGCTTGGTTTTGGTCTGTTAAACAGCGTCATTACAAAATACAATATTAGTTGTCTTTTGTTATGTTGTGCTGACAATCATTAGATAACAGGGCAATATGCTTACAATTCTTAGAAGCTTTTTTTTCTATTTTTCTATTCCAGTCTTTTTGAAATAAGCTGTTAAATCTTTCCAAACTTTAAGATAGTTGTAGAGCCTTAAAATTAGAATCATTTTACCCTGAAGCGTGTTCTCATTTTAAAAGCATTTTCCTGTCAAAAATATGATGAATAAGACATAATTTTGTTTTCAAATGCTTCATCCTTCACTCATATTTCTTTCAAATTGTGTCTGAAAACTAGACACTCTCCTTCATAGCTCACTTCTCTATCCATGTCTCATTACGTTGGCAAAAGAAATTGGTCAGCACTTCTGAAATTGTGATGGAAAAATGTCCTTATGAAAATACATTGCATACTGGTTTGCTTTCTATATTACCCTATGGGACAAGTGCAGGCCTAAAGACTGCTGATCAGTGTGCCTCTCTGGTCCTAATTAGAGTAGAATCCTCAGGGTAGTCAAACTCAGGGGGCACTGTGCCACTGTATGCTTATGCATCTACTTGAAGATGGACAGCTTCTTTTCAATTAATCTGAAATTTCCCAAATTAATTTTTAACAATTTATTTTTTAATAAGCTCCACAAATCTTCAATGGAAGTGCATTTAGAGTTTACCTAGTAAATGGTAAAGGAGTGCCCAAAAAGCTTGAGTACATTTGCTGCTGTTTGTCCCACCAACATGTGACTAGCACAGTACCTAAAGCACAGAATTCTTCTATCATCCTGAGCAAGTCTGCAATACCTCACACATTAAAGCAATTCAGAGCTTCAGAATTATCAATCTCACTTGGATCTTTGTAAAAGAAATCAGTTATTTATTCCAGCTAAGTCACAATGTTTATTTTTGATATGCTCTGGCTTGATTTTTTATTTGTTCAGTTCTTAGACGCCATGATCAAGTTGAAGTTAAGGAGACAGGACTAGGATGTATCTCTTTATCCAATGAATTTTTCACTTTCCAATAGAACAGTTTTGGAGAAGATAAGTAAGGATTTATAATCAGCATTTAATTTTACAAAAATTAAAACAGGTACATTCTGGAGAGTACAATTACAAGATTTCATTCTTGTGAGTCATGTATTTTGAAGTTATTGTGTTGCCCTTATCTGCTTCTTAACATAAACATTTAGATTTAAAATAAATTTTATACTCATTTATTTATGTTCAATTTATTTACATATTTATATATTTATTCATGTCCAACTGCTTTTTCAAGGAATTTACAGTATAAATAATATTGTGTTAACATATGGAGAAGGTAAAATTAGTGTATCCTTAAAAGTTCATAAAAATGAGGAACAAAAAGAGCATGATAAATATTTTATATCTGTGCAAAGATATAGGTTTAAATGATAAAATTTCTGCAGAGATTAATAATAAAATCAAATGGTGATTTGCATTTATAATTGTTAATATGTGTAATGAATATTAAAATCAAATGTAATTTTCCTGACAATTTTTAGCTAAGACATATCAAATAGAAATAAAAATTAAAGCCTAATTGTGGCGAGCAGAAGGTCCTCATGCTTACAGATAAGCACAAGGGAATCCACATTGTTATACACATAGGCACATAGGTTTTCTCTTCAGTTAAAGGAATGTATACATGCTTCTGCCTGGAAAGCTGGGGTTATATGTAGTTAATAATCAGTGACTTTTGGTATCTGTAGGACCAGGCCTCCTACAGACTATTGTGTTAATCACACCCTCTTTCCATATGCCTGAGCATTGCTTCCCAGTCATTAGAACCCATTCTTATGAAAAAAGGTCTCTGTGCTTTGCAAAAGAATTTACTCCTATGCTTATCCCAGACCATTCTTCCCTAGACCTTTATACTAGAGCTTTGTTTCTCAGACAATAGAACCAATTCTTATGGAGTAGGGCACAGGTACTTTGCAAAAGACATATACCTTTTCAAAGGAGTTTAGATATTTTCAGATCATGATTTTATTCTGAGAATTATCATGAAAAAACTTTTTTCCAACTAGTATTTTGTTTAAATGTGTCAAAATTAAACAGCCCAGAGTCAGATTCCAGGAGTTTTAACCAGCCCAGCTAACTTAGTCATGCTGAATCAGAGTTTCTTCTTGCCTGACATAGTTACTCTGCTGATAGTACTGTTTTCAGAGACACCCCATCCCAACAATACACATACCTAATCTTTTTTTTTCATTTTTTCTAGATCTAATTCCATTCTACTTAAGATTTTACTTAGGTATGTACTGAGGCAGAAATATTTTAAATTGATTGCAACTTAAAATAACTTACATGGTAATTTAAGACTAAGATTGCATTGGAAGTCGTGATAAAATATGTAATGCTTTGAGTGTTCTCCAGTCAAATTAGGTGTGTTTGTTTAATGGGACAGTTTAGTCACATATACACACAAATGAGATACTAGGCTTCAGTATGTATCAGTCTTACATTTTATGAAACTTTAAAGTATACATAACTAGATTTAATATTAATATTCATTTAGATATAAAACTAAATTAGGTAAGAATGAATATGTACATTTTGTGTCTAATAGTCTTTCTCTTTGTTAAATAATTTGGCAAGGTTGAGATTTTTATAAGAAATAGAATGATCTGTTTTCATGGAAATAATTTGTATTTCGAAGTTAAAATCAAATGACAGTAAATATATTATATATATGTATATATATATATCAGAAGAATAAAATGTTGAGAAAGATTATTTGGGATATTTCTTTCTTTTACACAGTATTTTTTTTAACTTGAAATACTTTATGATAGGAGCTCCACAGGAGAGCAACAGAACAAAAAAAAAATCTGGGCACAGGGGTCTTTTCTGAGTCTGTTACTCAACCAAGGACCATGCATGGAGATTACCTAGAACCCCTGCACAGATGTAACCATGGTAGCTCAGTCTCCAAGTGGGCTCCCTAGAAATGAGAACAGGGACTGTCTCTGCCAGGAACTCAGGGGCTAGCTCTTTGATGGCCTCCCCCTGAGAGGGGAGCAGCCTTACCAGGCCACAGGGGAAGACAATGCAGGCAGTTTTGATGAGACCTGATAGGCTAGGGAAATGGAGGAGGACCTTCCCAATTAGTGGATTTGAGGAAGGGTATGGGAAGAGATGAGTGAGGGAGGGTGAGATTGGGAAGCAAAGAGTAAGAGGGCTACAGCTGGGATACAAATTGAATAAACACTAATTAAAAATACTTTATGATAATGGTAGTAAATGGTTTCATATAAATAAGATATAAGAATATTTAAAATATAAGATTAGTGGTTGTGTTAATAATTGCTTTATATATGTATGTGTATGTGTATGGTCATATTTCTAATAAAAATGTGTGTGTATGTGTGTGTACCCAATAATCTATTAGAATCTGAGACCAATTCTTTTGGTGAAGTCATTTATTTAGAATTTAAGAAATTAAGAAAATGCATATTTTAAAGGAAATAAAAAGCTAAACATACATTAATTGACATATTGCTGCTTACAGATACCAATACTTATCTCTTTTTTTCACCTTCCATTTCTTTTTTTATTCTGGATTGGACCTCCAGACCTAAATGTGCCATCCATATATAAGGTGTGTCTTCCTATCCCAATCCACCCAATCTAAAAACTCCCTTATAGGCATGCTCAGAGATCTGTTTTCTATTAAGTCGAAAATCATTGTTGATCATGGCAAGAGGGTAACCCACTTTTTACACTAAGTCAAAGGAAAGTGCTTGAACCCCATAAGATGCAACTCATCTGGATGACTAGGCAGACCTCTCACTGTTTTTGTGAGCAAAATATTTTCAGTGTGAGTTGGGACTGGCTTTGTAAGATGCCACAGGTCAGTAGGGGTCAGTCTCTGGATTTCTTGAGCCTGCTCCCTGGGGTAGGGAATTTTCTAAAATGATGGCATGATGCACTAAGGTATAGGCTAAGATTTTTCACCAAACCTACTTTATTTCAGGTTCTTTTTTTTTCATTTTTATTTTATATTAATCATAGGTTATGTACTTTGTATCCCAGCCGTAGCCCCCTGCCACATTCCCTCTCTATCCCCCCCTTCCATCCCTCATCTCCTCCCCTTTGTCTAGAGCTGCTTATATTTGTGCAGGAATATTCTTTATAAAGCTTATAGACTGACGCTTGTCATAAACTTCAAAAACTTTCTAAAATTAAAATTGGGGGAAAGCTGTGCAAAGTATTTTGTCATCATGTTTCTTTTATATGTCTTTTCTATATGCATTTTATATCTTTTGCCTATTAATTATGCCAAAAGTAGTTGCACTGACTTACTTTGATCGAGTCTGTATTAATTTACTTTTCAAGATCCAAACAAATTTATGGTTGCTTCTGAAGTGAATACACCCAACAGTGTTCTAAAATTTCTTGAGGGTTCAGATATTTTCCTACTTGTCCTCATTATGTCTAAGCATCCTAATGCATTCACATAATTCTGGAAATAAATTGGTCTGTTTGATTATTAATCAAATAACTTGAGTAGTGCAAGTTGTGATCTAAAAGATATGTAAAGGTAATTTGAAAATTTTGATTCTAATCGAGTTTAAGTTCTAGAGAAGAAGGAACAAGTTTACCTCTTAACAAGCCCACTACAGAGGCTAATGATAGGAAACACGTTCTTTCTACAGTGTTCTTCCTCATGAATGTATGACATCATCAGTAGTCCATCAGTTAAGCAATACATCAATGCTCCAGAGTAAGGAGTCCTCTTCACGGATGATTTACTCTCCAGGTTGATTCCTTAACTATGACTTAAAGACCTAGGTTCAAGATACCATGTGAACAAAGAGCCAGCCACTGAGTTCATGTCAGAGACACCCTCTGTACACCTTAAGAGGGAACCCACTTAGACAATGAGCTGCCCAATACACCATGTGAACGACAGCCATTGGATCACATGTGATATTGTAGTGCTAATATAGTGAATCATCATGAAGCTAGCAAATTTTCATACTAAACTGTGTCCCTTGATAGGAATTATGTATAAAATTTTATAACAGCAAACAAAGCATTATATTAATGGTTGTAGAGTGAACTGCAAATTGAAAGCAAAACCATGACTAAAACTGATATCAATTATAAAAGCATTCCTATATCATATAATAGAGATGTGCAAGTAGATTATGCCTCATCAATAAAGAAAACCTATGTAAATTTGTTTGTGCTTCTACATTGGTAATTTGTTTTCACTGTTGTTGAAACTATATTGGTCTTCATGAAAAGAAATCTTTATGTATTGCTAAAGTGTAATAACCATCCTTATTGCTGGGACTATCAAGCTAAAAGCTCTTGGACAAGCACTAGACATTTTATGATTGGTGGCTTCTTTATCAGAAGGGTCATTATGAGAAGTTGGAAAAATTTGATCTTTTATAGTGTACACTGAATTATTACAATAACTACAATAAAAATTAAAAAATTTAATTATAGAAACTAAGCACTGATATTGCATAGGGCAAGATCTTCTTAAAACATTTCTCTTTCAAGTGACCTTGGTAATTTATGTTGTTATCTAGCAAGAATATGACTAATTGTCTTGTTTTGGAGCCTATGGGGGAAAAAAATCTAAAATTCCCGTATTCACAAAAACATAATTACTTTATACTAAGAAAACAATGAATAACAAAAATGGATAAAGAACTCTTTTAAATATATATAATTTTATTTAACATGCATCAGTGCCAGATTCCCTAGAAGTGGAGTTACAGGCAGTTGTGAGGTGCCATGTGGGTGCTGGGAAGTGAACCCAGGTCCTCTGGAAGGGCGACCAGTGCTCTTAACCTCTGATCCATCTCTCCAGACCGATAAAGAACTCTTAATGAAAATATTAGTTACTTATCTTGTTACTGTGAAAAATACCTACCATCCTCCCAAAAAAAAATCTTAATGAAGAAAGGATTTATTTGGGCTCACAGTTGCAGGGTATAGTCTATCATAGTGAGGAAGTCATGGCAGCAGAACCCTAAGTCACCTTGTTTAATCTGTGTGAGCCTGAATTGATAGTTACCTTCAAGGAAAAAAATTCATATAGGCAATTTAGAACAGATACATATAGGAACTCAAGGAGACTGTGACAGCAGCTACAAGTCTTCATGATATCAAGCCACACATGGTCACAGCACTGAGTCAGGGAGTGGACAAGGGGTCCCTAAACAAGAAGCAATTAGCATTTGATATCATCTGACAATGGAAAATTTAGTATTCTCCAATGTAGCATCAGTGGGTATATCAACCACACTGAGGGGCACACTTTATGCCCAGGAGGACTTAGCTAATACAAAATAGGCTCCAATTTATTATTATTATATTACTATTATTACCATTGTCACCATCATCATTAATTATTTTACTATTGTTTCATTTTAGTGAGCTTTTTGTTTCATTTTGTTTTGTTCTGGCGGTTTTGTGCTATTCGTTTTTATTTATATTGACTTTCCTTTTTAAATTTTTTTGCTTGTGTTCTGAGAGTATGTGTATGCTAGTATAAATTTGGGTTGGTAGAAAGGTGTAGAGGATGTGGGAAAAGTTAGAAATGGGGAAAAAGTGATCAAAATATATTGTGTGAGGAAAAGCAATTAAAAATGAAAATAGAAGCAGATGATGAAAATTAAAGCTCGGCTTACTTTCTCTTTTTTTATTAAGTCCAGAATCTGAGCCAATTAAATGTTTTAACTCACAGTTAGGACAGATTTTCCCAACAACAGCTAGTGGAAGTTATAGAGATATTCTTCCCTTCTATCTTGTGGGCTCTTGAGTTCCAGATTTGCAATAGAGCACCTTCACCCATTGACCAATCTTGACTGCTCTCATTTTTTTAATAAACTGACATAGCAAAATTTTTACCTTTATGTTATCTGTTTGATGCACAAAACCATAAAACCAAAACACCAAAACATTTAGCTATCCCTAATTGCTGGGTAAAAGACTCAAAAACTTAGGGAGAGTACAGGGGCTCTTAGGAAAGAAGGGGGAGATAGTAAAACCTGGAGAGGACAGGAGCTTCACAAGGAGAGCAACAGAACAAAAATATTTGGGCACAGGGGTCTTTTCTGAGACTGACACTCCAACCAAGGACCATTCACGGATATAACCTAGAACCACTGCTCAGATGTAGCCCATGGCAGCTCAGTCTTCATGTGGGTACCCTAGTAAGGAGAGCAGGGACTGTCTCTGACATGAACTCAGTGCGTGGCTCTTTGATCACCTCCCTATGATGGGGGATCAGCCTTGCCAGGCCACAGAGGAGGACAATGCAGCCAGTTCTGATGAAACCTCATAAACTAGGGTCAGATGGAGGGGAGAGGACCTCCCCTACCCATGGACTTGGAGAGGGACATAGGAGGAGATGAGGGAGGAAGGGTGGTATTGGGAGGGGTGAGGGAGTGGCTACAGCTGGGATACAAAGTGAAAAAGTTTAATTGATATAAAAAATAAAATATTAATTAAAAATGCTCAGGTCACTGTGTTCTTCAGTGTATCCTGACTCACAGGATAGACCTGAGTTATATCATATAGATAGTTATTTCTTATCTTGTGCTTCCTTGGACCTTTCTGGAACTGCTCTGCTTCTGAGTAGCAATATCTAGACAGACTTACTGTGATTTCCATAGTAAGCAAATCTATCAATGTATTACTCAATAATCTCATTTCTATTACTGTTGCCTGAGCATTATAACTTTTCTTTTCTAGATAAATTACTGGTTTTATATAATATGTATATGATACTGTTTTATTACTAAAGAAATATAATTTTTGGTAAAGAAAAGATTGTTGATGCCAGTTGAAGAATATTAATCAACTTGAATGAGATATAAAGAACAAACATGATAATAGTAGCTATGTGTCAGTTATTTTTTCCAAAACTGTTTCTTTCTCTTAGTTTCCCTCTTATCCCAGGTAGCACACAATAATTGAGACTTTTTCAAGTTTTTTTAATAATATGCTTCACAGCACAAGAACTGAGCAGTTATTACTCTATTTTTAGCCTTCTAAGCTAATTTGGCTTCCTCTCATCATACATCCCAGGGATACTTGAACTTTGTAGCTTTCCTTGCTGAGCTTTATCTGCTGGTCCCTCCTAGACGTCTGCCTATGGTTGAAATCCCTCCTTCCTCTGCTAACTCCTCCTTTTTTGCTTGTGGAAGTTCAGTCCTATTCTCTCCTCTGCTCAGCAATTGGCTGTAAGCTGTTTTGTTGGTATATCAGGGAACAACTGGGATCAGTATTTATAAAACACTGAAACATGAGATTATTAGAATAAAGGATTGCAGCCAGATATGGAGGGTACAGAAATCAGCATTTGAATTACATAGTAACCTTCTATCTACATTTATGGGAACTGTTGGATATATTATACTATGAAGATAAGTTGATCATTTTTCCCATAAACTTTCTCTGAAGAATAAAATAAGAAGAATAAAAACTACAAATCTTAATCAGATGAATATCTGCAATGCTTAATCATTTAATGAAATGAAGAATGTACTTAGTGAAACAGGTTTATTAGTCATGCCATAAAAGAGAAAAAAATGTTATATTTTTACCAAGCTGCATGTAAATCTATATTAGGTATTCAAGTAGAATTGTCATAAACTACTTAAAAAAAGGAGTCTAGTATTTTTATGGCACGCTGCATAGCAATTTTAAACATATGATACAAGCTGAATGTAAAGAGGATAAACCAAGAGAAGGGTCCAGGACAGAACTCTGGAGTAAGCTAAAGTGTCAATAAGAGGTCAATAAACAAGCACAGAATCTAATGATAGTTAAGAAGGAATATAGAGGTTCTAGAAGAGGAGGAAAATAAATATGGACATATGGGAAGTATGCAGTCACACACAAACACACACACAGACACACACACACAACCTTTAGAGAAATGAGTTCTTAGAAGACAGCAGATCCTGAGGCTCAAAGCAGACTGCCTTTTTGCAGTGATCACTTAGCAATAATAACACCCATCTCTAAAGAAAAGTTAGACCTTGACTCACTGGGATTAGAAACCTGTGGCAGTTGTAAAGGGTAATGTAAAACTATAGTCAATCCTTAGTGTCCACACCTCAGTGAAAGTGATACCCCTCCCCTTTCCCTCCTAAAACAACACTAATGAAATATTTGCCACGGGCTACCTTCAGACAGTGTGCAAAAGTGAGTGTCCTTCTGAGAAGGCAATTTCTATGAAGGAACACACATGTAGATTGTTAGAAGGCAATGCACAGAGGATGTAAGGCTTGATACATTCAAATTCAGGAAAGGAACACCAGTTGTAATATATAAAATAATTTCATGTTCCAGTTACTGTGGATGTTTTTAGGAGGTAAGCAGACAAAGTTATAAGCATAAGTTTTGGTTAGCTCAGTATCAAAAACTATCACCACAGCAACTCATTCAATTCCAGAGTTACAGAAAAATTGAATACTATTAGAACATAAAATATTTCTAGTAAAAGATAGAAAATAGGCCATTTGGCCCTAGAACATTTTGTGCAGTTAACAGAGCCATAAAGATTACTTTCCAGATTAATTTGTGCCTTGGCTCAACTGTGTGTTTTTCTCTCTTTTTCCATTTGTGTTGATTGAAAGGTGTGTCCTTAGAAAACATGCTATGTCTAAAGTGCATATCAGAAATTTGCTTTCTTAAAAATCAGAATACATTGAAATGAAAGCCATGAGATTAGAATTTGGAAAGAGATTTATAAGCCATTATATTTTGCTGAACTGTATTGTATTATATTGTGACAACATTTTTCTCTATTTATATAAATTATATAGAATATACTTATAGAATATATATATTCTATATATATTATATATAATATATAGAATTATATATTTATAGAATAAATATATACATACATATTTATACCCAAGTTTCTGGATTTAAATCTATATTAGGTATAGATATTCACAATGATATATTCACAAAAATATCATTTATTAGAAAACAGAATTTCATCTTTACTGGGTTGTATGAGTAATTTATTTAGAAAAGTCTCTCAAAACCAAAGATTTATTATCTTACAACCTACTTCAGATGACCCCATGAAACACCTAGATGACACATACTAAGTGACACTAAGTATGATTAAAGTCTCACAAATTTTCTGATAACACATAGTGATGAGAATAAAAGGAAGAGTGACAGAACTCAGACCTATATAAAATTATAAAAGAATTACCAGACTGAGAATTTCAAATGGCATCCTTAATATATGGTGAGAGAATTTCCACTGGGTACAATATGGAATAAATATTATGGATGTGTTATTTTGATTGGCATTATGTATTTACTTAATTCAGAATTAAAGATATATCTGGATCAGATTTAACATACTTTTTCTGCCTTCTGGGTTCTTTTGTAATTTTTTTTATTTTTGTTTCTTTAGTCTTTATTGGCTTCTCTTCCTCACTTTTTAAACTTAACACTCATGAACTGTAAAAGTGAAATATATGGTAGATGTGCCAATGAAAACAATAGTGGAAAGATTGCTATGGATGTAGCCATCTGAATGAGTTTAAGGTACATTCCGCAGGGTTGGGGGAGGGACATGTGTCTGCATATCTGGCCAAGAACCCATGATTAAAAAATTTTATAGGGGACAGGAGCTCCACAAGGAGAACAACAGAACCAAAAGATCTGGGCATAGGCGTCTTTTGTGAGACTGATACTCCAACCAAGGACCATGCATGGAGATAATCTAGAACCCCTGCACAGATGTAGTCCATGGCAGCTCAGTGTCCAAGACGGTTCTCTAGTAATGGGAACAGAGACTGTCTCTGATATGAATTCAGGGTATGGCTCATTGATCACATCCCCCTGAGGGGGGGATCAGCCTTACCAGTCCACAGAGGAAGACAATGAAGCCAGTCCTGATGAGACCTAATAGACTACAGTCAGATGGAAAGGGAGAAGGACCTCTCCTCTCATTGGACTGGGGGAGGGGCATAGAGGGCGAAGAGGAATGGAAGGTGGGATTGGGAGGAAATGGGGGAAGGGGCTAAAGCTGGGATAAAAGTGAATAAACTGTAATTAATAAAAATTAAATTAAAAAATCTTATAGGAGCCAGGTGTAAATCTATTACTACTATTTTGCTAAATGGACGTATTATCAAATTGCCCTCTTAAGTGATACTTTTCTATTCAAATATTAATATAGATACCATGGCTCATAAGAGAAGTTTGTGAAATGAATGACAGCTAAAAAGAAACTCACAACTGGATCATGGAAAGAGAACAGGTGACTATGGTGTGCCATAAATGGGACACCTATTCTCCAAGTGTCAGACTATATCCTACAAGAGACACTGGCTCTGTAAAAGTTAGGAGTAAGAGATGCCTGGAACAAAGCAGTATCTGACATGGCAGGACCACAGGGGCAGTGTGTTCATTTGCAGTTGCTTGAACAGATCAAAGCCACACAAGACTCTAATTTGGAAGGGGAAGTACTTTGCTAGCCTAACACCATCCAGCTGAAGAGCTTATGACTCCAGTTTTTTGTAAGGGTATATAAACTCTTAGCAGGTGACTGTTTCACAGAGTATGTCTCTACACTCAGAAAGAGGTAGACAGGATTAACTGGAGATGATGAGTTGTTAATTTTAAGAAAAAAAAAGACTCTAAGTTGGGGAGGGCAGGAAATTGGGAGTGGACTGACGGAGTTACAAAAAGAGCACTTGGCAATGAACATGATAAAAATACATCATTTTTTTGAAATTAACAAAAATTATACCTTTGTTTACAAAAGATGCCTTCTTATTTCTGTTACTTTATTTTGTACTTAATAATGTGTATCCAATACAAAAAAAACCCTACAAGATTAACTTTCACATGCCATCATATCTAGTTTCATCAAAGACAGTTATATTTTTGTCATTAATTATAGTGCAATAAATTACAATGATAGTTAAGTGTTATTCAAAGAAAGTTTTAATTTGTTTTAGACTCTTAACACTTGTCAAAATCTTCTGATTTTTCCTCCTTGAACTATCTTCGTTTTCCCTGAAATGTATATTTTCACATTTATTCTTGATGTGTATTTATTTGGAATCATCAATAGCCTGCATTGTTCTGAATTGTTTTCACAGGTTTACAAATGTATCCACAAATTTGAGAGAGCATAAAGGAAAGATTATATGGCTGAAGGAAAGAAGGAGGAAAAAGAAGAGGGAAATGATGATTATAATCCCAAGAACATTTAAAATAAAATTGAATAAAGGGATATTATAATGTTAAAAATATTTTATGATTTTTAATTTTGTAAAAATATCAATCCAGTCTTCTGTTGTCTACTTTTTTCTGAAGTGTTCTCTATACCCAAAATGTTAAAGTCTGTTACATCTTCTACACTTTCCCTTGATGCTTTGATATTCTCTTTGCACTGAGGCTGTACAAAAACATATTAAGATAGCCCCTGTACCTCTTAAACATCTAACTATGGCCCTCATTTAGTTTATTCATAAATAAGATTTTTACTGCTAGTTATAAATTCCATAATATATTTTCCCTCATAAATTTTAAGTAGTACCATTAATATACAATCTATTTCTCCATCTTCTATACTTCTTCAAATAAAATTTATGTCCTTTTCTATGGCTCCTAGAAGAAAACCTAAAACAATAAAAATTGTAGATCCTTCATAAAGGATAATGAACAAAAACAAATCCTTACCTCCACAAGAACTTTCAGATCTCACATATTTTTATATTGGCATATTCTTTTCTCTTTTGTTTTTTTTTTAGATTTTTTTTATATTTATTTAGGTTAGGTACTTTGAATCCCAGGCGTAGCCCCCTCCCTCATTCCCTCCTACCCTCCCACTCCCTCCCTCATCTCCCTCCTCCCCGCCCCCTCCAAGTCCACCAAGAGGGGAGGACCTCCTCCCCTTCCATCCAACCCCAGCTTATCCTGTCTTCTCAAGGCTGGCTGCAATGTCCTCCCCTGGGAACTAGCCCTTCTGTCACTCCCCAGCTTGTATGAGGGAGGGTCAAAGAGTCAGCCATCAAGATCAAGACTGAAACAGTCCCTGTTTCCCTCACTAGGGTCTTCAGTCCTACACCAAGCTATCATGAGCTCCATTTGTGTGGGGGTTCCAGGCCACATCCATACATGGTCCTTGATTGTAGAAACTGTCTCATACAAGACCCCTGTGCCCTGCTCAGTTTGGTCTTTGTGGAGTTCTTGTTCTCCCCAAGACTCAAGAACATCCCCCAGATCTATCATTACTTCTCTCCCTCTGCCAAAGTCTTGATCGCGAGTCTTAATATCTGCTCTGATACATCGCTACATTGACCCCTCCCCCCCCAGAGGTCCTCTTTGGCATGCTCCTGTTCTG
>CM053745.1:34624392-34664221 GCA_028658305.1 Pachyuromys duprasi | reverse complement strand
CTGACTCTTTGACCCTCCCCCATATAAGCCGGGGAGTGACAGACTGGCTAGATCCCAGGGGAGGACTTTGCAGCCAGCCTTGAGAGTTGGGGTTGGATGGAAGGGAAGGAGGTCCTCCCCTGTTGGTGGACTTGGAGGGGGAGGGGAAGAAGGAGATGCGGGAGGGAGTGGGAGGGTGGGAGGGAATGGGGGAGGGGGCTACGCCTGGGATTCAAAGTACCCAACCTGTGATTGAGATAAAAATAAATAAATTAAAAAAAAAAATAAATAACTGTTCCTAAAAGGATTTTCCTTCTTTTATACTTTATATTAGTTTATTTACTTTATATTCCAAGGGTGCTCCCTCCCTTCCCTGCTCCCATTTCCCCCCATTCCCCTTCTCCTCTTCCTTTCCTCCCAGAAAAGGGGTGTCCGTGCCCTTTGTTAACCTTCCCCAACATATCAAGTCACATTACGACTGTACATAACTCCATCCCCTGCGGCCAGGCAAGACAGCCCTGCCAAGGGGAAGTGACCCAAGCAATAGAGTCCATGTTAGAAACAGCGCCCCCTCAACTTGCCAGGCCCCCAAATGAAGAACAAGATGCCCATTGGCCACATGTGTGCAGGGAGCCTAGGTCAGGCCGTGCATGCTCCTTGGTTGATGTCTTACTCTCTAAAAGCCTCCATATGACTGGGTTAGTTGTCTCTGTTGGTCTTGTGAGGTTTCTGTCCCCTTCTGGTCCTTCCATCTTTCCAACAGCACTTCCACAGAACCACCAGAGTTCCACCCTGTGCTTGGCTGCAAGTTCCAGAATCTGTCTCGATCCGCTGTTGGCTAGTGCCTCCCAGATGACAGTTAAGTTAAGGTCCTATCTGGATTCATAGCAGAGTATCATTGTTAGTGTCAGGGGCTGGCTCTCTATCCTGGGGTGGGTCTCAAGTTGGGCCAGTTATTGTTTGGACTATCCTCACCACTTCTGTCTTCTAGTCTATTTCCCTTTCTGAGTGACATTCAGGTACCTTTCTTTGGGCCCTCCTTGTTGCTTAGCTTCTTTGGGTCTGTGGGTTGTACTCAGATTATCCTGTAAAATTTGCAGGCAAATGGATAGAACTAGAAAAATCATCCTAAGTGAGGTAACACAGACCCAGAAAAACACAAATGGTATTTATTCATGTATAAGTGGATATTACACCAAAACAGGATCTTTTAATACCACTCACACATGGATTTGATCTCTTAGAGACATTATTAAAATTTCCCTTAGACTGCAGTACTTAAAAAAGGAGAAAAAGAGACTCAGCTTTTGAACAAACAAGTCCTCAAATGTATAGCAGCATATCTAGCATCATGTGGGATTTTTTCCACGTCACTCACTGGCTTGCTGACAGCATCTTTGTAGATGTCTTTCTTTGTGAATACCAATAGACAGTCCACTGATGGCCTTACTCAAACTGAATATCCCTCTAACAACTATTAAGTTCCTCTAGCCAAATACACAGCTTTATGAAGACAAGAAGGTTTTTCTTTGTTTGTTTTTCTTTTTTTCCTGTCTCATGGATTGTGTGTATATTGCATAAAGGTGCCATCACTAGCTTCTTATATCTTTCTCATGTTTTCTTCATTACCTAAATTGGGGACCCAGCCCAAGAGATGTTGATGTCTAAATTGATGGTGGAACTTTTTTTTCTTAGCTTAGTTTGTACAAAAACACTGTCAGAAATTTGCTTACCAGGTTGGTTATGCTAAATTCAGTTAAAATGTCACAAGCTTCTTTACAGTCCTACCCACTCAATACATTCAGATTCTGAGACTTAAATATTTCAGAGAAAATAATATGTTCATTAAAACTACAACATATTCTATTTTATTGCTATTAAATTGTTTTACAAAAGTCCAGATCTTCACTACCTGAATTTGTACTTCTTAGATCAATATACTGAATGTCATACTGTTCTTTATGAAGCAAATCTTAATCAGTGTTATTGTTTGAATAGTTATTGAATAGTTACATGCAGTAGAGCTATGCCATAACAGTACCGTGGACTTATTAATATGAAAATATCAATAATTATAAAAATATTTATGTTAAATATTAGCATAATTTCCCACAATAATCTCATACAGATTTAGTTTTAAATTCTTATTTGATCTATGCTTTCTTTCTCATAATATCACTTACAAAAATGATACTATATTTATAAGTTGTTTTCACAATATTAGATGATACAGTTAAATGAATATTTCTGTTTTTTTAGTGTGATTAACATTGTAAACATTGGAAGGCCACACCATACATGCATATTGTGAATTCCAGCTCTTTAAGGCACTAAAATATTACAAACTACATGTGATACTTCACAGTCTGTGATGCTTTTGACACAGTGACTTCTAGTTGTACAGAGAATGTTATCTGATATTCAGCTCACAGGATGCTGGCACTGAAGTCAGATTTCCTAATTGGAACTGAGATCTATTGTGTGATGCTCTCACTGGTACCTAAGGACAATTCCAAAGTAACCATGGAAAAAGATCTGCCAGGAGCAAGACACAGGTGCTTAAATTTACAAAGGCCCTGTTCTGCACAGTGAAGTGTTTTCTTTGATGAACAATTTTGTGTCACTATAAAAAAGTAAGAAAGAGACTTTAAAATAAGTAGATACAAAATGTATCATTCAAACTAATGTACCTGACGTCATTGTGGAGAGATAAGATAGCGATTTTACCATTATGCCAACATTTATCAGTCTATCATGAGGTTTCTAATGAGGAGAAGAAGCACATTTTCCTCAAGTCTCATAAATTTAAAAGGAACAGTAGAACATATTACAAAGTTAAAAATGTTAATTTCCAATAAAAATTAATTTGATATTTAAATTGGCATAAAGTTTTTTCCCCTGAGGGAAATGATAAAATCTATTACCTTTGGCTATTCAGTTACACTTAGTTGCTTCAGTCACCATGAGTTTAT
Organism: Pachyuromys duprasi; assembly: GCA_028658305.1. Classification (NCBI taxonomy): domain Eukaryota; kingdom Metazoa; phylum Chordata; class Mammalia; order Rodentia; family Muridae; genus Pachyuromys; species Pachyuromys duprasi. The sequence continues at coordinate 34,661,270 of CM053745.1, read as the reverse complement.
CAACATTACACATAACTATAAAACAAGAGAAAAAGGCAGAATCAGTAGTCAAAGGACTCCCTTCTTACGGAGACCTGGTACACTGCATTTCAACACTATCATGTCTGAAACCCTCATACAAACCTTATTGCCCCCATTTTCAGTCAAAGAAAAATGTAAATAAGGGAGTCAATCAAATGATATTAATATTGGTGATTATTATTTCATGAGAAAAAAATCAATGTAAGACTGACAAACTTCTTCATTTCTGGGCTATTATTACATATGTGCATTTATTATACGATTATTCTTCTAAATAAAACATTAATAAACTAAAGAGTTAATTTTCATATTTGAATGTTGTACTTCTGACAGAGTATAATTATAAGCTTTCTCTACAAAATATTTTGCTCCATCACTTTATTTCCTTGACTGCTTAATAGAATTTGAACTGGCAGCCCTTTTACTTAGCATTAATCTACTACTGACATAATTTTTAATAACTTAAGTTGAGCCCCAATTCTAATGGAATAGAAGAAGCCATTTGATGAGTTGATTTCAGAATGGGATAGCTCCACAGCAATGGTCAACTGCCTATTGCCTAGTTATTTTTCCATTCAACCTCAATCCTGGCAAAGGCGTTTTAGGTAAGAAAAATACAGCTTTTTGATGTTCTGTTTTGTGTTACTTGAAGAAGAACTTTCTTTCCATATCCAAAATGTTTCAGAGAACTAGAGGTCACTTCTGTGTGTCCTATAGATTTATTTAGGTTTTACAATTTGGATTATAAGATACTTCACGTGGGGTTAAATAATTTGTTCTGTATCATATAGGCAGAAATGCAGTTAGGGTTTTTTGTCTGTTTGTTTGTTTTTAGTTTTGTAGATTATTTCCTCTCAGTAGTGTGGATGGCACTACTTTTGTGAACAAATGTGGTAAGTAATTCATCTCTAGCCATAGTCTTTTTATTTTTTGCTATCATATTTCAATTAGTTGTTACAAGACATTCACCTCTACACATAGGGTGAGTGTTCTCTGAGAAAGATCATAGTAGAGGTGAAACTAGAATTTAATGTTTAAATAGCTGGGAATCCATTCATATGTAAAACTACTGGAAAATCTCTTTGCTAGTTTACAGTCAGTTCATACTACTTAAAATTTTCTTAAAATCCCATCACTATTTGATATCCTTGCCTTTTTTTAATCTTCTGCTGCTTGTTAACTTGGTCATGAGTTCGCTCCATTCATTTTATATTCTCCAACTGTGCAATAGATGTTCTTTCCATTGTTCAGTTTTGTTCATGAGTTTAGCACCCCAATCAGTAGCACTGTTTTATAACAGGAAGACAGAGCAACTGTGACCATAAAGTTTGTATAGAAAAGAACTTGTATGAATGTATGTTATCAATAGTGATAGAAAAATCAGCTGTAATTTTATGAAACAATTAAGACAGTACACTTGCTTATAAAATAAGCCAGTATTAAATAATAAATGTAGAAAATGTAATGATTTTACTGAAATAATCAAACTACTAGGGGAGGCAATTTTGAGTAAGGAAAATTTTATTTCATAAAGCTTATCATATTTTTAAGATGAAGTATATGGGATAAGGGATATGATACAATTTTTTGTCATTCTCATTGTTCTTTAGTACTGATACATGTAAATTTATTCTAATTAGGTAACATAAGTAGAAGTAAGTAATGGAAAAATTGCAAAGAAAAATGGAACACTGCTTTTTTGAGATGTACGTTTCCTGGACTTGGTCATGCAAGAAATTCATTTCTCAAATGACTGAATATGGTAGTTATAGAGTAAAAATAGATTTTATCTCTTAGGAAGGAAATTTGGTATCACCCCACACATCATTTTTATCTATGAAACATACTCTTATTTACTGCAGAAAGATCACATTTTTAGTTGCCCTACATTTAATTTCAAAGTGTTACAATACTATAACAGCTATTTGTATCAGTTTAACAGAAATACTGAGTCAATGGTTATTTTTTCACTTGTAAATATTTCAGCGAAATTAAAGTTGAAGGGTTTTAAGGTGTTTCGAAAAAGGCAATTTCTCTTTTACTTGGTACACAATCTGCATCTGGGATCTTCCCAAAGTCCCAAATGTAAAAGCTTTGGTCGTCAGGGTGGCTCTTGTTGGTTGGGGAGGAACCTTTAAAGGATGAGTCTTATTAAGAGGTTTTTATTGGCATAGAAACAGAATAGTGAATCAATGGAACCGAATAGAAGACCCTGAAATGAACCCATACACCTATGGAAACTTGATTTTTGACAAAGAAGCCAAAACCATTCAATGGAAAAAAGACAGCATCTTCAACAAATGGTGCTGGTCCAACTGGATATCTGTATGCAGAAAAATGAAAATAGATCCATATTTATCACTCTGCACAAAGCTAAAGTCCAAGTGAATCAAAGACCTCAACATAAAACCAGACACACTAAACCAGTTAGAAGAAAAAGTGGGGAAGACCCTAGACCTCATTGGTACAGGAGTCTACTTCCTGAATAGAACACCAACAGCACAGGCTCTAAGACCAACAATCAATAAATGGGATCTCATGAAACTGAAAAGCTTCTGTAAAGTAAAAGACACTGTCATCAAAACCAAACAACAGCCTACAGACTGGGAAATGATCTTCACCAACCCTATATCTGACAGAGGGCTAATATTCAGTATATATAAAGAACTCAAGAAGTTAAAAAGCAACCAATCAAGTAATCCAATTAAAAAATGGAGCATGGAGTTAAACAGAGAGCTCTCTTTAGAGGACTGTAGAATGGCAGAGAAACACTTAAAGAAGTGCTCAACACCCTTAGCCATCAGGGAGATGCAAATCAAAACAACCCTGAGATTTCACCTTACACCCACCAGAATGGCTAAGACAAAAACTCAAGTGACAACGCATGCTGGAGAGGATGTGGAGAAAGAGGAACCCTCCTCCATTGCTGGTGGGAATGTAAGCTGGTACAACCACTCTGGAAATCAATTTGGCGTTTCCTTAGACAATTAAGAATAGTGATTCCTCAAGATCCAGCTTTACCACTCCTAGGCATATACCCAAAAGATGTTCACGTACACAACAAGGACATATGCTCAAATATGTTCGTTGCTGCTTTATTCGTAATAGCCAGAACCTGAAATGAACCCAGATGTCCCTCAGTTGAGGAATGGATACAGAAATTATGGTACTTTTACACAATGGAATACTACTCAATTATTAAAAAGGAGGAAAGCATGAAATTTTCGGGCAAATGGTGGGACCTGGAAACGATCATCCTGAGTGAGGGTATCCCAAAAGCAGAAAGATGCACATGGTATCTACTCACCTATATAGACCTATAAGATAGGATAAACATACTGAAATCTATACACCTAAAAATGATAAACAAGAAAGAGGACCTGTGGTAAGTGGATTAATCCTCACTTAGAAAGTCAAATTGGATGGACATTGGATGTAGGAGAAAACAAGTAACAGGACAAGAGCCTACCAGAGAGGGTCTCGGAAAGACTATACCTAGCAGGATATCAAAGCAAATATTAAGAAACTTAACCAACCCTTTGGCAGAGTGCAAGGAATCATATGAAAGAAGGGGGAGTTAGTATGACCTGGAGAGGACAGGAGCTCCGCAAGGACCAAATATATCAGGGCACAGGGGTCTTTTATGAAACTGTCTCTCCAACCAAGGACCATATACGGTTATAACTTAGAACTCCTGCTTGTATGTAGCAAAGGGTAGCTCAATACCCAAGTGGGTACACCAGTAAGGGGAACAGGGACTATTTTGGACATGAACTCAATGAACTCAATATCTGGCTCTTTGACCTCCCGTCCCCCGAAGGAGGAGCAGCCTTGCTAGGCCACAGAAGAGGACATTGCAGCCATTCCTGAAGAGACCTGATAAGCTAGAGTTAGATGGAAGGGGAGGAGGTCCTCCCCCATCAGTGGACCTGGAAAGGGGCACAGAGGAGATGAGGGAGGAAAGGGTGGGATAGGGAGGGGATGGGGGAGGGGGCTATAGATGAGATACAAAGTATATAACCTGTCATTAATACAAACAAAAATGTTTAAAAAAGAGATAGAAATGGCTATGAAATGCACATTCAGGTTTATTATAATACTGACCCCACTTCTGGTATCAAATTTCTGAATTTGTTTTCTGAATTTATTTGTGACAAAATATATGACAAAGGCAATTTCAAAATAAAAGTGTTAATCACGGCTTCCATCTCTACTGGATCAAACAGATCTTCTCCCTCAACCTTCCTTCTCCTGCTCATAACCCTATCCCAACTCCAATCACTAGCACACATGCCCTGATAACTTGCCTGCCATAGAAAGCAAGGAGAAAGTAGGTTAATTTGCAGTTCTTCACTTTCCCTCCTTTTCCTCAAATCCAGACTCCTATTCCCCCCTTCTTTTTATAACACACTACCTATGCTGGCCCCTTTTCATGTGCTACATTTACTCCCAAGAGAATAATCAGATCCTGGTGGAATACCCTCCTGAAATCATCAGACTTGTAGGTCACTACTGCCAAACCTTTTAACTGATCCCCATTCTATGTTCAGCTCAGAATACCTAGAAACATAATTGTACTCAGAAGCTGAATGGTCAGAACTAGGGGGATCCCAGTAGTATTATCTTTCTGGCAACACATAGCCACCAAACTCTCATATGAACCAGAGAAGGCATCAAGCACGAACAGAGGATGGAGATGAAATCCAGCTAAAGTCATAAAAACATGTTTTTAAAAGAAAAATTCCTGGACTGTGTCTGGACTGTGCCTGGCTCTATGACCTCTCCCCCATCCCCCATCCCCACCCCAGCGAGAAGCAGCCTTGCTAGGCCACAGAGGAAGACAATGCAGCCACCCTAGTGAGACCTGATTAACTAGGGTCAGATGAAAGGGGAGGAGGACCTCCTCTATCAGTGAACTTAGAGAGCATCAGGGAAGAGATGTGGGAGGGTATGTGGGCATTGGGAGATAATGAAGAAGGGGGATACAGCTGGAATACAAAGTGAATAAACTGTAATTAATATAAAAAATAAAAAAATTTGGAAAAAAAGAAAAATTCCTAACTAAAAGACAGCAGTATGTCTTTCCAAGCACAAATATCATACAGAGCACCAAATAAATTGTACCTGAAGAGAAATTCCCAATCAGCATATACTAACCAAAACACTAACACTGCAGAAAAGAGAAATAATGTTAAAAGCTGCAAAAAAAAAAAAGACCAAGGAACATATAAAGCAGACCTGTTAGAAAAACACCTCACTTCTCAATGGAGCATCTAAAAGCCAGAGAGACTGAACAAAATTTTACATACTCTAAGAGAGTACCAATATCTCCTGAGACTACTATACTCAGCAAAACTTTAAATGATCATAGATGGAGAAAGACATTCCAAGTTAAAATCAAATTTAAGTAATATCTCTACAAATCCTGCAATAAAATGGTTCTAGAAGGAAAACTTAAGCCTGAAGAGGATCAAAATATCAAGGAAAACACAAGGAATAAATAATCACAAGCTAGTAAATCAGAAGACGGGGAAAACCACAGCAAGAACAAAATAACAGGAATCAATAAACACTATTTGTTGATAACTCTCAACGTCAATGGTCTCAAAGTCCCAATAAAAAGACACAGACTATAGAAAAAATGTGTAAACAGCATTGAATCTTTTGCAGCATCCCCAAAACACATTTTTAAAAAGATTTATTATTTATGTGCCTATTTATTTATTTATTTGTTTGTTTATTTATTATGTGTATTGTGTTCTGTCTCCATGTACACCTGTAGGCCAGAAGAGGACACCAGATCTCATTATAGATAGTTATGAGCCACCCGGTGGTTGCTGGGAATTGAATTGAAGACCTTTGGAAGAGTAGCCAGTGCTCTTAACCTCTGAGCCATCTCTCCAACCAAAAAACCATATTTCAACATCAAGGATAGGTATCACTTCAGAGTAAATAGAAGAAACAGGTGTTGTAAGCAAACAGATTTAATAGGCAAGCTGGACTTGCATTTTTAAGATATCAAACTTATTTTTATTTTAATTAAAATATAATTACATCACTCCCTTTCGTTCTTCCCCTTAACTACTCCCATGTTCTCCTGTTCTCCTTCAACCTCCTTTATGCCCCTTCCACTTCACCTCTCTCAAATTATTGGCCTCATTTTTGACATTATTGCTACATACATTGTTATACCTACAGCTAAGAATAAGCATACAAACAGCTGAGTCCATTTAGTGTTGTTTATTTGTTCCTGATTTTTGTGATTTCAAATTTCTGCCGGATGATCACACTAGAGATTCATTCCTCAGAGAAAGTAATTCTCCCTCTCTCAACAGTCATTAGTTGTTATCTCCTAGAAACAATAAGAATGCTACACCAATGGTATCTTAACAGTATGTCTGTTCAGGAGGCCTGAACAATGAAACACCAAAATTAAAATTTTAAAGTCATAAATAATAAGTTTTTTAAAATAAAAGGGGGACTGAATAGTAATCAGAAGGAGACTAGTAGAAACGGCAGAGAAATAGATGAGAATAGAAATGGGGTATATCTACTAAAATGATAGGCCACAGTTGACCCATAGGAAATCCCAATCAGTCTGTTGCCACAGCTATATTTTCCTGTTCACAAACTGCATGTCAGGACATATTACTGATGGCAACACCTACACCACTCACTGAGGATGAAGAAGTTGAGCTGTTGCCTTCAGTTTTATGGGCTAGTGTTTGTGATACTAAGAGCTAGTCTGCACACTACCAGAATAGAAAGGTTAACACCAAGCCAACTACAGATTCTTAGATCTTCAATGGCCACCTGCATGCAAGATACACTATTGCAATAGTGTCACAAAGTTTTTGAAACCAAAGACTCAATAACTGATTGGATTTAAGTACCTGAGGCTAGATAGGCCAGGTCCCTAGGGGAAAATCAAACACCTCTGTTCTGATCAAAGAACGTAGCAACAAAATGACTCACAGTGATATTTTGCTATACTCATAGATCAACATTTTTTTTATCTGTTATCAGAGAAGCTTCTTTGTGCAGTAAATGGCGATAAATGCAGAGACCCCACATTTGAACCGTGTATGGAGAGTAAGAGAGAAATAAAACAAGGCCCTTTAAATTAACATCATCCAAACTCATATGAACTCACAGAGACTGATGAAGCATGCATAGAGCCTGCATCTATAGTACAACTTGCATTTTAATGTTTTTATGGGATTCCTGTGCCTTCTCTTGGGCTCTTTTCCTTCAGTTTGTTTGTCCTGTCCAACTTTGATGGATTGGGTTTTACTTTTAATCTTATAATATTTTATTTTAGCTCATCATATTTAGTTAGGAGCTTCTATCTGCCTTTTTGTTTTCTGAGGAGAGATAGAGAAGAGGTGAATCCAGATGGGAATCGATATGTGAAGGATCAGGGAAGAGAATGGGGAGGAAACTGTATCAGATATATTGTATAACATATCTATTTTCAATAAAATAAAAACAGAAAACAAGTATTTATTTTTGATTACCATTCAAGGATATTGTCAATCATGGAAGAAAAGTCATGACCAGCAAAAGCTTGAGGCTGATTTATATTGTACCCACAGACAGGAAACATCTAAATAAACCTGATACTAATGGTGTTTGTCATTTTCTCCCATGCAGTACCCCATTTAAAATGATACCTTCTATGTTTAAGGTATACATTATACCTCCATTAACCAATATTGAAACATTTTCAAGAACATGTCTAATTACCTCCACTCCACCAATTTGTTAAATACTATAAAGCTGACAATCAAGATTAACCACAAAAGCTTATGTGAGGTATTTGTTTGCCTTCAAGAAATCCCTCTCAGTTTTGTTGGTACTCTTAAGATTAAATATTAGGAAAAGATTATTGTCATGAAATAACTTTAAAGAGAAAGGAGAAATTAAATTTATTTCTTAAAATGGAAATATTATAGAAAAATGTATTAAATCCTCCATGGATGTTTTTTATGAGAATGGTGCATATGGGCTTATATATTCAAACAACTGACACTCAGGTGGTGGAAAGGTTTGGGCAGGAGAAGCTGGGGTGGCCTTATAAGAGAAAGTATGTCACTGATGGTAAACTTTAGGGTTTCAAAAGACTCATGCCATATTCCCAACCTATCTCTCTGCTCACTTTTTGTGGATCAGTGTGTGAGCTCTGAGCGGCTGTTTTGGTGAACTACTTGTCTGTCTGCTGCTGTGTTTACTGCTACAATTGTGCTGAACTCCTATGTCTCTGGAACTGTAAGCCCCAATCTGACTATTTTATAAATTATAAAATTTATAATTTTTATAAATTGGTAATGGTGTTTTATCAATAAGAAAAGTAAGTAAAACATCCTCTTACCTATTTAATTTTTTTTTGTTATTCACATCATCAGATTTTACAAAACATTCTCTTCATGTGAAGTTTGGTGCTTTTGTCTATTTTCCTGATGTTAAAAACGGAAACTTTTTATATTGTAAGTACATGCTCTATTAAAGAAGTAAACCTAAAGCTTTTATATAATTCTTAATGTTTTATTTCATCTTACGTTTTTCTTTGTAAATATTTCAGCCATTTGCCTTACATTGATTTATAGCAATATTTCTTTTTTATATTTCATTTTGAGATTAATATATTACAATAATTCCTTTTTATACACTTCCTGCCCTCACCCACCCCATATTGTTCACCCCTTTTCTTTAAATTCATGACCTGTTTTTTTGCTGATTAATTTGCATGCTCATATGAATAAATATATATTGTTAAATATAACCTGTTCACTCCATGTAATGTTACTTGAATGCATCTTTTCAGGGCTGAAAGTTTTCACTGAACAAATTATTTATGTGTTCGTTGAGGTTACAGTGACTGTGACTGTTTGATTTCTTTTCAGCATGTTTGTTGCTAGTATATAGATAGACAGTGGAGCTTTTATGTTAACCTTACATCCCTGCTCCTTTGCTGAATGTGTTTATTAGTTGTAGAAATATTATGATGAAGTTTTTAGGGTTGTTTATATGTAGAATCTTTCTAACTTAAAACAAGTTTACTTGGATTTCTTCCTTAATTTTTTCCATTTATTTTCCTATGTTGCCTTAGGACCTCAAGTGCTCTGTTGAACAGGAGTGAAGAGAGTAAAGAAAATGAAAAAGCTTGCCTTGTTCTGATTTCAGCAGGAATTCTTTGAGTTTTTCTGTTTAGTAGATGCCAGCATTCAGCTTGTTGTATATTGATTTTTATTATGTAGCTATACCTCCATTATCCTTCCAGCACTTTTTATATGACTAGATACACAATTTTGTCAAAGATCTTCTTCTTATATCTAATGAAGCGACCATGTGCTTTCTGTAATTGTATCGATTTATTGCTGTATTTCATATATTGATTTATGTATCTTGAACTATCTATGCATCTGTGGGATGAAGCCAACTGAATTAGTAAGGTTAATTATTTTCATGTTGTTTTAGAGATTCTATTGCTGTGATGAGACAACATGAACAAAAGCAATTGGAGAGAAAGTAGTTTATTTGATTTACATATCCTGGTCCCATCTATTGAGAAAAGCCAATGCAGAAATCCAAACTGGCTGTGGACTTAGAGATAGGCCATGGAGGAGTACTGCGTACTCCTTGCTCAATTTGCTTTCTTATAGGACCAAGAACACTAGCCCAAGAGAGGCAAAACTCTTAATACTCTGAGCTGTCAAATAAAAATGACTAATTAAGAAAATGCACTATATGTTTTCTCACAAGTTGTTCTTGTAGACGAAATTTCTGTTTTGCTTGTTTGCTTTTGTTTTTTGTTTTTGTTTTTGTTTTGAGACAGAGTTTCTCTGTGTATCCTTGGCTATCTTGGACTCTCTTTGTAAATCAGATTGGCCTCAAATTCTTAGTGATCCACCTGCCTCTGCCTCCCTGAGGGAAAAAAAAATCTTAATCAAGGTTCCCACTCCTAAAATGATTCAATAGCCTTCATCAGGTTTAAATGAAAGTAGCCATTATAAATATATTTATGTTCTTGAATTCAGTTTGGAGGTATTTTTGAGAAATTTTGTGTGTACAATAATTGGGGGATTGGCCTATAAGTTCTTCTTTATTGGATATTTGTTTGGATTTGTTATCAGAGTAATGATACTCAATTGTTTACATGCTTAGAAGACACATGGATGCTCACAATCATCTTTCAGTACTCTTAAAGGTGATTTAATACCACTTCTGGCCGCTGAGTAAACAAGGCATGCATGAAGTTGGAACACTGTAGTCAAACAACCATGCACTTTCAAAAATAAAAAAAGAGAAAAAAGAATGGAAGAAAAACAAAGGAAGGAAGGAAGGAAGGAAGGAAGGAAGAAAGAAGCAAACAAGAAGAAACAGAGAAAAACAGAAAGTCTGCATTGTATTGTCCTAAATAGAGAATCTATATCTATCAATCAATCTATCAATCTACTATTTATCTATCTATTTATCTATCTATCTTTATCTCTATATCTACATAATGGTAGATATATCAAGAAAAAGAGACAGAAACATTGGATGATCCAGATATAGTGGGTGACAATACTGAAATAGTGTTTTGGGGGTAGAAAGGGTAGGTGCAAGAAGGCTAGCACAAGACCTGTGAACTCAAGGGACTTAGAAAATGTAATACATAAAATTTGGAGGAGGGGGTGGTGGGATGTATAATGGGGAAGCATGAAAAGAAAGAATGAGTGAGGAATTTATTCAAAACATTTTATATCCATGTACAAAACACTCAAAAATTGAAACAATTCACACACACACACACAAAATCCCTAATTCTCTTGTAAAATTTTCTCAATTTGTCCTGCCTACAATATGTGCAGGGGTAAAGACAGAAAATAATTTGAGGGACTGGAAAAATAATGACTGGCTGAGCTTGAGACCCATGTCAGGAGAGGGGGCCAACCTCTGACACTATTAACTATATTCTGCTATACTTGGAGACAGGAGCCTAGCATAGCTGCCATCAGAGAAGCTTCATCCAGAAACTGATGAAAACTCCTATAGAGACCTGAAGCCAAACACTAATTGGAGCTTGCTGAATCATGAGGAAGAGGAAGGAGTGAGAGAGCCTAAATTAACCTGGGCCCATATAGGCTCATAGAGTGAACTACCAATCAAAGAGCATGCATAGGATGGACCAACACTCTCTGCTCTCTGAACATATATAACAGTTGTGCAGTTGGGCTTCATGTGGGACTCCTAAATCAAGAGCAGGGGCTGTTTATGCCTACATTGCCTGCCTCTGGATCCCTTTCCCTTAACTGTGCTGCCTTGTCTAGCCTCAAACAAAGATGTGTCTAGTCTTAGGGTAACTTGATTTGCCCAGGCTGGTTTATAGTCATTGGAGGCCTCCTCTCTTTTGAGGGGCAGGGGAAAAGTGGATTTGGAGAGGTTAAATGATAGGGAGTGACTGAGGTGTGGAGGAAGGGAAAACTGCAATTGTGATTTAAAGTCAACAAATAGTGAAATTAATAAAACAAGAAAGAAAAAAATCTGGCTTGCAACAGATCTCAAATGGTTGTAGGTTTTATATAAAACGTGTGTGTTTGTGATTTATAATTTGGTATTGTAAATTAAACTTTTGTTTCAGATTCTGTTTTGAAATCTAAGTGCTATTATTGATAATATAGAATACATACAAAATTTATTGAAAAGGTTCTTTTTAAAATTATTATAAAACTCATCAATATTTGCAATGATTTGAGAAAATACATTATATGTTTTCGTATATTATATTTCCCTAAAGTTCAGTAATAATCTCTATGCATTATCCCCTGCCTATATAACTGGTAAATAAGCGTAAGACATTTATAAGGTTGTCCATAAGTTTTCTGTCCTAGGATATACATCTTGAACATGTGTGTGTGGGGGGGGTGAGGGGACACATTGCAATATGATAAAAATGTCCACAGCTTGATTGGGTTGTGTTACTTAAGGACAAAGTAGTCAACTTTTAAGATACACTCTTAAAATAGAAAAACAGAACTGCTGAATTATGAAATTCATATTTTATGGATTTGAGGGATTCCTCTTAAATTATAAAGGACCTATGAGTAAAATACAACAAGAAAATACTTCTTTCTGACCATATGAACTGAAGTCTTCTAAAAATTTGATAAGTCTGGGAAGAGGACACAAAAACTGAAGTAACAGTATACATTTCTTTGTCTGTTTCACAAGAACCTGAGAAAAGGTATGCAGACAATAGCTCTGCTACATGTCTTGACCTCAAACTTATGAGGTGATGAGAACCATGTATTTATTTTATTTATTTTATTTTATTTTTATATTAATCACAGTTATATACTTTGTATCCCAGTCATACCCTGCTCCCTCACTCCCTCCCACTTCCTCCATCCCTCCCACATCTCCTTCCTGCCCCTTTCCAAGTCCACTGATTGGGGAGGACCTTCTCCCCTTCCATCTGACCTTAGCTTATCAGGTCTCCTCAGGGCTGGCTGCAATGTCCTCTTCTGTGCTCTAGCAAGGCTGCTCCTCTGTTGGAGGGATAGGGAAGGTCGAAGAGCCAGCCATTGAGTTCATGTCAGAAACAGTCCCTGTTCACCTTACTAGGGTACCCAGTTGGATACTGAGCTACTATGGGCTATATCTGACCAGGGATTCTAGGCTATATCCATACATGGTCATTGGTTGGAGAAGCAGTCTCATAAAAGTCCCCTGTGCCCTGATCTATTTGGTCTTTGTGGAGCTCTTGTCCTCTCCAGGTCGTACTAACTTCCCCTTCTTTCATATGATTCCCTGCACTCTGTGGAAGGTTTGTGAGGTTTTGTGAGTCTTAATATCTGTTTTGATACACTGCTAGGTACAGTCTTTCAGTGGCCCTCTGTCTTAGGCTCCTGTCCTGTTGCTTGTTTTTTCCGACATTCAATGTCCACCCATTTGTCTATCTAAGTGAGGATTGATCATCTTACCCCAGGTCCTCTTTCTTGTTTATCTTCTTTAGTTGTATAGATTTCAGTATGTTTATCCTATCTTATAGGTCTATGTAAGTGAGTATATACCATGTGTTTCTTTATGCTTTTGGAATACTTCACTCAGGATGATCATTTCTAGATCCCACCATTTGCCTGCAAATTTCATGATTTCCTCATTTTTAATTGCTAAGTAGTATTCCATTGTATAAAAGTACCATAATTTCTATATCCATTCCTCGACTGAGGAACACCTGGGTTGTTTCCAGGTTCTGACTATTATGAAGCATGTAATTTGAGCTGTTAATATTGTATTAAATTGTTCCATAGCAATATAAAGGAAACATAGTCAACATTCCATGTTAGCTAATTTTTAATAGAAAGTAGTCTGCCAGTGTCCTTATAGAAGGAGAGGGAGATAGAAAGACCTAGAAGGGACAGGAACTCGACAAGGAGAACAACAGAGCCAAAAATATCATGGCTTGGGCAAGGGGGGGCATGCAGAGATTGATACTCCAACCAATGACCATACGTGGAAAACACTTAGAACCCCTGTTCATAGGAAGCTCATAAGTTACTCAGTTTCCAAGTGAGTTTCCTAGAAAGGGGATCAGGGGCTGTCTATGACATGAACTCAGTGGCAGGATTTTTGATCACCTCCCCCTGGGAGGGGTACAGCCTTGCCAGGCCACAGAGTAAGATGATGAAGCCAAATTGATTTCCAGAGTGGTTGTACCAGTTTACATTCCTACCAGCAATGGAGGAGGGTTCCTCTTTCTCCACATCCTCTCCAGCACGTGCTGTTACTTGAGTTTTTGATCTTAGCCATTCTGACAGGTGTAAGGTGCAATCTCAGGGTCATTTTAATTTGCATCTCCCTGATGGCTAAGGATGTTGAGCATTTCTTTAAGTGTTTTTCTGCCATTCTACAGTCCTCTACAGAGAGTTCTCTGTTTAGGTCCATACCCCATTTTTTAATTGGATTACTTGATTTGTTGCTTTTTAACTTCTTGAGTTCTTTCAATTAGGCATTTTCTTAGACAATTAAGAATAGTGATTCCTCAATATCCAGCTATACCACACCTAGGCATATACCCAAAAGATGTTCAGGTACACAACAAGGACATTTGCTCAACTAAGTTCCTAGTGGCTTTATTTGTAATAGCCAGAACCTGGAAGCAACCCAGATGCTCCTCAGTTGAGGAATGGATACAGAAATTGTGGTACTTTTACACAATGGAATACTACTTAGCAATTAACAAGGAGGAAATCATGAAATTTGCAGGCAAACGGTGGGATCTAGAAATGATCATCCTGAGTGAGGTATCCCAAAAGCAGAAAAACACACAGGGTATATACTCACTCATGTAGACCTATAAGATAGGGTAAACATACTGAAATCTATACACCTAAAAATGATAAACAAGAAAGAGGACCTGGGATAAGAGGATTAATCCTCCCTTAGAAAGTCAAATTGGATGGAAGGGAAGGAGGTCCTCCCCTGTTGGTGGACTTGGAGGGGGCGGGGTGGAGGGAGATGAGGGAGGGAGTGGGAGGGTAGGAGGGAATGAGGGAGGGGGCCACGCCTGGGATTCAAAGTACCTAACCTGTGATTGAGATAAAAATAAATAAATTTAAAAAAAAAGAAAGTCAAATTGGATGGACATTGGATATATGGGAAAACAAGTAGCAGCAGGACAAGAGCCTACCACGGAGGGCCTCGGAAAGACTCTACCTAGCACGATATCAAAGCAAATATTAAGAAACTTTGGCAAAGTGCAGGGAATCATGTGAAAGAAGGGGGAGTTAGTATGACCTGCAGAGGACAGGCGCTCCACAAGGACCAAATATATCAGGGCACACGGGACTTTTATGAGACTGTATCTCCAACCAAGGACCATGTATGGATATAACCTAGAACCCCTGCTTGTATGTAGCAAATGGTAGCTCAATATGCAAGTGGGTACACTAGTAAGGGGAACAGGGACTATTTTGGACATGAACTTAATGGCTGGCTTTTCGACCTCCCTCCCCTCTGCCCCCAGAAGGAGGAACAGCCTTACTAGGCCACAGAAGAGGACATTGCAGCCATTCCTGAAGAGACCTGATAAGTTAGAGTTAGATGGAAAGGGGAAAAGGTCCTTCCCTATCAGTGGACTTGGAAAGGGGCAGGGAGGAGATGAGGGAGGGAAGGGCGGGATAGGGAGGGAATTCAGGAGGGGGCTGCAGCTGGGATTCAAAGTACATAACCTGTGATTAATATAAAATAAAAATGTTAAAATTTTAAAAAAAGATGATGAAGCCAGTCCTGATGAGGCCTGACTGACTATGGTCAGATAGAAGGGTAAGAGGTCCTCCCCTGTCAGTGGACTAGGGAAGGGGCACAGGGGGAGAAGAGAGATGGTGAGTGTCACTGGGAGGAGAGAAGGGAGGGAGTTATAGCAGGGATATAACGTTAATAAATTGAAACACATAAACAAACAAAATTAAGTAAAAAAGGAAGTAGTCTTTGAATTTCATTATATTTTAGGTAACATCTTATGAGATATATCAACTTTCAAAAAAATTCACAATGTTTTTGGCAGATGTGACCCTCCATCAGGTTTTATGTAGGAATAACAAGTTAATAGCATGGTTTAGAGCAAGCTATTTTTACATGTATAAGTTTTTATGTCGTGTATCCATATGAATTTATTATAGTTTATTAACACATTGTGCTAAGCATCTTAATTAATTTACCGTGAAAGGAGTGTGATAGAAATATATTAAAAAATAGACATCCACCATTGTTAGTTTGGACCAGTTTATTTGTTAACAATAATCTATACTGTATACATATTTGTTGAGATGTCTGATTTATTCTGTACCTAAATATACTGAGATGTTATTATGTTTTTTGAGGAGTATTTATTTAAATTTTACAATGATTTGCATAAATTGCTATGGCATTCTAATTAGTAATAAAGTATATTAAGGTTTTTAAGCTCTTAATATCCAACTCACTTTGCATCTAACATGTCATTTTATTTATTTGCTTTTTTGATAATCTCTAAAATAATCGTGAAAGAATATCATAAAAATATGTACAGCAGTAAGATAAGTATAGAATCTTTTCTTTTTCATAAGACATAATATCTAGCTATTTGTTGACCTTCTATTTCCTCAACATTATTAATATGGACCTAGGCAAGAAAAAGTTGAATATTAGATTTCAGTTTGGAAATAGTTGACAAAAGCACAAAAATCAAAGCAGGGAACTATATTGTGTTGAAACTGAATGAAGAAAAATATAACTCTAAAATAGATCATAATTTTTCCTTTGATATAAGAAGCAACTGTCTTTGTAGAAATAATTTTGAGTACTTAATAATAATTATGTTTTTATAGAATTTTATAATAATAATCATTATTATAGAACTTTGACACAGTTTTCCCTTAAATTTATTAAATAAATTTATTTACTTTTAAATAAATTAATAAATTCTCTTAAGTAAATGCATATGCTTTAAACTTAAATAATTATTCCTTATATACTATATTAGTTTTCTATTGAAATTACCAGCAGTCTTTTTATAGCCTTTGAATCAAAAATATACTTGACACTTCTAGAAAACCAATAAGTATTCAAATTAGCTATAGGTACACTGTTAGATGCAACTACTCTCTGCTGAAAAACTTATACAACATAAACATATACTGTAAAGATACTTTTTTTTTCAGGAAATGACCCTTTGAGATATTTTTAGCACTAGGCAACTATGTTGTAATATTACAATTGCAGCTTTGCTAACAGATTGAAGTTCCCAATGTAAAAAAATGGATAACCACTATTAAAATGGTCGAGGTATGTCCTATGTACCTTATGTACATTCATCTTTCTAATATTAACAGAAACTCTATGTTACCTATGATTATTATTTCCATTCTACAGGTTAGGGAAGTAAGAAAAAATATCCTAATCATACAGAGGTACAATTATCAAAACCAGCATTTTAACCTCCGTTATTCTCTTCAATAGTATATGCTTTAAGTGTTATTTCAGGCTGCTTTATTTGGGTGGTGCCACTTTCTTTTTCTCAAGACAGGGTTTCTTTATGTAGCCTTGGCTGTAACAGAGATCCACTTGCTTCTACCTCCTCAATTTCTGGGATTACAGGTGTGCACTACCATGCCTGGTGGTGGTGACAATTTTTAACTGCAATTTATTAAGCAAAATATTTTAATAGCATTATGTCATGAATTAATTTATTGTTTTGTGAAATGGGAAAAATATGAATCCCATGATCCTGAAAAGATTATCATTTGGATGGTTAGGAGGAATAAAACACAAAGTTTAGAAAAGTTGGAATTTACCTTATATGCTAGTGAAAACCTTTCATTCTTCTTCTATTAAAATTATTTTTAAAAGCAATGCGGTTGTGATAACAATTTCTTCACATAACTCCACACATTTTAGCATACATGTGTGTTGTGTGTGTGTGTGTAAGATTTGACAATATACTGATAATATAACTAGGTTTTCCTAACATTGTTACATTCCAATACCACATAATTGAGTTGCCAAAACTGGAAACACCTCATAATGGTATTAAGTGATTTTGAAAATTAACTTTGCACTGTATAGAATCCAGAGCTTTCCCGAGGAACATGCACCCTTTTCTACCATAGGAGACTAGTCATACTTGATAGAGCATTATTAAAAAAAAATCAAACAATCCTTCATAGTGCCTTTCCTATTTTTTCAGTTATGCAATATGCTTTTCTTTTCCCGTTATTCTTTATTTTTTACAGTATGCATATGTATGGATATATATATCCATATAAATGTAATATTGTGATTAAATCTGTTGAGTCTATCTTCCATTAAAAATTTGTCAAAAAAAAATTTGTCATCTCCATCTTTTTTTCACTAAGGTCCTCCTCACTTAGTCTCTTTGTGCCTAAACCACTAGAGAACATAGTTCTCCTTCCTCTAGCAAACATTAAGAGTCACTAGTTTTTAAGATAAGGATGAGATATCACAGGATCTCCTTTGTATATTATGGAAAATTGGCCAGTCAGATTTTGTGCAAGTATTCATAATTGTTCAGTGTTTATGGCTGCTCAGTAACATCATATACATATGGTGGAATTAATACTACATTCCCCTATCCTCCAGCTCTTAAATTTGTTTCTTCTGTGATAGTCTTGGGGCTTGGGGAAGAGAGTGATATAAGTATACAATTTAGGAGTGAATGCTCAGTCATTTATTTTCAACTTTGATCAAATATGAGTCTCTGAATTAACTGTCATCCTGTGAGAAAGAAAAGGAAAGAAAGCAAGCAAGAGGAAAGGGGAAAAAAAAAGAAACAAAGAAAAAAGAAAGAGAGATCTCTACCAAAGCCTGAGAGTGTCACTACTCTATGATACAAACATGAGTATTTAGAAGATAATTTGGTAAGCAGTCCAGTGCCAGTGGTGGAGTTTCAATCTATGAGGTGCTAGCCAGAGAAGTTTCAGAGACAGCGATAAAATACTACTGTCATTGCTCTTGGTTGCCTAAAAGAAATAGATGGTAAGTTGCTTTTGCTGAAGATAGAGCAAAATTGGTTTTAGAACTCAGAAAACTCAAGAAGGAATCTTTATCCATACTGTCTATCATTACTGGTGTAGGAAGTGACTATATAGACTGCTGGAGGCAGGGGGTAAATTAACATTTTACTCATTTGCCTACCATGACTGTCATAATATCAATCTGCAAAGAAAAATATGCCCACTGGCATAATAGTGGCACAGCTATTTGGGTGAAAATCGACAGTGATTGGATTTGAGACACACATAGGTGGAAGTATACATTTGCCACTATAAACCTGGTCACAAGTTTCTGGTGGAAATGGCTTATCTGCAAGGAAAATACCTTTAATGTCCTAAATAAACATATTCTCAAGCTAATGGAGTATTTAGACGTCTTACACAACTTTAAATTAGAAAATATAACATTTGAAACAAATCTAGATCATTAGATATAGATATAAAGTTACCTGAATCTCTATGATAATCAGTTTAAAAACAAATATTTATTGCAGTTAAAAGCTTCCACAAACCAAAAAATGTAAATAAAAAACAAAACTCATCATTATTAGCAAATTTCTTCGCTTCAAGAACTGTTTTACAGAATGAACAAGAAAAAAACAAGAAATACTGTTTTCAGGGTTGGAGATAAATGCATGAAAAAAAATCAGTTCAATCTGCGCATTCAGGTTTTTACTCGAATTTAACTAAAATAACTGCAATTTTAAAGCCATTATCTTAATTTTGACTATCAAAACTACAAATTAATATCGTAATTAAAGAAAATGTAGGATGATCTCTGATCTTTAAAACAGTATGTAAAATGTAGTGTGGAACAAATATTATACTGAATATTTTTTTCTAAAAACAAAACAAAACAAAAACAGTAAATGGAGAGCTGCAGTTATTTTTAATTTTAAATTGAAAATAGACTCTTCTCTCATACAATACATCCTGAATATAGGACCCCTCCCTCCACTACAAGAATTCTCCCACTTCCTTTCTTCCTCAGCTTCACTTTCCTACCTTTTCCTCTTTGGAAAAAGAGCAGGCCTCCAAGATAGAACAGCTACACAGTATTAGACAATATAAAGACAAGGCAAAAGCTCTCAAATCTAGGCTGGAAAATGGCGACCCAAATAGTAGAAAAAGCGTCTCAAGAACAGAAAAAAAAAATCAGAGATAGACCTGCTCCCATTGTTAGGAGTCCCACAAAAACCCCAAGCTGACAACCATAACATATACACAGATGATCTAGTGCAGAGCCATGCAGGCCCTGTTTTCTGTTTCAATCTTTGTGAGCCCATTAGAATCCTGCTTAGTTGCTTCAGTAAGGACATGTTCCCTGGTGTACTCCACCCCCTCTGATGTCTAATAAAGTAGTTCCAACATTTGTTTAAAACTGTAAATTTCCTCCTTTCCATTTTTATTTTATTAAATCTTTAAACTGTAGTCCCTAGACAGAAGTTTCTCAGTTCCTGTAACTACAGTAGGTTGGTAACTGGTTGCTCATCATGATAGTTGGGGTGAACAAAAGGCCTAAAACTTTCCAAATACAGTGCAGGTCATAATATTCACCAGGAAACATAATGAGAGACATCATCTGTCTATACAGCCTCTCCCTCAATAAACAACTGACTTCCTAGAAGTGACCTTAGACATAGTCCTTGAAGAGAAATTTAAATGTTGAGGTATTAAGGTAATGGATTTTAAATTGGATTATTTGACGACACTTTCCCCCAAATTTAATTCGAGTTTTTGTCCATAGCCATTTGAGCCACTAATAGCAAATTAATACACTGAGAGGGCTCATTTACAGTCCTGATGATTATGAAATGCCTGGAGATGGAGTAAAAAAAGGACATAGTTATTGTCCCAATCATGCACAGTGTGCAGACAGAGTCTATGCTTATTAGCACCAGCAGCATTCTTTGACATTAGTTCCAAGGAGCTACTTACTGTAAAGTGAGAAGGATGTTTTGAAATCTAGCTTGTAGAGGAATTTTACTCAGAAAATGACTGCTCTGACAACCTTCTAGGTCTGTGTGGTCCGGCTGGAATACAGAAACACCTTTAATCCCAGAAGAAAGAGGCAAACACATCTCTGAGTTCCAGACCAGCAAGGTATAAAGCATGCTTCAGAAAACGGAAAGGTCCAGGCGTGGTGATACATGCCTTTAATTCTAGCACTCAGGAAACAGAGCCCCGCGCATTTCTGAATTCTAGTCAGTTCTGTTGAGTCAGGGATTTGGAAGACAGCGCAATGGAGTTGAGTTCATGGTAGTTCATTTCCTGGAGTTCAGAAGCAGCTTTTAGTAGGAGAGTTTTACAGAGAGGGATTGAAGAGACAACAAATTAAACACAGGTGAAGGCAGAACGGGCCAGAGAATGAGAGGAAGCCAGAAGATTAAAGCAGTTGCTAGAGGTCCTCGGTGGACTTGGAGGGGGCAGGGAGGAGATGAGGGAGGGATGGGGAGAGTGGGAGGGCATGTGGGAGGGGGCTATGCCTGGGATGCAAAGTACCTAACCTGTGATTAACATAAAAATAAATAAAGTACATTTATTAAAAAAAAAAAAGTTGCTAGAGTTAGTTTGAGGCCAAGCAGAATTCTTCAGTGAGAAACTGAGAGAACCAGATGATCCAGTCAGCTTTGAAAGGGGGTTGAACTAGAACAGGTGAATTGAACAGGGCAGCCAGAGCTCAAAAAAGAACTAGAATAGGTTATCTTATTAAGCAGTAAGTATGAGAGGCTGAAAATATTCCTGGCCTAGATTAGATTATATGGAGGCTAGAAGCTCCCAGGACTAGGCTTAGTTAGCAGATGGAGCAGTAAGCCTTGGAGACAACCATTACCTCAGGCAAATAAAAGCTTTTACTTCGATACACTACTGGGTAGAGTCTTTTAGGGACCCCTTGTGGTAAGCTTGTGTCCTGTTTCCTGTTTTCTCCTTCTTCCAATGTCCTTCCTAGACATTGGGAGATAGAAAGACCTGGAGGGGACAGGAACTCCACAAGGAGAGCAACAGAATTAAAATATCTGGGATCTTTTCTGAGATTGATACTCCAACCAAGGACCGTTCATGGATATAACCTAGAACCCCTGCTCAGATGTAGTCCATGGCAGCCCAATATCAAAGTGGATACCCTAGTAAGGGGAACAGGGACTGTCTCTGACATGAAATCAGGGCTAGCTCTTTGACCACCTCCCCATGATGGGGGAGTAGCCTTGCCAGGCCAGAGGAGGACAATGAAGCCAGTTCTGATGAGACCTGATAAGCTAGGGTCAGATGGAATGGGAGGAGGACCTCCCCTATCCATGGACTTGGAGAGGTGTGTAGGAGAAGATGAGGGAGGGAGGGTGAGATTGGGAGGGGATAAGGGAAGGGGCTACAGCTGGGATGCAAACTGAATAAACTGGAATTAACATAAAATGTCATAACATAAAAAAGCTACTTTTACACTAGCTGAATAATACTAGTATAACATTAAACTATCATTGTTCTAATTGAGGCTTTACTCAAAGTCCCAAGGCTCCCAAAACAAAATATAGATTTTTCACATAATTTATCTCTCGCTTATAGCCTATATATCTGTGCTAATGGTGCCTAAATACTTTTTTTTCTGAAAAAAAATTGTACATTGGAAGTGGGAAGAGAAATTTTAGTCCTGTCTACTAAAGGTAGCACATAACGGCTACAGAAAAAAAGCAAAACAAAACAACAACAAAAACAAGTGCATTCAGAAGTCAGAAAACCTTCCTGATTCTCAGAATATAATAAATCTGGCTTGCTGAATTTTATCCTGGCTTCCAGGTCTTTAGTCATGTGATTTTTTTTCTTGACCAGAATGCTGTAATACTTGCAGGTACTTTAAGGCTCAAAATTGTGAAAATTGATAGTGTAACAAGAGGCATTTTCTTGAGTTCAGGTTGTAGCCTGGAGAGTTGCAGATTTTCTAGATGTTAGAAGATGTTTCTGCACGGGTTTCAAGGATTTGAAAGTTTCAGGGAAAGTGAAATCCTCAATCGATTCACAGAAGCTACAGGGCTGTCCACTTATAGCAGTAATAGTCTTGGGCATTGGCAGAAAATTCCACTCTCAGCAAGAAAGGATGATCTAGGCACTCTCATCTCCTTTGGATAAGATTGCTTGATCATTTTCATGGTGCTGTTTCATGCTATCTCTTTCACTGATGTCAGATTCTGGGCATATAAGGCAATTATTTACAGAATATCATGAAGACGAAAAAAAAAGAGGAAAAACAGAATCTTCTGTAGGATTTCAGGAAGAGATATTAATTGTAATATTTTTAATCTCAACCAAAACAATCCCTCATTTATTTTATATAACATTGTTCTCAGTCACTCAGATCCAAACAAAAATAAAATAAGAACTTAACAATGTTCTGTGTTTAAAATGATGAAAATAATAGACTCTAGAAGAAGTTCATGAACACAGTGGCCACTCTGTGTCTTTATTCTCATAAGAAACTTAGTTATAAATGGTTATTGTTTATATCTTCATTTTACCATTTAAAACATAATAACTCTTCACTGTGATTATGGTCACAAAACTTAGACAAAATATATACTAAGGGCCATAAGCTACCGCTTCTTAAGGAAACTGATTCTATGAATTCAAAAAAACGTAAGCTTGGTTCTTCCTGTCTGCTTCCTAATCTGTGATGTCACTGTCTCTCATTGCAAGTAGGATTAAAATTTTATTCATCATACATGGTAACACACACACACAGACCGGTAATTACAGGTGGTTCCTTGATGAGATAATATAAGTTTCATACTATTATGACAGCTATAAATTTCTTATATTTCAGTTTTTAAAAAGCACAGGTATCTATGGCTATATCTGAGCAGGTGTTTTAGGTCCTCTCCATATGTGGTCCTTGGTTGGGATATCAGTCTCTGCAGGATCCCCAGAGCCCATGTTTTGGGCTCTGTGTCCTTTTGGAGCTCCTGTACCCCAGGGACTGTCTCTGACATGAACTTAGTGGCTGGCTCTCTGATCACCTCCCTCTGGGGGGAGCAGCCTTGTCAGACCACAAAGGAAGACAATGCAATCAGTCCTGATGAGACCTGATAATCTAGGGTAAGATGGAAGGAGAGGAGGTCCTCTGCTATCAGTGGACTTGGAGAGGGGGCATAGCGGGGGAAGAGAGAGGCAGAGTAGGATTGGGAGGAGATGAGGAAAGGGGCTACAGTGAGGATGCAAAGTGAATAAATTATAATAAATAATAACAATTAAAAATAAAAAAGTAAAAAGCTTAGGTGTTTTTTTTCAAGTATCATGGTCTACAAAAATGAATTGTAGATTAATGATGTAATAAAAACCTACAATAGGTTCTATTATATGTGCATACTTCTAAATATATACTTTCTTAGACACCTAGAATCTGTAAATACTTTTGCTATAAAGTTGTAAAATTAAAACACTGTATCTAGTAAAATCAAACAAAGAATTGGCCATGGGCGCTAATAGAATTAATAATACCTTTATTATGTTTTACACTGATGGATTGGTTACAATCTCTATTGCATGTAAGTTATCTGTAGAAAATTTGGAATGGTAACTTAAAACAGGTTTTTGTGTAAGACAGTTTTTGGGTTTTTTTGTGAAAGCTGCACTCATAACCATTTGTTATTTAGCTCTTTAAACATCTTACGGCACATTTTAAAGAGACTATTGTGAGAATTAACTTTATTAATTTTACCTAAACCATATAATGTGTGTGTGTGTGTGTGTGTGTGTGTGTGTGTGTGTGTGTGTGTGCAGGTTTACTGAGTGCAGGGAGGGAGGGGGAGGGGAAAGAGGAGCTCCTGTGGTGGGGAGGTAGAGAGAGCACAGGAAGGGAAGAAAGGGGAAGAAATGGCTAAAAAGGAGCAGCAGGACCTTGGCCACTTGGATTGTGCTTCCTGTAGTAATTTACCTTCTCAGGTCTCTGATGGGTTTGGAGATCAGCTTAACAGGAGAAACCAAGGTGTTAGCTGGCTTCTGAAAAAATGTAAAGTTTATGTAAGGTCTGAGCTTCGGATAAAATGTGTGAGTGTCTGGGAAGGTGTTTTAAGGTCGGTGATAGGAAAGTTTCCCTCCACTATGATTCTGTTTTTGGATTAAGACTATTCACAGCTTTAACACTAATCAGAGTTTAAACTGTCTCCCAAACCAATTTGTCTCTTTTTGTAAACTTTTTAAATCTTTTTTTAAAAGAAGATTCTTTTAAGCTTCAGGAGGTCCACCGGAAGCCACAGGTCATATTTCAGATAAGTACTGCTAATCAGCAGCCTGTTTTCCAGCCTACCTATTCCAGAGGGTGGGATTCCTCCTCTGGGACTCCCTTCCCCAACTACCAAGAACATGGATCTAAATCATTCTTACCTGATAAGAAGCTTTCTATCAATTATAAATATAAAATCCATTTTTTTTCATTTTTAGTTTTAGTTTTAGCCTTCATGTAACCTGACAAATAAGTCATATTAAGCTTTTGAACTACAAACATTTTTTAATCATCTGTGTGATTGCAGTATTTTCTGAAGTTCATTGTGTCAAGTAAGCTATGATTGCAAGAGAAGAAAGTATATTTAGTACTTGTCTCATTTGAGAAGAAAATGCCTACCTGTATGGAGGTTCAAGAAGATTCAGGAAATTAAACTATCACAAATAATTATAGAAAAACATGATTCAAAGTAGACACCATAGTTCTCTCAAATTATATTTTTTACTCTGCATTTTGAGTAAGTTATTTATCTTCAACCACTGAAGGAATATAAAATACAGTGGGAAAAACCCTTCTTTACTCTTCACTATCATTATAAAATATTCTTATGTATGCTTATATGTTTGTGAAGAATTATGTTTTTATTACTAATTATACATTACTTTGCCCAATTTGTTTAATTATGATACTAACAATCTTTTTTCCTTTGTGAAATTATATTCCCTTTGAGTTTACTTTTAATTGAGTACAGTTAATATTTCGATTGCCTTATACATGCTTGAGTCACTTAAATAATTCTCTTTTTATTGTTTTATGTAATATATTTTGATTACATTTGTTCTTCTCCACCAACTCCTTCCAAATCTGCCTACTTCCTTACACAACAAACTTCATATTCTCTTTCTCTTGTTTCCTCTCTCATTTATGATAACAAAACCAAAACATATGGAATTTCACAGATTAATCCTTTCCTCGATGTTACTGAATACAATATTTTATTTTTCCACCTTTACAGGAGAAGCATGCACAGATCCTGGGTGTGCAAGAGCACAAAACTCCAACTTAAAAATTCATGCACAAACACACACACACACACACGGTTAGATGTGATATTTTGTATTCCTTTTTCCTTTGATGAGAATTTGTCTGGTCTTAACTGTGCAAGTCTTTTGCCTGATGTTATGTTTGTGAGAGTCTATGGGATACTTTTGGCCAATGACTCAGCAAGATGCAGCCTGCCCTTGACACTGGAGGTGTTCCTTCCTGGCATAAGATGTCTAGTTTGGGCATCATTTCTCTCACTATCTGATGGCTCTTTTAAATTCTTTTATATCCATTTATTTTAGAAAGCTAGAGTAGTATCTTCTCACACAACGTTTCAAAAGGCATTTCATGTTAATCGTTGCTCCCCTTTGAAATCTGCCTTCTCCTTCCTCTCTCCATTTAATCCTTCAATACTAGGGTCTCATTTATCCTTTAAATTATTATTTTGACTTTGTTCTTTTCTATGTGTATCCCTTTTATATCCACCAGCTGTTTTAGTTCTGGAGCTAAGAATTCTAGTATGGTATGGAATGGGTCTGGAAAAAGTGAACATCGGTGCCTTCTTCTCAGTTATAGTGGGAATAGTGGCTGTGGGCTTGGAGGCTTGCAGTTTGTTTATATGGAAGACTACATTTATCAATGTGCATATGTTGAAGCAACCCTGCCTATCTGGGATGAAGCCTACTTTATAATAGTAGATAATATTTTAAAGGTGTTTTAAAATTCAGGTTTAAAGTATTTCATTAAGGATTTTCATTTCTATTGGATAAAGGATATTGGTGTGAACCTTTCTTTTTATTTTCTTTTATTTCTTTTTTTTAATGTCAGCTCTGTTTGGTTTTGGTAACAGGAAACAATGGGTTCATATACAAGAATTAGAAAATGTTCTATTATTTTTTCCAGAATTAATTAAGGAGTACCTTCTCTGTAGATCTGTTAGAATTCTGCCTCTGCTCTCTGCTGGATCTTGTAAGAAAATCCTTTGATCCTTGTTTTTGGCTACCAGAAACAAGATTGCTTTAGTCACTTTTCTATTGCCAAAAAACAAACAAACAAAAACATCTTGACCAGGAGAACTCAATTGGGAGATTATGGTTTCAAAGATTTAGAGTCCTGACTGTCACAGTGGGGAATAAGAGGCAAGTAGGCCTGTTGCTTCTTATCCAACAACAAGGCAGAGATGGAAACTAAGGGAATGCCTTATGTTTTATCACTCCTCCACACATACTCCTGAGTGACATACCTTCCTCAACAAGGCTATACCTAGAATCCTTCCCTAAATGGGGATGAAGCATTCAACATGCAAGTAGCTGGATCTCTGTGAGTTCAAAGCCAATCTGTTCCACAAAGGAAGTTCCAAATGACTTAAGACCACATATCCCATGTTTACCTAGTATGCAGAACCTACCTGTAAGAAAAATACCTAAAGCACAGCTCCAAGGTGCTGCCCAGGGCAGGTGGTACCACTGGGACATGAAGGAGACCAAGACCATTCTCATTCTAACTACCACAAAGAAAAAAGTCTTTTTACTCTCAAAGCTGTAGGTCCAAACAAGGCTTACTTAAATTGTCTCTCTCTACTTCTTTGTGACCAAATATCTGGAAGAAGAAAGAACCTTCCCCTTTGGTTGAATGATGTTATGCTGCACAGAGCCCAGATCACCCTGGTCTCTGTTTACTTCTAAGCTGTGAGGATATCCAGCTATCAACAATTCTGCATCCAAACCAGTGAGTGCTTGCACTGGTGCAGTCTCAATATTGGACTGAAAGACTGCTTGTTAAGACTGTGTTTTAGTATGATTATCCTATATTGTATATCTAATATCCTCTTACAAGTGAATGTATACCATGTAAAATCTGTACACCTAAAGAAGCTAAGCAAGGAGGAGGACCCTGGGTAAGATGCTCAATACTAATTCAGAAAGACAAACAGGATAGACATAGGAAGAGGGAGAAAACAGGGAACATGACAGGAGACTACCACAGAGGGCCTCTTAAAGACTCTACTAATTGAGATAGTGAAGCAGAGGCTGAGACTCATAGCCAAACTTTGGGCAGAGTGCAGGGAATCTTATGAAAGAAGGGGGAGACAGAAAGACCTGGAGGGAACAAGAGCTCCAAAAAGAGAGCAACAGAGACACAAAAACTAAACCCTGAAGACCATGAAAAGAATGATAACCCAACCAAGGACAACGCATGGAGAGGACCTAAAACCCTGGCTAAGATGTAGCTTATAGAATCAGTCTGCAGCTGGGGTTCCTAGTAAAGGGAGCAGGGGGGCTTTCTCTGGCATGAACTCTGTGGCAAGCTACCTGATCACCTCCCCCTTGGGGGCAGGGGGTGCAGCCTTGCCAGTCAACAGAGGAAGACAATGCAACCACTGCTGATGAGACCTGATAGGCTAGGGTCAAATCGAAGGAGAGGAGGACCTCCCTTATCAGTGGACTTGGGGAGGAACATAGGGGGAAAAAAAGGAAAGAGGTTTGGTTTGGAGAGTTACAAGGGAGGTGGTCACATCCAGGTACAAACTGAATAAATGATAATAATAAAAGAAAAAAAAGACTGTTTTAACTTTTTAGACAAAATTTCTCTGACTTTCCTCATTTAGCCAATGTGAAGAGTAAGTAGATGCTCTCCAGAAACTTTGTCTGTCTTTCTAGAATGTTGTGATTGATAGGTTCTAGGAATCTACCATTACACTTTTATTTTTTATAGTGAGCCAAAAATGATTTAGATAAATAACACGTATAAATAACCAGCCAAATTAAGACCAACATTAAAACCTCCTTATTTATATTAATCTGTTAATATTATAATGACAAACTTAGTGTCAGGTGTGATTCATTAGCCAGGCATATATTCCTGATGTTTGTCTAAACTGGCTTTGTTGTGAGTGTTTGCAGGCTTTTTTCATATGTATACATAAAGAGACTAGCATACCCATAGAAATAGAAATAGAGATACATATGTGCAGATATGAAAAGTTTTGCTAACACAATTTGATAGTCTTTACTCTGTTTTTCTGGGCCTAGGACAAAAAAACTAGAAAATGTAAATTAAAAAAAGTAGACACATTAAACATTGTGTGGCTACCCAGGTGCTTTCCTCTTTACAGGTGGCTGGCTTTTTAAAACGAAAGACGCTTTCACTGTTTCCATTTTCTCCACTTCCATTTCCATTCAGCTTCCTGGTTGTTCACATAAGTTTGCAAGCAACAACAGCTGTTAGCCATCTCTCCTGAGAATATTTGGCCAGATTCTTGAGTTCCTGATTTGTCAGCCAGCTGTGTGCTGTGGATACCCTAGTGGCCCAGCTGGACAGGATTCACAGCAGACATATGCACACATAGACTTTCTAGGGAAAAATATGGATGCCAACTCCTTTGTAGTCCTATCCCGTGTGGGCATGGCTGGAGCATGACAGACACATTCACTGACTGCCCTGGGGACTTACTACCTTATGGAAAAAATACCTTAAGTAAAGTTCTAAAGCTGCCTACCTTTGTGTATTTTCCCCAACTGCCACCATTTGAATTTTCAAATTAAAAAAAAAAGTGTAGATGAAGTCTTCTTTATCTTTTTTATTAATGTAATTTATTTATTTTTATATCAATTACAGGTTAGGTACTTTGCTTCCCAGGCGTAGCCCCCTCCCTCATTCCCGCCCACTCTCCCCATCCCTCCGTCATCTCTTCCTGGCCCACTCCAAGTACACCTACAGGGGAGGATCTCCTCCCCTTCCATCCAACCACAGGTCATCTTGTCTCTTCAGGGCTGGCTGCAATGTCCTCCCCTGGGATCTAGCCAGGCTGTTACTCCCTGGCATGTGTGGGGGAGGGTCAAAGAGCCAGCCATCGAGTTCATGACTGAAACAGTCCCTGTTCCCCTTACTAGGGTCTTCAGTTGGATACTGAGCTACCATGGGCCACATCTGAGCAGGGGTTCTACGCCCTATCCATACATGGTCCTTGGTTGGAGAAACTGTCTCGTATAAGGCCCTTGTGCCCTGCTCAATTTGGTCTTTGTGGAGCTCTTGTTCTCCCCAAGTCTCACTAACTTCCCCTATTTTTATTACTACTTCCTGCCCTCTGCCAAAGGCTTGATTGTGAGTCTTAATATCTGCTGTGATACATTGCTATATTGATTCTTTCAGAGGTCCTCTTTGGTATGCTCTTGTCCTGTTGCTTGTTTTATCCTCCATTCAATGTCCATCCCATTTGTTCATCTAAACGAGCATTGATCATACCAACCTGGGTCCTCCTCTTTTATCTTCCCTAGGCGTGTAAATTTCAGCATGACCTTCCTGTCCTATAGGTCTACATAAGTGAGTATATACCATATGTTTCTTTCTGCTTTTGGGATACCTCACTTAGGATGATCATTTCCAGGTCCCACCATTTGCCTGTGAATTTCATGATTTCCTCATTTTTAATTGCTGAGTAGTATTACATTGTATAAAAGTACCACAATTTCTGTATCCATTCCTCAACTGAGGGGCATCTGGATTGTTTCCAGGTTCTGGCTATTACAAATAAAGCAGCTATAAACATAGTTGAGCAAATGGGGAGGAGAAGCACCCTCTCAACTGATAGAAGGAGTTCTTTTTCTGTAAAGTGTTTTTTAAAAAGTGTTTTCTTAAGTACTAAATAGATACATTAAAGATAATATTCAATGGGCATATATAAGCAAGATGAATTGTAGTTAAGATAAATTAATTCATACATACTATCACACATATACACACTCATACAAATACATACATGTGTGTGCACACACAATGCATATACACATACACATATACTGACATTAGATATACAATTTGAAAACTGAATAGAAAATAATGTTAGATAAAATTATATATGTGGCTATAATAAAGTAAAACAATATCACCATCTTTTATCTACCATAAAGAGAAAAGTTAATTTCACCTAAAATAACTCATTTAAACTAAAATATCGTTTATTTTTTCTTTTTAAATTTTTCTATTTTATCTGTTAAAAATTTTATTTATTACAGTTTATTCACTTTGTATCCTGGCTGTAAGTCCCTTCCTCTTCTCCCATTGCCACCCACTCTCCCTCTTCTCCCCTTATGCCTCTCCCCTAGTCCACTGACAGGGGAGGTCCTCCTCCCCTTCTATCTGACCCTAGCCTATAAGGTCTCATCAGGGCTGGCTGCATTATCTTCCTCTCTGGCCTGGCAAAACTGCCAGGGTCAGGGGGAGGTGATCAAAGAGCAGGTCATTGATTTCATGTCAGAGACAGGCCCTGATGATTTTACTAGGGAAACCATTTGGAAACTGAGCAGCCTTTGGGCAACATCTGAGTAGGAAGTCTATGTCCTCTTCATGCATGGTCCTTGGTTGCAATATCTGTGCAGTTATTCTGGCTCTGTTGTCTCTTTGTGGAGCTCCTGTCCCCTCCAGGTCATTTTTTTTTATCTCCCCCTTGTTCCATAAGATTCCCTGAACTCTGCCTAAAGATAGACTATGAGTCTCAGTTTCTGCTTTGATACCCTGATGGGTAGAGTCTTTCAGAGGTGCCCCTGTGGAAGGCTCCTGTCCTGTTCCTTGTCTTCTCCTACTTCCTATGTCTATCATGTTTGCCCTTCTGAATGAGGTTTCACCTAAACCCTAGCGTCCTCTTTGGTTAGCTTCTTGAGGACTATATATCTTAGAATGTTTATCCTATATTATATGGCCAACATATACTTATAAGTGAGTATTTACCACTTATTAGTATATCTACTTATAAATGTCTTTCTGCTTCTGGGTTACCTCACTCAGGGTAGTATTTTCTAGTTCCATCCACTTGCCTAGAAATTTCATGATTTCCTTTTTTCAATTGCTTTGTAGTATTCCATTGAGTAAATGTACCACAATTTCTGTGTCCATTTTTCAGTTGAGGGACATCTGGGTTGTTTCTGGCTATTATTCATAAAGCTGTTATGAACATAGTTGAGGAAATGTCCTTGCTGTATGGTTGAGCATATTTCAGATATATGCCCAAGAGTAGTATAGCTTGATCTTGAGGTAGCATTATTCCTAATTTTCTTTTTTTTTTCTTTTTTCTTTAATTTTTATTATTAGTTTTATTTTATTAACTCTGTATACCAGGTGAATCCTCCTCCCTCATTCCTTCCCAATCCCACCCTCCCTCCCTCATCTACTCCCTGCCCCTTTCCAAATGCACTGATAGGGGAGGACTTCCTCCCATTTCATCTAACCCTGGTTTATCAGGTATCTTCAGGACTGGCTGCAAAGTCCTCCTCTGTGGCCTAGGAGGGCTGCTCCTCCCTTGCAGGGTGGGGAGGTCAAAGAGCCCTCCATTGAGTTCATGTCAAAAATAGTCCCTATTTCTCTTACTACGGTACCCACTTGGATAATGAGCTACCATGGGTTACAGGCAAGCAGAGGTTCTAGTTTATATCCATACATGGTCCTTGGTTGGAGAAACAGTCTCATATAAGACCCCTGTGCCCAGATATATCCTATCCTCTCCAGATCATATTAACTCCCTCTTCTTTCATATGATTCCCTGCCATCTGATGAAGGTTTGGTTAT
The DNA here is from genome assembly GCA_028658305.1 of Pachyuromys duprasi. Classification (NCBI taxonomy): domain Eukaryota; kingdom Metazoa; phylum Chordata; class Mammalia; order Rodentia; family Muridae; genus Pachyuromys; species Pachyuromys duprasi. Next base: position 34,628,897 of record CM053745.1, on the reverse strand, counting down.
GAGTCTCAGTTTCTGCTTTGGTACACTGCTAGATAGCGTCTTTCAGAGGCCCTCTGTGGTAGGGCCCTGCCCTGTTACTTGTTTTCTCCTACATCTAATACCCATCCCATTTGGCTTTCTAAGTGAGGATTGATCATCTTACCCTGGGACCTCTTTTTATCTTCTTTAGGTATATAGATTTCAGTATGTTTATCCTATCTTACAGGTCTAAATAAGTGAGTATATACCACATGTGTCTTTCTCTTTCTATGATACCTCACTCAGAAAGATATTTTCCAGATCCTACCATTTGCCTGCAAATTTCATGATTTCCTCATTTTTACTTGCTGAGTAGGATTCCATTTTGTAAAAATACCACAATTTCTGTATCCATTCCTCAGTTGATGGATATCTGGATTGTTTCCAGGTTCTGGCTATTACAAATAAAGCTGCTGCAAACATGGTTGAGCAAATGTCCTTGTGTACCTGAGCATCTTTTGGATATATACCTAGGAGTGGTATAGCTGGGTCTTGAGGAAACTCTATTCCTAGTTATCTAAGAAATCGCCAGATTGATTTCCAATGTGATTGTACCAGTTTACATTTCCACCAGCAATGGAGGAGGGTTCCCCTTTCTCTACCACCTCTCCAGAATGTGTTGTCATTTGAGTTTTTGTTCTTAGTCATTTTGATTGGTGTAAGGTAAAATCTCTGGGTCGTTTTGATTTGCATCTCTCTGAGAAAGCATAAGACTGATTTCCAAAGAGATTGTACTAGGTTATGTTCTCACCAGCAATGGAGGATGGTTCCCATTTCTCTACAACCCCTCCAGCATATGTCACCCCTTGAGTTCAACATCCTTAGACATCCATGAAATGCAAATCAAAACGACACTGAGATTCCACATGACACCCACCAGAATGGATCATTTTAAAATTAAAGATATATTTTTCAAAATATTAGATTTGTTGACATATAAAATACATATTTATCAACTCAGCTATGTGTCATTTTTGTATGACAAATCTGATGTAGTTATTGCAAAATCCACTATTAGCATCACACTTCTTGGTTCTATTTTTATATTTGTAATACCAATGCTGAATTTCCAAAAAAAACTGTGAACACTAAATTTCCACAGGTAGAAATGTCAATTTCACTGTATTTGACACATTTTGTTGTATTAGACACACCACGGAGACACAGTTCTATTTTGTCTCATACTTTGTAACAAATTCACAGTTTCCTGAAAATCCCTATAGACTACAAATAAATATTCAACAAATCCATTTTATCAACCTCAGGGCAAAAGTGCTTTGTAAAACAGAGGAGTCCTTATCAAATATTGATATAAAACAAAAGAGATTGTGGATTCACAGCCTTTAAGGCATGCTACCTGTAGGCAGTCAGAAGACATAAATACTGCTTAATAACTACATACACTTCATGCACACACATGTGGAAAAGTGACTTTCACAGTTATTATGCAATGAGAAGCTTTTAGCCTCTAAATTCATAAATAATGCCTTCAAGAAGCTGAATATATTTTCTCATGATCAGAAATGATTTATACATAGAGAGGTAAAAATACCTTCACATGAAAAGCTGCACATGTGTGTGATACTAGCTTTATTGTGACTGTTCAAACTTGAAAGAACAGGAATTTTCATCAAATTATTGGGAAAGTAAACTATAAAATATTCAAACAGCAAAACACTTATCAGTACAGAGAAATTAGTCATCCATGCATTATCAGATGTGGCAAAGTTAAATGTATCTTTCTAAATAAAAGAAACCAATTTGGAAAACATTGTATTATTTATTCTATGTGGAATTCAGGGAAATTTTAGAAATAGAGGACATTTGTTGGCAGGGCTTAGAGAGGAAAAAAATGTGTGGGCTACACACAGAGCAGTTTAAGACAGTGAATATAGTGTATATTAATAATGCTTAAATAATAATGGTTATACATGCAATAATTTATATGTCCAACCATGTGGGAATATCATAATCTGGCAGTGTAGGTCCTAATTACCTATAATAGTAGGTTCATTTATTATGAAAATGAAAATTCCTGGGAAGAATTTTTGATAATATATAGGACATGCAAATACAGTAGTGGGAGATAAAGAAAAAAATCTATGAAAATTTGTGGGTAGGGTTTTAGTTACTGTTTGGTTTGTTTGTTTGTTGTTTGGACTCTGAAGAGACATCATGAGCAAGGGACTTATTAAGGAAACATTGAAGAGAGCTCTTGCTTACAGTTTCAGAGGATTAATTCATGATTGTCATAGTAGGTAGGCTTGGCCTGGAGCAGCATCTGAGAACTTAAATCTTATCTACAATAAAGACAGAGAGAGAGAGAGAGAGAGAGAGAGAGAAACAGGCTAATCTCACCAGTGGCTCTTGCACCTATAATTTCATTCTCAATGAATTACCTTTTGCAACAAGATCAAGCCCCTTAATACTTGCTAAACAGTCCACCTACTGGGAGCAAGACATTCAAATATATGAGCATATAGGGTGCATTTTCATTCAAACCAACACAGTCACTTTCACTATAAAATTGTAACTGTTCTAAAAATAGACATACAATGCACAGTTTCCAGTGACAGGATGACTGGAGATTGTGCTCTCAGGAAGCTAATTGTTCCAAGAGAATGGAGTCTTCCTAATGAAATGTCTGCTCTTACAGAAGGGACTCAGTGACTATGTGAGCCTAGCAGGAAAAAGGTCCTACTGAAGGTGAAAAGACACTAGATTTTCTATCATTTACTCCCAGCTAATACAATCTCCAAAATACTATAGAAGCCACACAAGCCATAGTTACTTCAGCACAGGAAAATAAGATACTAAGGGATTAAAGAGGTTAAAGTTTTAGAACGACTTGGCTTGCTGACAAATAGGGACAGAGCATCCAGTGAAAATAGAATACCCTGGAGAAATGATGATGGTTTTTATATGACAATCTAGGAGATTTCAGAGTTGCTTCATGATGAACATATTGCTTATATGCAGAATTTTATTGTAAAACTCTTTTGGAATACATGAAGAATTTTATTCTTAATGTTTTGAAATATTGGTTATTGTTTTATACTTTGTGTATGGTCTTTGGCCTGCATCATGTATTATCCATGCATCACATGTGTGCTTGGACATTAGGAGTCCAGGAGAGGACACTGGGTCGAGTGAAAAATGAAGTTAAGTAGGATTGTGTGCTGACATGTAGGTGATGAGAATCAAATGGGGTTTCTCTGGAAGAGCAGCTTCTTAACTTATGAGTCCCGATTTTAACATTTTTAAAGAAATAAGTAGAAGAACTTATGAAATTTATATGAACTCTATGAAATTTGTAAAACCAAGTGATAAATAAAAATACTTTAAAGTCAAAGAACTTTATGAATTGTAGCACACAAATGATTCTACATTTTAAAAATTTAGAATATTAGGCTAATATAAAATTTAAGTAAAAAAAGCACTAGTACCAGTTATACATTATATTAATAAAATGATTGAAAATAATATTCAACCACTAAATACATAATTGATATTCCAATAAAAAAATTAGAAAGACTTTTTATGGGCAACCTTTTTTGCAAGACTGTTGAGTTGAAGGCAAAGTCTGGTTTTGAAAAGCCATATTACTGAGAATCCTGAAAGAATAAATTAATTTTGAAATTATAAATTGTGGACCAGTCAAATGGAATTTTTTATCCCCCTTTTCATGAAAAGGAACATAAAGAATAAAAAAGTATATTTTAGCAATCTGTATGTAGGTAAAGAGTGCTGGGTGTGTAAATTCAAGTCATTTCTCAAACTGCAGGTGAGTCTGTCAGGCTTTTTTAAAATTTTTATGTAATTTATGTATTTTTATATTAATCACAGGTCACAGGTTAGGTACTTTGTATCCCGGGGTAGCCCCCTCCCTCATTCCGCCCCACTCTCCCCCTCCCTCCCTCATCTCCTCCCCGCCCCCCTCCAAGTCCACTGATGGGGGAGGACCTCCTCCCCTTCCATCTGACCCTAGCTTATCTTCAGGGCTGTTCTGGGATCCTCTTCTGGGATCTAGCTAGGCTGTTCCTCCCGGGGGGAGGGGAAGGAGGAGGGGGAGAGGATCGAAGAGCCAGCCATTGAGTTAATGGCAGAAATAGTCCCTGCTCCCCTTACTAGGGTACCTGTTTGGATACTGAGCTACCATAGGCCACATCTGAGCGGGGTTCTAGGTTATATCCATACATGGTCCAATCAATTTGGTGCTTTCTTAGACAATTAGGAATAGTTATTCCTCAAGACCCAGCTATACCACTCTTAGGCATATATCCAAAAGATGCTCAAGTACACAACAAGGACATTTGCACAACTATGTTCATAGCTGCTTTATTTGTAATAGCCAGAACCTGGAAACCACCCAGATTTCCCTCAGTTGAGGAATGGATACAGAAATTGTGGTACTTTTACACAATGGAATACTACTCAGCAATTAAAAAGGAAGAAATCATGAAATTCACAGGCAAATGGTGGGACCT
>CM053745.1:34611306-34623892 GCA_028658305.1 Pachyuromys duprasi | reverse complement strand
TGCAGCCAGCCCTGAGGAGACAGGATGAGCTGGGTTTGGATGGAAGTGGAGGAGGTCCTCCCCTGTTGGTGGACTTGGAGGGGGCGGGGAGGAGGGAGATGAGGGAGGGAGTGGAAGGGTGGGAGGGAATGAGGGAGGAGGCTACGCCTATGATGCAAAGTACCTAACCTGTGATTGATATAAAAATAAATTAATTAATAAAAATTTATTTACAGATAAAGAAGCTAAATATTTGTTCTTTTACTATGATTTTTCAGATACTCATTTTGATCTTGGCTAATTTTCTTAATGTAGTAACAATTATAATACATGTATTGATAGACCATTGAATATTTCTTCCGTAGTGAAATGATGTTGTATCATCCAAGTATCTAAACTTCTTAAATAATTTGTTTTGTTTGTACTAAAGTATAAGTAGTAGGTTCTCTTTAATTTTGGGGAGGTTCTGCTAAACCCAATAATAACAATAAAAATGTCCCACAGACATTATTACAAGCCAATCTTTTTAAATTTTTTATTAATTATACTTTATTCATTTTGTATCCCCCCATAGCTTCCCCTCCTCCCCTCCTAATCCTTCACTTCCTCCCCCTTCTTCACCCATGCTCCTCTCCAAGTCCACATATACAGGAGGTCTTCTTTTCTTTCTTTCTGATTCTACTCTATTAGGTCTCATCAGGAGTGGCTGCATTGTCTCCCTCTGTGGACTGGTAAGGCTGATCCTCCCTCAAGGGGAGGTGATCAAAGAGCAGGGCAATCAGTTCAAGTCAGAGACAGTCCCTGTTCCCATTACTATGGAACCCACTTGGACATTGAACTGCCATGGGCTACATCTGTGCAGGGGCTCTAGGTTATCTTCATGCATGGTACTTGGTTGGAGTATCAGTTTCAGGGAAGAGCCCTGTGTTCAGATTTTTTGGTTCTGTTGCTCTCCTTGTGGAGCTTCTGTCCTCTCCAGATCTTACTATTTTCCACTTATTTCATAAGATTCCCTGTGTTCTGCCCAAGGGTTGGCCATCAGTCTTAGCATCTGCTTTGATAGTCTGAAGGGCAGAGCCTTTCAGAAGCCCTCTGTGGTAGGCTCCTAACTTGTTCCCTGTTTTCTCCTTCTTCTGATGTCCATCCTCTTTGCCTTTCTGGATGGTGATTGAGCATTTTAGCCAGAGTCCTCCCTGTTGATTAGTTTCTTTAGGTGTACAGATTTTAGTAGGTTTATCCTATATTACATATCTATATGAGTGGGTATATACCATGTGTGTCTTTCTGTTTCTGGGATAGCTCACTCAAGATGATCTTTTCCAGTTCCCACCATTTACCTGCAAATTTCATGATTTCCTTGTTTTTTGTTGCTGAGTAGTATTCCATTGTATAGATGTACCACAATTTCTGTATCCATTCCTCAACTGAGGAACATCTGAGTTGTTTCCATCTTCTGGCTATTACAAAATAAAGCTGCCACAAACATGGTTGAGCAAATGTCCTTATTGTGTACTTGAGTTTCTTTTGGATATTTGCCTAGGAGTGGTATAGCTGGATCTTGAGGAAGCGCTATTCCTACTTGTCTGAAAAAGCACCAGATTGATTTCCAGAGTGGCTGTACAAGTCTCCATCCCTCATCTAAAGTGGACTCTAGAAAAACAGTAATAAAAACTGCATGGTATTGGCATAGAAACAGAATGATGGATCAATTGAACCTAATAGAAGACACAGAAATAAACCCACACACTTATGGACACCTGATTTTTGACAAATATGCCAAAACCATACAATGGAAAAAAAGATAACATCTTTAACAAATGGTGCTGGAAGTCTACATATAGAAAAATGCAAATTGATACATACTTATTACCTTGCACAAAACTAATGCCCAAGTGGATCAAAGACCTCAATATAAAACCAGACACACTAAACCTGTTAGAAGAAAAAGTGGGCAAGAGTCTTGAACACATTGGCACAGGAGACAACTTCCTGAACAGAACACCTACAGCACAGGCTCTAAGATCAACAATCAATAAATTGGACCTCATGAAACTGAAAAGCTTCTGTAAAGCAAAGGATAGGCAAAATGATAGCCTAAAGCTTGGGAAAGGATCTTCACCAACCCTATATCTGACAGAAGGTTGAAGAGAACTAAAGAAGTTAAAAAGCAATAAATCAAGCAATCCAATTATAAAATGGGGAACAGAGCTAAACAGAGAATTCTCGATAGAGGAATATCAAATTGCAGAGAAATGCTTAAAGAAATGCTCAATGTCATTAGTAATGAGGGAAATGCAAACTACAAGCCAATTTCATGGAGGCAATTGTTCAGTTGAGGTTACATCTTCTTGGATGTGTCATGTTGACAAGGAAATTTTATGATATTACAGTTAATAAAATCAGTATAATGAGAATTCCTATATCATAATATTTTGACTAACAAATATTAATTGTAAATGACTGTTGCATATAGTATGACATTCTAACACATGTATTCACTTTGTAGTTAAACTCATAGTAAGTGGGATACATATTTAGAACATTTAAAGTCTTCTGTTCTAGCTATTCACAACTTACAGAATATGGCATTGTAAACTGTAGACAACTTACTGATGTTCCTAAATAAAACAACTTATTATTTCCATCTAAGTGTACCTAGGGAGCTATTACCCCACTTGTACATTCTGTCCTTCTGCCAAGATGTTTAGAATTGCTATTCCTCATTAAACATCCTGAAAGTATCAAGTACAAGTCTTTAATGTCCCTTCTTGGTGTGTCTGTTTATCGGTGTGAGTGTGCAAGTATGTATGTATATGTATGCACATGTGTGTGTGTGTGTGTGTGTGTGTGAAGGTCCTTATTCATACGCAGAGATTTGCATTTAATGATTTTCTCATCACAATTGACATCTTTGTTGAGACAGGCTCTCTCATTGAACTTGCAGCATTCTGAATTAGCTAGGCTGTCTGACCAGAAGGTGAAGTAGAACTTCCTGCTGTTCTTTTCACACCAATGTAAGGATTATAGAGAAGCAAACGTTACCATCCAGTGCTTTTTATTTGAATTTTAAATTGGTTACCTAGGATGAAACTCTGGTCCTTCTACTCATGCAATAGTCACTGATTAATCCATCTTCACTAGCCTTTTTTTTTTCTCTATTTTACAGACTTTCTTTGGACTTTTATAAAACTTTTAAAGTTATAATAATACAAATTTAAATTGCATTTTCTATTGTATGTAAGATGCAAGTTTTCAAGTTAAACATTTTGGCCTAAATAATCTGAAGTATAGAAATATTATCTAAAAGATGGATGGAAATGCATATGAATCAGGTATGAGGGGAAAAAGACACAGTGCTGAACAAGTTACAGGGTGTATTGCTAATATTACTAACAATTTAAGCAGTCAGTAAAATGTCTAATCTTTAGTTCAGGAATATGACTTGGCTAATGATTAGGAAAAGGAATTTATTATTTTTGATTCACAAAAAATTACAATTCCTTGGTTTACAATAATGACTTTTCCTAATAGTTACTGGAATACAAGTGTAATTTGTTTTACTTTCCCAATTTGGAGAATCTAATCAATCAAGCCAGTAACCACATTGTGTGTGTGTGTGTGTGTGAGAGAGAGAGAGAGAGAGAGAGAGAGAGGCAGAGACAGAGAGACAGAGACAGAGAGACAGAGAGACAGAGAGACAGAGAGAGACAGAGCTATTAAAACCCAGGAGGCTGTGTTAATATCATATGAAATATTTGTATCCTGCAATAGGAAACCTCTAAAATAATTATTTGCTCATGTTCTCATCTGAATCTTGCTCTCTTCCTCTGGCAACACTGTAGAAATGTTGATTATCCTGAGTAGTTATTGTTTTTCTGACTTTGACAGCAAGCACCCATTAAATTCAGATTACTGTGGTTTCAGATTTCTTAATTAGGATCACTGATACTTTGAAATTAGCTACCGCTGAAATTATGAATGCTTTATAACCTCTTCCATGGCAGGTTTCTTAATGTTCCAATGAGTTACAATTGCTTGTATTCTAACAGGTAATCTTTGTATAATAGCATATACACTTTCAAGTTACTTAAGAAAACCCTAAGTTGTTTTTTTTTCTTAATTTATCGAATACAAATTGCTAACTATTTTAATTACTTCGCCCTTCAAGGAGATAGCCATATACCAGGAATATACATACAATCAATTTTATTACACATGTACATATTTTTCAAAGTCAAATATAATAGTTTTCCCTAAAGAAGAACACATCATTTTGTTAGTAAATTCAAAATGGACAGCCTTAACAACACACATGCAGTTACAGGCTGATAAGATTATACTTAGTAGGTTACGTTTATCTGGAACAAGTAATGAAAAAAGTGGCAATAAATAGGGGTTCATGGAATGGTTTGAAGCAAGAAAAGAAAAAGAGAAAATGATGTAATTATGTTAGAATGTCAAAAATTAAAGAAAACACATTTTGAAAAGAATATGAAAATGACTGGGTAGTGAAGGGAGGAAGACCTAAGAGCACTTGGGTAAGGAAATGACCAGAACATTTTATATGTATCAGTGGACTAGCAGAGAGTCATGGGGTAGGGGAGAAAATGGGAGGATCTTGGAACCGGGAAGAGATGAGGGAAGAGAAGGAGCTACAGGCCAAATACAAAGTGAACTGATAATGATAATAATGATATAATAATAACAATAATAACAATAATAATAAATTAAAAGACTAAAAAAGGAATTCTCAAAGGACTACCAAGGACTGAGAAATATCAAGTGCCAGTAAATTCAGCTTAAACACAAAAATATGTTTTAGTAGTTACAACATGTCTTTGTAGTCTAAAACCATGTAATAATTATTGTAACAAGTGACTATTTAATTCAAAATATGATGAAAAATATCAACAGTGCCCTTTTGTATAGTACACCACTGACATGCAAAAACAACACATTTGGGAACTTTTTGGTCTCATGTAATGTTGATAACTGACAGAGAAAATTTTGTTACGATGTGGAATGTGCAAACCTTTGTGCTTTACTAAGACACATGTTATACTGAAATGATGAAGAATTCTAAAATAAAAGTTGTTTTTTATGAGAGGACATAGATATGAGTCAATGTTGTAATGTGAAATTACTGTAAAGAAGCATAAAAATATTAACTATAGTTAAAAATATAATATTTACCAGTATTGAAAAAAACATTGAGAGTTAATGTTTATGATCATGTTTTTATGTAAAGAAATTTTAAATGATTTTACTTTGATGTACCTAAAATTGTTTCATACAAATTTTTAAAGAATTCCTTCTCTATCTAGCTCAATGTGCAATGGCATGTAAATAAAATTGTCATCATTCAAGTAGTGATCTGATAATAGGCATTGCAGTCTGTTACATCTCATGTAAATATCACAGAGGAAAAGACACAAAGTAAAACTCTGTAAGGAGTTACTGAGGACTCCTACAATAAATGAAGAAATACCCAACACTGCTCTTCGGACTCTTGTCCCCAGAGGTGGAATGAAATCACTGAAAGTAGGAGTCCATCAAGCCTGATTGATCATATCTCCTGGTCATTGCTGTACAACACTCCTGGCATTAGAGGTCACATTGCTGAGTATGAGAAATTAATAGAGAGAAACTCATTTTTCTAAAAAATCTAATTTCTGTCTCAGGTGCCTCTGGGTGTAGATTGCTGCTTTCATTATAAGGCTCTCTCCTAGTAAGATCTATGATAAACCTCTATGTCTAGGGTCAAGTAGAAAAGTCTGAGGGTGTACACCTGAGTGATTAAACAAATATTTAAAACAAGAAGAAAATGAAACTATCAAAAAAGATGTAGAAATATGAAATAGAACTATGCTAGGTCATTTTTGTGCAGAGGTTGACAAAGGTGACATTTGAAATATGAAAACGTATTTTATAAAAAGCAATCAGTCCATATTTTGGATAAGAAAAAGAAATTTAATATAAAAACAAATAGGTTGAAGATTTAGAACAGTTCTATTCTGAAGAGTTTTAAAGGGAAATTAATACAGCCTGCCACTGACATAATAATGACGCTCTACTATGCCTGCCGACAGGAGCACAATCTAGGAGGTTCCAGCCAGCAACAGATGGAGACAGATCCTAGGACTTGCAGCCAAGCATGGGGCAGTGCTTCAAGGTCTTCTGAAAGTATTGGGGGAAAGATGGAAGGACTGGGAGGGGACAGAAAGCCCACAAGATCAACAGAGACAACTAAATCAACTAAGGAGCATGAATGGTCTGGACCAAGGGCCCCTGCATGTATGTGGTTAATGGGCAGCTTTGTCTTCCTGTTGGTCACTTGGTGAGTGGGATGTGGTGGGGGCTATTTCTAACATGGACCCCCAAAGCAGGCGTAGTAGACCATCATTAATATGTTAGGGGCTGGATCTCTACTGTGAGGTGGGTCTCACATTGGGCCAATCATTGGTTGACCATTCCCTCAACCTCTGTTCCCTCTTTGCAGGCAGGATAATTTTTAGATCAAAGGTTTTGTGGGTGAGTTTTTGTTTACCTCCACCCACTAGTCCTGCCTTGCTTGGAAGTGGTTACTTCAGTCTCCATGCCTCCCACCCCCACCCCTTAGGAGTCTCAGAGTCACATCCATATCCTCCTAGGAGCCTACCCTTTCACATGCCTCCTGCTTGTCAAAAAGATGCCTCCCTCAGTTTCCCTTCTTGTTCCCAGCCCTCTCACCTCCTACCCTTGTTCTCCACACATCTGATCTCCATTCTTGTTTCCCTCTCCATTCCATCTCCTGCACAGGTCTCTCTCTTCATCCACTTCTGGTGTCTATGCTGTTTCCCCTTATAACTGACATTCTGGCACCTTCCCTCAGGCCTCCTTGTTGCTTAGCTTCTTTGGGTCTGTGAATTATAGTATGGTTGTCCTGAACTATAGGTTTAATATCTGATTATAAGTGAGCACATATCATGTGTGACTCCCTGGGTCAGGGTTACCTCACTCTGGATGATATTTTCTAGTTTCATCCATTTCCTTGCGTATTTTGATTTCCTTATTTTCAATAGCTGAGTAGTGTTCCATTGTGTAAATGTTCTGCAATTTCTCCATCCATTCTTTGGTAGAGGGACATTTAAGTTCTTTCCAGTTTCTGGCAATTACAAATAAAGCCACTATGAAAATAGTTGAACAAGGGTCCTTGCTGTATGGTGGAGAACTTTGGGGTATATGTCTAGAAGTGGTATAGCTGGGTCTTGAGGTATAATTATTCTCAGTTTTCTGAGAAAGTGCGAGATTGATTTCCAGAGAGGTTGTAAAAGTGTGCATTCCCACCAGTATGAAGGAATGTTCCCCTTTCTCCACATCCTCTACAGCATGTCTTGTCACTTGAGTTTTTGATCATAGCCATTCTGACTGGGGTGAGCTGGAATCGTAGAGTCATTTTGATTTGCATTTCTCTGATGGCTGAGGACACGGAGAATTTCTTTAAGTGCTTCTCACCCATTTGAAATTCCTCTGTTGTGAACTCTCTCTTTAGCTCTGTGCCTCCTTTTATAATTTGACTATTTGATTTGTTGGTGTTTAAGTTCTTAAGTTCTTTATATATTTGGATATTAGCCCTCTGTCAGATATAGGGTTGGTCCTTTCCCAGTCTGTGGGTCGTCATTCTGTTCAGATGACAGTGTCCTTTGCTTTACAGAAGACTTTCAGGTTCTTGAGGACCATTTACTAATTATTGATCTTAGAGCATGAGCTGTTGGTGTTCTGCTTAGGAAGTTGTCTAAGGTGTCAATTTGGTTGAAGACTCTTCCCCTCTTTTTCTGCTAGTAGATTTAGTGTGTCTGGCTTTATGTTGAGGTCTTTGATCCACTTGGACTTTAGTTTTTTGCAGGGTGGTAAATATGGATCTATTTGCATTTTTCTACATGTTGACTTTCTATTAGACAAGCACCATTTCTTGAAGATGCTATCTTTTCTTCCATTTTATGGTTTAGGCTTCTTTGTCAAAATATAAGTGCCCGTAGGAGTGTGGGTTTACTTCTGGGTCTTCAGTTTGGTTCCATTTATCAGCCTCTCTGTTTCCATGTGAATACCGTGCAATTTGCATTACTATTACTCTGTGGTATATCTTGAAACAAGGGATATTGATATCACCAGAAGGTTTGTTGTTGTTGTTGCTGCTGTCTTTTTTGTTTGTTTGTTTTTACAGAATTGGTTTTTCTGTCCTGGGTCTTTTACTTTTCCATATAAAGTTATATTGTTACTCATGATAGTGTAACATTTACAAGAAAAGAGAAAAATGTGTATCCAGGAATAAATACCAGAATTTATTTATTTTTTCCTACTCTTAGATAATTGGATGAAATGTGGGAAACACAAACAAGAAGCACCAGCATTTTGAAAGATAGATAAAAGCAACCATACTGGATCCCTATACTGTTCCCCTGCCCTTTGTCTCTTCCACCCCTTCTCTCCCTCCATCAACTTCAGCTGTTCACTTTATTTCCCCCGCTGAGTGAGATTATAGCATTCTCCCTTGGGCCTTCCTTGTTACTTAGCTTCTTTGAGTCTTCAGATAGTAAGTATTCTTTTGAGCTGACACAAATGTGCACATATTTATAAGATTCATGGTGAAGTTTTGATTCATGCATGCATTGGCTGGTGAGAAAGTAAGAAGAAACATATATCTATTGTCTTACACTCCTAACATTTCCTTGTGAGGGGTACATTCAAATTGATATCTTCTGTTTTGTCAGTAATTATGTTTACTATTTTGTGATAGAACAACACAAGCTATTTCTATCAAGCTATAAGGAACATAGTACCCCTTTATCAGCTTTATCCTTTCTACTCCCCTTGACAGTGTTTGTTTTTCTACTTTTCTGAGACCAGTGATTTATATTCCATTGAAGATAGTAATTATGTTGTGATCGCTTTTTTTATACTCAAATGACTTAATGTCTTCCAGGCCCATTAATATTAAAATGATAGTTTCATACTTACCATAACTGTATGGTATACCATTGCATACATGTATACTAGATTTTCTTTAGCTATTAACTTGAATGACTAGATCAATGTATCAATAATTGGAACTAGATGATTCAGCATGAATTCTTGTTATGGCTATAATAAACAGTGCTGCTAAAATTTTCAAAAATGTCTTGCTTCCTCCCAACACACACACACATACATACATTCATGTGTATGTGTGTGAGAGTGTGAGTGAGTGTATGTGCACATGTACATGCACGTTAGTACCCTTAATACTTCCAAAGAAGAATGAATAATTAAAATGAAATTTAAAAGTAAATGAATAATACCTAGAAATAATTATATTGAGTGTGCTAAATAAGACTTAGAAGGTCAAACACTACATGTTGCTTCTCATCTTTTTGGCAATTCATAGCTGTAAATCCTCATCTATTAGTGCACAATATTTCAAATTAGTAGCAATACTTCTAGTCACAATGTGAGTCTGTTCACAAGTCATTTTGGTCACTGTTTCACTGTGACAGCTCTTACTTTAAATAATTAAAATCTTGCCAATTTAGATAGGGTATATAGTAGTAATTAAAATGTCAAAATGTTGTTCTCGGCTGTTACACAAAGCATTGAAATTGCTAAATTGTTTCAAAAGTATTTTCAGGAAAATACTATTTTGTTAAAAAAAAAGCTTCGTTCACTATTCTTTCTTAGTATGAGAATGAATTATTTGTTCCAGTGAAAGTAAGGGGGAAAAGTGAGAATGTGAGATGTGACATAGCTAGAGTTTTCTCACTGTGTTCTGCGCAGAGTGAGCAGAGAACTGCTCATGTTGAGACTTAATCATCTTAAGCACTAAAATCTGCTCAGCTGTGGTCAATGCCTGTGGCTAGATGATAGGAGTTTATTTCTTATCCAATAAGTTCATAGCTACGCCACTATCATCTTTAAGACCAAGTTTAGCTTTCACTAGAAATGGTTTCATGTTTTTGAACTCTACTTTTTACTGATATTAGCACAGAATGGAGAAGGCTGAAAATATACTTAGAAAGTATTTTTGTGGAAAATATTATAAATATATAGAGCATTTTAGCCACATTTCTTTTTTCTCTCTCTTTCACTTAATGTACACTGTCAGAGTTTAAAAATACAAGAGTAATGTATTTCCCAATAAAATCACTGGAGAGAGGGAGGCAGAGGGAGAGAATTAAGAAAATACAGCATAGTTCTTGAACTAAATATATTTTTAATTTTACTTATTATTATTTAAGAGGTTGCACCTAAAATTTTGTTTAGTTTTTCTAAGTAGTTTTTCAAAAACGTTAAAATAAAAAGTATTTAGAGATATGAGGCCTATGAACAACATAATAAAGGTAATATACAACAAGCTGATAACCAACAGCAAATTAAATGGAAAGAAACTCAAAGCAAGTCCATTAGAATCATGGACAAGAAAAAGCTGCCCATTTTCTCCAAACTTCTTCAATATACTACTTGAAGTTCCAGTGAAAGCAATAAGGTAACTAAAGGTGATCAAAGGAATATAAATTGGAAAGATCAAAGTGTTGCAATTTCACCCATGATATGATGGTATAAGTAAGTGACTCCCAGAATTCTGCCAGAGAACTCTTACAGAAGATGAACATCTTCAGCAAAGTGGCTGGATAAAAATCATTAGTCCTTCTATATAAAAACAACACATGGGCTGAGAAAGAAATTAGGGAAACAACACCCTTCACAATAGCCACAAATAACATGAAGTACTTGGTTTGACTATAAACAAAGGAAGCGAAAGAGCTGTATTGAAAAAAAAAAATCAAGTCTCTGAAGAAAGAACTTGAAGAAGCCATCAGAGGATGGATAGATCTCCCATGCTCACAGATTGGTAAGATTGCCATAGTAAAAATAGCCATCTTACCAAAAGCAATCAATAAATTCAATGCAATTCTCATCTAAATACCAACTTAATTCTTCATACACCTTAAAAGAACAATTTTCAACTTCATATGGGAAAACAACAACAAAAATCTAGAATAGTTAAAACTACTTCTATTTAAATAGAATAGAGATCAATATATAATTAAATAAGTTGCCTAGGTAAATTACAGGAAAGTTTTATGTCCTCAGTGCTTTAAATGGTAAGGCATTGCTTAACCACAGCTATTCACATCCTCCTGGTATCTGGGTAGTACTTACAGGAAAGAAAATTTATTTCCAATTGTCTTTTAAAATGAGAATATCTATAATTGTATTGTTTCAACCTTCTTATTCTTGTTTCTTTGGGATAAGTAGTGTAATATTTACACAGGTGCATTAAATACTAGGGACACTATAGTTATATTACTCTGCATGTGTTCATTACACATACACATTTAAAGATTTCAGACAAAAAATTGTGTGTAGTTAATATTAACTACACACAATTAAGAAATTCAGTGTATTATATAGAAGGAAATAATAAAGAAAACCAATTTAACAAATGTCTTCAGTCTAAACTATTGAACTATTAGAATATAAATGCAATACATTCACATTCAGTGTTTAAATGGTAATACTCCTTTATTTTTATACTTTTTACTTTGTTGTGTTAAGAATATTTAACATGGGGGCTACTCTCAACTGAATTTTAAGTATGCTGTTCAAAATGACTGTAGTTATAATGTTGTGTAGCTTATCCATAGAAATTATTCAACATGCATTACTGATTGCATAGCAACATACAGTTTTTTCCCTCTGTTCTCTTCCTTCTCTGTTTCTGAGTCAGGGTACTTTTCATTACTTTATATGTATGAGCTCACACTATACTCATTCTTCTGTTGCTGCCATTTCAACTGTCTTTAATGCCCACTCATCACAGTTCATTTTTGTTGTCTAGGGTGTTTTATTTTTTTTTTTTACACTATACTCTCCCTTTTTCTCCTGTGTGTGTGTATATGTGTGTGTGAGTGCCATTTTATTGATGCATTTGTATGTAAACGTACATTTTCTTGCTTGTGCACTGTTGAATGATGCATGGTCTATGGGAGTGCAGGCATATCTTAGAGGCTGAATATAATTATTTTAGACATACAACATGAAGTGGTATTTCTCAATCACTCAATAACCTTAGTTTTTAATACCCTTTCAGAAAAATCTATACTGCTTTCTCCATAGCCAAACAATTTTCACCTCTAATCTGGGGTATACCAATGACCTAGTATAACTGCATTTTTATGCGGGGTTGCTGTTTTCCTCTTTTTAGCTTTTATTTCAGTTGTTTGAAAACTCCGTACATGCATATAATTACCTTTAAAATAAAGCAAATATATAATGTAAATAACAAAGTGAGTAGAATTTATTTTTCATACAAAAGCAATTAAAATATTGGCATCTCTAGCATTTGAACAATTTACTAGGAATGAACTATCATTCAGGGAAATGGTTCTGAAAACTATTATGATGAAGATTTTAAGCTGGATATGTTTTAAGCTTAAGTAGTTTTATAGAACAGAAATAATTCAATATTATTAAAATATTGTCTAATTTATCTAGTAAGAGGTAAAATATTATATACAGCTAAATTTGCAAATGACCAAAAATCACATTCATCTAATTTATTTTTATTAATTTTGCCTTAACTTGCTGACGC
>CM053745.1:34550562-34611206 GCA_028658305.1 Pachyuromys duprasi | reverse complement strand
ACCACTGAGCTAAATCCCGAACCACTTTTGAGGAGATGACAGAGGGATGGGGGGGATAAGGAGAGAATGCGGGGGGGGGGGGGCGCTACGGCTGGGATACAAAGTACATGACCTGTGATTAATATAAAATAAAAATGTTTAAAAAATAATGGGAAAATTAAATTCAAGCTATAGCAAAAATTTTAGGTAATATATAGACAATATAAGCGGATTGAACACAGACACACCAGCAAAAATCACTGGCAGATTTCATTTATTTTTTTCAAGGAGAAGCTTAGCATTGGAGTCTCATTTCACAGAAAGTATATAATAGCACGTAAGAGGCCATTTTCTTCTCATTTTATTAACGCATTTATGATATATTACAGAATAACAAGAGTCAGTACGATATCTTCTCTCTTTTTGCTTTAAAATTTATTCCATCAGGAAATTATACAGAAATATGACTTGTGTGAAGCAATTATGACAAGGAGAAGTTGTACTCAGAACTCCAGTTACTGGATTCTAATAATACAAGAGGAAAATCTGGAGAATCACAAGTGTGGTTGTCTATTTTACTTTATTTTTACTGTTTTACTAAGAGTAAAACTGGTTTTAAAAATAAAGGAAATAATTGCTGAGTAGTATTCCATTGTGTAAAATTGCTGAGTAGTAGTCCATTGTATCCATTCTTCAGTTGAGGGATATCTGGGTTGTTTCCAGGTTCTGCCTATTACAAAAACAAAACAAAACAAAACAAAACAAACAAACAAAAAACAACCCCTGCTACAAACATGGCTGAACAGTTCCTTGAGCATATTTTGGATGTTCCTCATTGTCTGAGAAAGAGACAGATTGATTTCGAAAGTGATTATACAAGTTTAAATTCCCACTAGCAATGGAGGAGGGTTCCCCTTTCTCCACATCCTCTTCAGCATGTGTTGTCACTTGAGTTTTTTATCTTAGCCATTCTGATGGGTGTAAGGTGAAATCTTAGGGTAATTTTGATTTGCATTTCCCTGACAACTAAAGACATTGAGCATTTCTTTAAGTGTTTCTCTGTCATTCTATATTCCTCTGTTTAGCTCCGTACCCCATTTTTTTAAATTGGATTACTTCATTTGTTGTTTTTTTAACTTCTTCAGTTCTTTATTTATCCTGAATATTAGCACTCTGTCAGATATAGGGTTGGTGAAGATTCTTTCCTAGTCTCTAGGCTGTCATTTTGTTCTGATGACAGTGTCCTTTGCTTTACAAAAGCTTTTCAGTTTCATGAGGTTTCAATCATTTATTGATTGTTGATTATAGAGTCTGTGCTGTTGGTGTTCTGCTCAGGAAATTGTCTCCTGTGCCAGAGTTCTAGTCTCTTTCCCACTTTTTCTTCTAACAGCTTTAGTGTATTTGGTTTTATGTTGAGGTCTTTGAACCACTTGGACTTTAGTTTTGTGCAGGGTGATAAATACGAATATATTTTCATTTTTCTACATGTAGATATCCAGTTACATGAGCACCATTTGTTGAAGATGCTATCATTTTTCCAATAATGGTTTTGGCATCTTTGTCAAAAATCATGTATAAGTAGGAGTGTGAGTTTAGAATCCATTGATCCACCATTCTGTTTCTAGGCCAGTACCATGGAATTTTTATTACTATTACTCTGTAGTACAGCTTGAGATCAGGGATTTAGATACCTCCAGATGATCTGTTGTTGTACAGGATTGTTATAGAAATTCTGTTCTTTTTTTTTCTTTTAATATGAAGTTGAGAGTTGTTTTTTCAGGGTCTGTAAAGAATTGTGTTAGTATTTAATGGGAATTGCATTGAATCTGTAGATTGCTTTTGGCAGGATGGCTATTTTTACTGTTAATCCTACTGTTCCATGAGAACAGGAATTCTTTCTATCTTCTGGTATCTTCTTCAATTTATTTTTTCAGAGCTTTGAGGTTTTCTCAAACAGGTCTTTCACTTGCTTGGTTAGAGTCATCCCAAGGTACTTTATGTTATTAGTGGTTATTGTGAAGGGTGTTGTTTCCCTAATTTGTTTCTCAGCCCTTTTTTCTTTCATATACAGGAAGGTTACTGATTTTTTTATTTAATTTTTAATCCAGCCCCTGGTGGGATCTAGAAAAGATCATTCTGAGTGAGGTATCCCAGAAGGAGAAAGACATACACTGCATTGGATATTAGACATATAATATAAGATAAACATACCAAAATATAAAGAAGGTAAATGAGTAGGAGGACCCTGAAAAAGATTATTAATTCTTAATCAGAAAGGCAAATGGGATGGACATTGGAAATGGGAGAAAACAGGGAACAGGACAGGAGAATACCACCAGGGTCTTTGAAAGACTCTGCCCAATAGGGTATCAAAGCAGATGCTGAGACTCATAGCCAAACTTTGTACAGAGTACAGGGAATCTTATGAAAGAAGGGAGAGACAGAAAGATCTGGAGGGGACCGGAGCTCCACAACGAGAGAACAAAACCAAGAAATATGGACCAAGGGACTTTCCTGAGACTGATATTGCAACCAAGGACCATGCATGGAAATAGCCTAGACCCCCTGCACAGATGTAGCCCATGGCAGCCCAGTATACAAGTGGGTTCCCTAGTAAGAGGAATAGGGACTGTCTCTGACATAAACTCAGTGGCTGGCTCTTTTATCACCTCCCCTGATGGGAGAGCAGCCTTATCAGGCCACAGAGGGAGATAGTGTAGACATTCCTGATGAAACCTAATAAGATAGGGTCAGATAGAAGGGGAGGAGGACCTCCCAGTCAGTGGACTTGGAGAGGGCCATGGAAAGAGATGAGGGAGGGAAAGTGGGATCCTGAGGGAATTAGGGAAGGAGCTACAGCTTGGATACAAAGTGAATACACTGTAACTAACATAATATTAAAATTAAAATTTTGAAAATATATACAGAAGTATGTAATATTACACTACACTTTTTCAAATGAGCAAAAGTTGAACTAAATTAAATATTAAATTCTGGGAATATTGGCATGTTAGTAAAGAGATTAATGTAATCCTACACAAGAACCATGAAACTTAACTGCTTTAAAGAAATATTAGTTCATTTGGATGTGAGCAGTGGAGGATGTATGGTAAAGAATTATATATTTATTATACTTCTACTTCTGCTAACTGTTCTGGATCAGTCCATTTCTGACCTATAGATTTGAGAATTTTAATTTGATAAAGTAATGAAGATTACACAATTGCTTATGGATGTCTAAATATACATTAGTTAATAAAATTGGAAATATAAAAACTAAAGCATTTATTCTGTTATTTATATATGTATACATATGATCTTTATATTAAACTGATGATTATGGATTGAAAAATAAAGAAAATAGTAGTATGAAATATAATTAAAAATCTAATTCCTATGACCTTCAGAGATTAAAAGAAAACAAAAAGCTGTACTCAAATATAAATATTTTAACATGCAATATCAAGAGCTGCTGCTGTTTCCTAGTATCAGATTAATGGTATAATATTGGAACCAGAGTGGCTGCAAACACTTAAGAATAAGCATAATAGTTAATATTTGATTGAGTAACAATTAAAGCGGCTGTTTTCATGTTCTTGCAAAATGGAGTGCTATGAGGTAATGACATGCAATGACAACCACATAATTTGTACGTTGGTTTCTCTGGAAAAGAAGAAATCAATTAAAGTAACTTTCAAAATATAAATATTACCGTTAACAATAAATACTGATAATAGTTATAATTATATTTTGGTTGATTTTTTTCTTATTAGAAATCTTAAAGAGTAAACCTACTATTATTAATGAGTAGCTCAAAGTACAGATAACCATGGATACTCAACTATCTAAAGTAATAATTTTTACTTCATTACAGAGCTACTCTCATTAAATATCTGATTGAGGTTAAGAATTAACAGGTGACTGTAATATTACCATAAAATTTAATTAATGCCTACCTGTGTCATATGCATTATTTAAAATAAAACAAATTCTGGAATAAATTGAAGAGTTTTGGAAGGGTATTTTAGTAATGAATTAATAATAGATTTGGAAGACTGTCAGTGTAAGTAATCATGTCTTGTCTTATAGTCTAAACTTTGGTGGTACAGATACCTGGTTCATTACATTACATTTAGCAAAGCTAACTTGCAAAGGGATTAAAGTAGGTGTTATGTTCCAACCTAAATCTTTCTCTTTCCATTAAATCTGTCATTTAGCTCCAACCTCAGCACATCCTCTCAAAAATTTAAGATAAAATAGTATTTATCCTAAAAAGATACTTATAATTTGAATATATATGTATATATTTTAGCATATTTGCAACACCAGTTTTCATATCTGTTAGAGCTACAAAGAAGTAACAAATACATTAAAAGAAAAAATATATAAAATAATATAGGGGATCAATGTTATAAGTTTAAATAAATCATTGGATTATACAGCAGTTTTGAGACTTGACTAACATTTGTTAAAAATGTTAGAATAAAAATATTTGATAATTGCTGATACTGGTACATAATTTTGTTGGTATTGATGGAAATACAACTCTAGAGTAAAAATACTTGTTTAAATATCTTATGTTATAAAATTCAGTTATAATTATAGACATCTTAATTATGTATTCCAGAATAACCTAACAGTCAATTGGGTGACAATATTAAAGGAGTCAGAAGAATGCATGAGATTTTAAAAATTACTGTTTACTGTCAAAGATACAATGATAAACAGGCAAAAGCTACATTGTAGCACCTCTGTGTAATAAACAGAAAAATGAATGACCAATAGGAACTTTAGAAAGTGATTGATTGATTGATAATTAAGGAGGTCTTAGTATATTCCAAATTATATCTGTGTCTAGGTATGTATACGTGTATGTTTATATGTACACGTATGTAGCTGATAGTGTATTAATATGGATATGTATACTTCCATGTGTCTATTGTATGGAGTTACATGCATATGAGAAAAGCAACGCCTCCTGAATTAGAAAATTGTGTATGGATATAAGCAAATATAATAAAGAGAGAAAGCCTCTTTGAAAGAGTATATCAGTTCACATTTTCAAAAGGAAAATGCATAGCAATGTCATAAATTTGTTTCATACCTTCCTTCTGTGATTTCCCAAAACCACTTAGGGCTAATTTACATAACTCAATATAAGGACAGGAATATAGGTATAGGTCATGATGTCTGTAGTGTCAATTAATAATTACACTCAATTATCATTAACATCAGCGGTGACTGCTGCTAGAATTGATGGTGAGAGAGAAAGTTCAAGGACATCATTTGAAAAAGCCATGCTGAAAATTTTCCCCTCACAGGAGCAGAAGGATATCCCATCAGTTTATCCTATAGTTATGTCATAGGTTCCTCCAGCATTAGAGGTAAAGTATTTCTCACAATCCAGAGGGCATTTTGCTTATTTAAAACAGATACTAAAATTATACTTAAAATTAATTAGACTATCTACATTTAATAATGGCATTTGATTGTACTCTTGGCAATCCAAGAATGACAGTGCCTAAATAAAGAGGAATATAAACAAATCAAGGCAGTGACACTTAAGTTACTAAGGTTTTCACATTTTTCTTAGTTTTTAGTTCCTTAAGAGGTTCATAGAATATGTTCTTTTTTAAATAGAAAATTGTTGTTTAATAATGAGCATGTTACTGTGTATTTTAAAAATACAGATACATTCTTGCATAATTTGTTTTCAACAATCACAAAAATACTGTTGTAAAATAAGGTACCTTTTCTCCCTGTAGAATAGCATGTTTATGAAATCATATATTTTCATTTTCTACATTATCAAGACCTTTATCAGTAAAATGTAAAAGATAGTGTGTTTTACTGCATGGATTTAAGAAGTACAATATGGTGTTTGTTTAGGGATATATATAATCAGTATCTCACTGTATAACTCCAGTGTGGCTTTGAACTCACTCTCTGTCTCAGCCTCTGATTGCTAAGGTTCCAGGTGAGCACCACCATATCTGGTAAAAACGATGCTTTCATATACACAGTTAAGTTGTTACAGTAGGTAAATAAACACACCTGTTACTTCACGTAGCTCTCCTTTTCTATGTAGCCAGCCCAGAGCCAGGCACACAGGCGCCAGCAAAAAGTCCTACCTGAGCACCTAACTGCCCCAGAGAGAACTGTGGGCCCCAGGGCACCAGAGACTGAGTTTCTCTATCAAATGGATACCCACAGTAAGGGAAACAGCAGGTCTGACCTCAGAGCACTCAGCCGACACCCCCCCACACCCCCCCCAAAAAAAGGTTCACTAGAAAAGGTACCCAGTTTCAGCAGACACCCAGGCACCCAATTGCCAGCAGGGCAGAGACACACGTGCTTGTGCCTTCATGTTCTCCTTGCCATCCCAGACAGAACTGTGGTCCCAAAGAACAAACTGGATGTCCCTGTCAGGAGGAAACCCCACAGTGCGGGATCATCAGGTCCAATGCTCAGGACACCCAGCTCCTGAAGATTTTCTGGTTTCAGGCAGGCTCTAGGCTCTAGCCTTCTACTGCAGGTATGAGTGCCCTGCCCACCTGCTAATGATTATCACTAGAACACAGAGGCACACAGCTGCATCCTCAAACCTACAAAAGCCTGAGAGCCCTTAGAGCAACCTTCAGATAATGCTCCCAGGTGTTACCAGTTACCCTAGCTAAACTGACAAAACTGCAGGACTCCCTGCTTCTACAAAAGGGCTGCACCCAACAAATACACCTTAAGAACAACAGCCCCAGCTCACTAAACTCAGAGCAAGAAATCCACCAGAAGGGCAGCCATCAACAAGACTTCTGATGAAAGGAGAGCCTTCCTGAACACCACAGTTACCACACAGGTCCAGATGCCTGAGGTGAATTGTGACAATTTGTGAGAAGCACCACCATTCCGTTGAGCATACCCAAAAAGCTGAGGAGATCTACTTCAGAACCCTGCCAAGGGGATTCTCCCCAGTCCAGGGCCTGGCAGGCACCAGAAAGTAACGGACAACACCTGAGACAGACAAATGGGTAGAGGCCAGCGTAAAAGTACAACCCACAAAAGAAAAGCAATATGGCATCCCTAGTACCCAGATATCCAAGGGTAAGTAGCCCTGGACACCCTAACATAAGTGAAATTCAACAAGATGACCTTACATCTATGCTTACGAAGAGGTTAATGGAGGAAGCAAATGGAATGTGTAAAGAATTAGAGGAAGATATAGTAAAACAGATTATGGCCATCTGTAAAGAAATACAGGAAGATGCAGCCAAACAGTTGATTAAATCACTGAGAGAAATAAAACAGAGGAATGTTGAAAGAGGTGAATTGAAGGAAAATACAGTCAGACAGATAAAGGAAATCAACAAAACGGTTCAAGATCAGAAGATAGAATTGGAAAACTTAAAGAAAACACAAACAGAGGAAATCATGGAGAGGGAGAACCTAGGAAAGAAAACAGGAGCTACAGAGGTAAGCATAACCAACAGACTACAAGACATGGAAGAATTTCAGGTGTGGAAGATACAATGGAAGAAATTGATGTATCCATCAAAGAGAATAATAAATCTAAAAAATTCCTGAGACAAACCGTTCATGACATCCAAGACAACATAAAACACAAAACCTAAGAATAATAGGAACAGAGAAAAAAGAAGATTCCTTCTTCAAAGGCCCAGGAAATATTTTCAACAAAATCATAGAAGAAAATTTCCCCAACTTAAAGGAGAGGCCAATAAGAATACAAAAGGCCTTCAGAATACCTAATAAATTAGACCAGAAAAAAAATCCTCCTGCCACATAATAATCAAAACAGTAAGTGTAAAGAACAAAGAAAAATACTAAAAGCTGCAAGGGAAAAAGGCCAACACATAATGGCAAACCTGTCAGAATCATACCTGACTTCTCAACAAAGGCTATGAAAGCTAGAAGGGCCTGGATGGATATCATGCAGACCTGAGAGAACACAGATGTCAGCCTAGGCTACTATACCCAGCAAAACTCTCAGTCTTCACAGACGGAGAAAACAAGATATTGAATGACAAAAGCAAATTTCAACAATACCTACACACGAATCCAGCCTTACAGAAGATACTAGGAGGAAAAATACAACCCAAGAAAACTAACTTCTTTCAAGAAAACACAGTTAATAAATAACCTTACTACAGCAAAACAAATGTAGCCAAGCACAAAAACACACTACCATAGCTAAGATCAAAATCAAAGAATCTAACAGCCACTGGTCATTAATCTTTCTCAACATCATCGGACTAAGTTCTCTAATAAACAGACATAGACCAAGAGAATGGATGCATAAACAAGACCCAGCAATCTGTTGCATACAAGAAACACACCTAAGTCACAAAGGTAGACTTTACCTGAGGGTAAAGGGATGAAAGACAGTTTTCCAAGCAAATGGACCCAAGAAGCAAGCAGGAGTAGCCATTCTAACATCTAATAAAATAGATTTTCAACCAAAATTAATCAAAAGAGATGGTGAAGGACACTTTATATTCATCAAGGGAAAATCCCCACCAGGAAGGTATCACAATCCTGAACATCTATGCCCCAAATACAAGGGCACCCACATTTGTAAAAGAAACATTGATAAAACTTAAACCACACATAGATCCCCACACATTAACAGTGGAAGACTTTAACACCCCACTCTCAACAAAGGACAGGTCAACAAAACAGAAATTAAGCAAAGAAACAATAACTCTAACAGAGGTCATGGATCAATGGACCTAACAGACATCTAAGAATCTTTCACCCAAACACAAAAGAATTTACCTTCTTCTCAGCACCTCATGGAACTTTCTCCAACATAGACCATATCGTTGGTCACAAAACAAGCCTCAACAGATACAAGAAGATTGAAGTAATCCTTTGTATCCTATCTGATCACCATGGAATAAAGCTGAGCCTCAACAATAGAAATAGCAAAAAACCTACACACACATGGAAACTGAACAGCTTGCTACTAAATGGCAGCTTTATTTCAGAGCAGAAATAAAGAAAGAAATTAAAGTCTTCCTAGAATTCAATGAAAATGAAGACACAACTTAACCCAAACTTACGGGACACAATGAAAGCAGTGCTAAGAGGAAATTTCATAGCTCTAAGTGCCTTCAAGAAGAAAATCGAAACATCTCATTCAAGCAACTTAATGGCTCACCTGAAAGCCCTAGGAAAAAAAAAAGCAGACACACCAATGATGAGTAGACTGTTGGAAATAATCTAATTCAGGGCTGAAATTAATAAATTAGAAACAAAACAATTCAAAGAATCAATGAAACCAAGTGCTGGTTTCTTGAGAAAATCAACAAGATAGACAAACCCTGAGCCAAACTAACTAAAAGGCAAAGAGACACTATCCAAATCAACAAATCAGAAATGAAAAGGGGGACAAAACTACAGAAACTGAAGAAATATAAGCAATCATTAAGTCTTACTTCAAAAGCCTACACACCACAAATAGCATATGTGTTACTCATTCAGTCAACCTAGATTAGAGATACGTGCAAAATAGCAAAGAGACAGGCAACATTACAAATATTCTGATAATGACAATTAAGTTTTTATAAAACTCTGATAAATTGTCATTCAATTGCATATCATTTTAAAATAGAAAAATTGAATTATTTGTGTGTTGGTGGTGGGGGGGGGCTTGTGGAGATGTGTAGTTTGTGCCCATAAAGGTAATTGCTTTAAAATGCTAGAAAAGGATGCCAAAGCTGGAAAAGCAGGATTGGAGTCTCCTTATAAGGGGTTAAAGCCTGAACTCAGGTCCTTAATAAGAACAGTACACATTCACAACCACAGAACCATCTCACTCACCCCTAATTTTAAATACATTTTAAGATATGTGTCTAATTTTTTAAGTTTAATAACTAACCAATAAATTTTTAAAAATATGTTCATATACAAACCAAAGCAGTTTGGAATTGCTGGAAAAGTTATCGAATGGATAGATACCTCTGGCAAATTATTCAGTTAGACAAATTCTGTGCTAAACTTATCCTATTTTTTCTATAAAAATCAGCAAGTTAACTAGGTCATAGAGGAGGACACTGAAGCGAGTCCTGATGAGTCCTGATAAGATAGGGTCAGATGGAAGGGGAGGAGGACCTCCTCTCTCAGTGGATTTAGAGAGGGGTAGGGAGGAGATGAGGGAGGGATGGTGGGATTGGGAGGGAAAGAGGGAAGGGGCTACAGATGGGATACAAAGTAAATAAACTGTAATTAATATAAAAAATAAAAATTTAATTAAAAAGTACCCACACCCATGTGTATTATCAATATTGCTTTTGAAATCACTCTAGGGTGAAGATAATATTTAACTTTGTTATTAATATGTTTTTTTCCAGAATTTAGCAAATGTTTCCTGAGTGATTACTCTTAACTTGGTGTTCTTTGATGAATTAACCTCTATAGCTAGGACATGTCTTGTTCAAATATGTCTTGACTTCTCACAACTTCCAATTATTTGACTTGTGGTGGAAAATAAACATAAGTTGAAAAAATGACACAAATCACAAACAAAATTTAACTTTGTAAAATTTATTGCCAGACTATTTTCACCAAGAAATCAGAATTTAATGTGACCTTAATAGTTGCTATGTTACTTAATAAAAGCTGTACTCACCGTCAGATGACAGAGAACGAGTTTGACATTTCTAGGTCTATCTTACAGAAAAATATCTTGGGTTTTAGGAAATCTCTCTCTTGGAATTAATCTATTATGTGTAAGTGCTTAGATAACGTTTTCTTGTCCTAGAGAATACTCCATTTTCTGAGTCAAAAGCAGCAGGCTCTGAAGGTTTTATCATGGCTCCTTTCTGTAGATCAAAGAGGATGTGTGGAATCCTGTGATGCAGTTTCATTCCATCCTTTCTACACAAACAACGTGATTTTGAAGGAGCGATAGACATGTTGTTCCATCAGAGATTAAATGAATGTAGTATCCAAAAGATGTCACTGAGGTGGACTTGTAACAAGGTTGCATTTAGTAAGTTTCTACCAAAGGCTAATAAGTCACAAGTAGAAATGAAATTAATACACAATTAAGAGGCTGCCTCAAAATCAGTAAAGGAGAAATTCGATGATTGTACTTCGAAGCATAGTATTATGAATTTGTGTCTATAAATTTGGGGGGCTAAAGTAATCCCCAGAATTCACAGTTCTTGAATAAAGTGAATTTTGTAGTTGTGTGGGTATTGGATTAGTCATCTATGAATATCATGTAATATTCAGGTAACTCCAGACCTTTGATAAAAGCATAAACAACTAAATTAATGAGGAATTTCAATCATAAACTGAGTTTGCATCATTGTGACTAGACAAACATGTTAACACCAAAAAAATAGAAATCAGGAGCTATATTTGTCCACATAATGGGGCTTCTGTTCTAAAGTCTAAATCCCTTCCCAAAGGTCTACTTCCTGATAGTATCATTTAATACTATGACATCTGCATTGCTGTTTTCTGGGAAAATTATAAACAAACAATATCCAAATGTTAAAATCCAAAGATGCCAATCACCCTTCAGTATTTGGAAGAATTCATGCTTACAGAGGTAAGGATTTCAATGATTATTTCATTATTGAAAGATCTAGCATATGAGTATAGTATATTTGTTCTAAAATGAGAGGAAAATCTTCATATTTTGAACCACCTATTAGGAATAGACATGCTGGCTTGAGGGAAATTTGTCTTTATCTGACTTCCTGTAAGGCTAGGTGTGAAAAAACTAGTAGAGAATCTTGACTAGCTATTAAAGCACAGCAGAGAAATGTATGTCTACCTATATGACATGTAATCGGTGTCTGAATGAAACTTGTCTTTAGTCTGAGTAGTTTCATCATACAGCTTAGAGAAAAAAGCATAACATGACTTTTAATGAGATAAGTAAATTATTGACAAAGAACTAAGCATGTTTGGAGAATACGAATTATTTGGAGGAAAACATCTTATTGTTTGGCTGTATTTTTCTTG
The DNA here is from genome assembly GCA_028658305.1 of Pachyuromys duprasi. Taxonomy (NCBI): domain Eukaryota; kingdom Metazoa; phylum Chordata; class Mammalia; order Rodentia; family Muridae; genus Pachyuromys; species Pachyuromys duprasi. Next base: position 34,599,236 of record CM053745.1, on the reverse strand, counting down.
AAGTATGAATTCTCACAGAGAATGACTTATGCACAATCAGTGTAGGAAAAGAATTATAAACTTGGTTGGCTGATAGAAATCCAAGTTGTGGTGTATCTCTTGAAAAAAAATATGTTGCAATACTGTTCTTGTCATGACTCCTCTGAATAAGAGTGAGAAGGGAAAATCTCTCAGAATATAAATTAAAAATAATTCAGGCATTAAATAGTAGATAATCTGAAACATGCTTGTTCTAATAATGGATAAATAAATAGATATGGAATTTACTGATATGAAAATTCACTTACAAATATTCTCATTATTTGAATTGTTGTCAATTGAAATATCCATGGAGAATATAAAATTGGCTATAAAGCCACATTATACTGCTAGGAGAAATGTTTTGACTAGAGAATGTTAATACTAATCTAATAATATACACCACTGAAGGTCAAAACTAAGCTGTCTCCACAGAGGAGAACTTCATTGCTAACAGGTTACAGTTTGCCAGCAAATAGTTGCATGTTCCCATTGATAATGATATTTTATTAAGTGTTTGATTTGATTATTGTTGTCATTTCATTTATGTATGTTAGTTCATTTCATTATGGAACAGAAACACGTTGATAATACTCTATGACTTTCATACTTTTTGCCTAGTATTTTCAATTTGTATCCAAGATAATGCTAGATATTCAGAAATAAAAACTACCTAGCTTTATGTTTAAACTTTGAAATGTGAAACTAAAAGACTGATAATGATGGAGATGTTGAATTATGAGACAATGATTATGTAAAACACAAATAATGAGAAAAATACCTAATGGAGAGAAAAATATTTTGATAGAAAGGGACAATAAGTTTTGAAGAAAGGTGAAAATTGGGAGGTTTTGGCAAGATCCAATGACATAGATGTGGGAGTCATCATGTGTACTAACAGGATTTATTCCTTGTTATTCACATCTTATATCAAAGCTGATTCCTATACACATTGACAGTTATCAAGCTCTAACTTTTTCTCCACAGTGCACACCTGCCAGGTAAGTAGGGTAAGCTATAAATATGCCATAGTTAAACCCCCAGAAGCATTCTTCAGCAAATGTTATTCATAACATGGGTAGATAAGTCTGCAGCTGTCTGGTTACACATTTATGATAACGCCCCAAACAATTTAAGTTGCCTTATGGCATGGCTGTGCTGCATCAAGCTTTAGCTAGCTAGCTACTGCATAAAACTCAATTGAGGAAACACATTTGGTTTTCCTTCTTACATTCCACACTGTGCTTGCCTACCTTTATATAAGTATTTTGAAATTTTCCTGACAACAAATTACTCACAATGAAACCTTATAACCTTATGTTGATACTTCTTTTTTTTAGGCTCCTGAGTCGTCAAGGCAGAGCTTTCCACAACAGAAAGAAAATCTTTAGAAAAGAGGAAGCCAGGGGATCCAGAGGCACAGTAGTTGTTCATTTCAATTATGTAAATGTTGACATGACGTTAAGTCTATCAAGAAACTAAGTCAGATGGCAAAGTTGGAAAATAAGGAGAGTACTAAGTAGTACCGAAATAACAGGGTACGTCTGGCTCTAAAAGAATGCATTTTTAGTTGTTTTCTAAAAGTATAAATCACAATCACAATTATCTGAGGGTAGGGCAAAACAAAAACAAAAACAAAAACAAAAAAACTGTTGCAATGAGTAATATTTAGTAAGTACAGTGGTAAAGGTTGTCTACTGTTTCAATTTGGAAATAAAAATATCAACCAGAGAATGAAAAGTTAGTGAAATGGCTTTAAAAGTGTATTCTATGTGTGTGTTTAGCAACAATTATTGAGAATATTTCAGTTAATTTGAAAGACAACAAAAAGTGTATATGGAAAGATTTAGAGGAAGGAAAGTAAAGTGGGAAATAGTATAATTATACTATATCAAAAATTAAATTCAAATAAGAAAAGGACAGATGTGTTTATTGAGCATTGAAAGAAAAGTTTTTAGAAATGTTAAAAGGAATGCTGACCATGCAGGGTATCTGAACAGCAGCTCAGCAGTGAGAGCAGGGTGCCAATCCGACCTTACTGTGTGCCCCAAAACCCTGATGTCAGCGTTTCTCAGTTGAAAGAGAATCCACAGGATATGAGAAGGTCCACATTCAGGCCACGTGGGTAATACCTGAAAAAAAGAGTCTTTTTCTCTGCAAACACTTAAAGAAATGCTCAACATCATTAGCCATCAGGGAAATGCAAATCAAAATGACCCTGAGATTTCACCTTTCAGCCATCAGAATGACCAAGACTAAAAACTCAAGTGATAACACATGCTGGAGAGGTTGTGGAGAACAGGGAACCCTCCTCCACTGCTGGTGAACTTGTACAATCACTCTGGAAATCAATCTGCCGCTTCCTCAGACAACTAGGAATAGCGCTTCCTCAAGATCCAGCTATACCACTCCTAGGAATATATCCAAAAGAGGCTCAAGTACACAATAAGGACTTTTGCTCAACCATGTTTGTAGAAGCTTTATTTGTAAGAATCAGAAGCTGGAAAGAACCCAGATGCCCCTCAACTGAGGAATGGATACAGAAATTGTGGTACATCTACACAATGGAATATTACTCAGCAATAAAAAACTAGGATATCATGAAATTTACAGGTAAACAGTGGGAACTGAAAGGTTCATCTTGAGTGAGCTATCCCAGAAGCAGAAAGACACACATGGTACACACTCACTCATAGAAATATAAAATAGGATAAACCTACTAAAATCTGTACACCTAAAGAAACTAATAAAGAGGCAGGACTCTGGCTAAAATGTTCAATCCTCAGCGAAAAAAAGCAAAGCAGATTGACATCAGAAGAAGAAAATAGGAAACAAGTTAGGAGCCTGTCACAGAGGGCCCCTGAAAAGCTCTGCCCTGTAGAATATCAAAGCAGATGCTGAGACTTATGGCCAACTATTTGGCAGAGTACATGGAATCTTACAAAAGATGTGGGAAATAGTAAGATAGGGAGAGGACAGGACCTCCACAAGGAGAGCAACAGAACCCAAAACCTGGGCACAGGGTTCTTTTCTGATACTGATACTCCAACCAAGTACCATGTACGGAGATAACCTAGAACCCCTGCACAGATGTAGTACATGGCAGTTTAGTATCCAAGTGGGTTCCATAATAATGGGAAGATGGACTGACTCTGACATGAATTGATTGGCCTGATCTTTGATCACCTCACCCTGATGGGGGAGCAGCCTTACCAGGCCACAGAGGAAGACAATGCAACCACTCCTGATGAGAGCTGACAGACTAGGATCAGAAGGAAGGAAACGAAGATCTCCCCTATCAGTGGACTTGGGGAGGAGCATGTGTGGAGAAGGGGGAGGGAAGGTGGGATTGGGATGGGAGGAGGGAGGGGTTTATGGGGGATACAAAGTGAATAAAGTGTTATTAATAAAAATTAAAATAAAAAGTGTTTCTCTGCCACTCAATATTCTTCTATCGAGAAGTCTCTGTTTTAGCTCTGTACACCATTTTTTCATTGGATTACTTGATTTGTTGCTGTTTAACTTCTTGAGTTCTTCACATATACTGGATATTAGCCCTCTATCAGATATGGGGTTGGTGAAGATCCTTTCCCAATCTGTAGGCAGCTTTGTTCTGATGACAATGTCTTTTGCTTTATAGATGCTTTTCAGTTTCATGAAGTCCTATTTATTGATTGTTGATCTTAGAGCCTGTGCTGTTGGTGTTCTGTTCAGGAAGTTTTCTCCTGTGTCAACGAGTTCAAGGCTCTTCTCCACTTTTTCTTCTAAAAGGTTTAGTGTGTTTGGATTTATATTGAGTGGATATTAGGCATATAATATAGGATAAACCTAATAAAATCTGTACACCTAAAGAAACTGATCAAGGGGGACTCTGGCTAAAATGCTCAGTACAGAAAGGGGTAAAGAGGATGGACATCAGAAGAAGGAGAAAACAAGGAACAAGTTAGGAGCCTGCTACAACGAGCCTCTGAGATGCTCTACCCTATATGGTATCAGAGCAGATGAAGAGACTTATGGCCAACCTTTGGACAGATTGCAGGGAATCTTATGAAAGAAGTGGGAATCAATAAGACCTGGAGAGGATAGAAGCTCCACAAGGAGAGCAACAGAACCAAAAAACCTGGGCACAGAGGGCTTTTCAGAGACTGATACTTCAACCAAGGCCCGTGCAGGGAGATAACCTAGAACCCCTGCACAGATGTAGCCCATGGCAGGCAGTTCAGCGTCCAAGTGGGTACCATAGTAATGGGAATCAGTGACTGTCTCGACAGGAACTGTTTGGCCTGCTCTTTGATCACACCCCCCAAGGGGGGAGCAGTCTTACCAGGCCACAGAGGAAGACAATGCAGCCACTCCTGATGAGACCTAATAGACTAGGATCTGAAGGAAAGGAAGACTTCCCTATCAGTGATCTTGGAGAGGGGCATGCATGAAATCAATCTGACACTTTCTCAGAAAACTGGGAATAGGACTACCTCAAGATCCAGCTATACAACCCTTGGGCATACACCTAAAACATGCTAAACCATAAAACAAGGACATTTGCTCAACCATGTTTCTAGCAGCTTTGTACATAACAACCAGAATTTGTAAACAACCTAGACTGCCCTCAACCAAAGAATGAATAAAGAAACATTGCTACATTTACACAATGGAATACTCCTCAGCCATTAAATTAAAAAAAAAATCGTGAAAATTTGCTGGTAAATGGATGGAACTAGAAAGGATAATCCTGAATGAGGTAACCCAGATCCAGAAATATACAATTCTTATGTACTAATTCATAATCAGATTTTAGGCTAATCGTACAGAGAAACCATACTACTGTTGGACCTCCGAGGCAGAATCCCAGATAATCAGCAAATTCGAACTTGATGCACAAGCAAGAGGTGTTTATTCAGATACCAGAGTGCTCTGGGACCCCGCTACCTGCACCTGTTGAAGGAACAGTGAGGAGTGCCCAGCAATGAAATTACAGAGTTTATAAAGGCAAAAACCACAAAATAGGAGGGGGTCTAGGGGTAAAAGATCTTTCTCATAGGAAAGTTATCATCAGTAAACAGGAGGGGGTATAGGTGTAAAAGATCTTCCTCACAGGGCAGTTATCACCAGGAAACAGGAGGGGGTCTAGGGGAAAAAGACCTATGATTGATTGTCACCAGGTTCAGCCAGGAGGGAATGGTTAGAAATTGTTTAGGTTTTCTTATCTATAACTACAGAAGGGTGTCTCTTAGAAACATTTTGTATCAGATCCGGGTTCGATAATAATTACAGCTGACAAGCTTTAGTTCCCATGGTTGGTTCCCATGGTTGGTTCCCATGGTTAGTTCCTTTTGTTAGGGCCAAGTTAAAAATTTTCCATCCTTACAAAAATATAAGCTATAAGGCAACTAAGAGAAACATAGTTTACAAAGTTAGTCTGATTCTTTCACTACAATCTACAGACCCCAAGAATATAAGTAAATAGGGGGACCAAAGGGGGAACGAATAAATCTCACTCAGAACAGTTTGTAGAATAGACAGAGGTAGTGGTTAAAGAAAGGGAATAATGCAGAAGAAAAAGTGCATAGAGAAATAAAGGTAGAGATCAGACCTGGGAAGTGCAGAAGTGGGAAGAAGGACAGAATGTCTGCATAGAAATGAGAAATGGTGGGTGGGTCATCTCTGACAAGCTGAAAACCTAAGTCAGAATAGTCCTATGAGAGGTTATGACGGGGACTCTTGCTGAGACTCTTGGTAGCTGGGGTCATTGGGAATGAAAAGGACACCCTCTAACTAGACAAGACTCCAAGTGAAAGGAGGAGAACACCAACCTATCCACAAAAATTTCAATCTAAAACTTATCCTGACTATAAGTCCTATAGAGACAAAGATAGAACAGATAGAGTAAAGATTGACGGAATGTCTGACACATCCCTAGCCCAACCCAAGACCCACTCCATTTATGGGACCCATCCCTGACACTATTAACTGCCGGAGCCTGCCAGCAGAGCAGAACGGGTCCTGAATCGGGAGTGAGGATTGAAATTAATAAAATACACTACACATATTATGTCCCGAGAGGCTTTTGGCTGTCTGCTCTTGGCGCCAATGCTCCCTGTACCGGAAAAAGCGCACGGCCAGCCAGCCATGGTTTATTTATACAAACAGTTTACACAATGGGTTAGCTTCACAAGGAGGTGAGGCAGAGTTGTGATTTCAAACAAGCTCTCCCACCTGCTGTCACAAAACAAAAGGCAGATGGACTTGCAAATTCTTCCCTGACTCCAGGGGAAAGGCCTGGTAGAGAAGCCTGTCTTCTGCGCTGAGACTTGAATTTCAAAGCAGCCGCCAAAAGCGGCTGTGGCGGAGCCCAGGACAATTAACTAAATTCTGCTATGTGCTTCTAGATATGGGTCTATCTGAGAGGCTCAACCCAATAACACTTTGAAACAGATACTGAGACTCACAGCCAAACATTGAGTGAAGCACAGGGAGTCTTGTGGGAAAGTGGTGATGGGGGGAAGGAGAAAAGAACCTAGAGATGATAGGAGCTCCGCAATAAGACCAACAGATCCAACTAATCAGGGCCAGGGCAGGGATGGGCTGTGGAGTCTGCAGCACCAGCCAAGTACCCTGCATGGGACCTAGGTCCTCTACATATATGTAGCCAATGAACAGCTCAGGTATCATGTGGGTTGACAAGTAAGGGGAGAAAGGACTATCTCTACTTGAACTCTGTTGCCTATTTGATCACTTTCCCCTCAGGCTACTGCCTTACCAGGTCACAGGGGAAGATAATGAACTCAATATTCATTGGACCGGATGACCTGAGGTGGGTGGGTAGGAAGGCTCCCCTCTTCTGAGGAATAGGGGAGGAGGATGGAGGAGGGAGGGTGTTACTAGGAGGAGTGGAAGGAGGGGGCTGTGAATGGTATGTAAAGTGAATAAATTAATTAATTAATAAAAAATAACAATGTTGTCAAGTCTTTGCCCTCTGGGTATGAGGGTAACTGTGGCCTCATAAAATGAATTGCGCCATGGGCCATCTCTTCCTAATTTTTAGAATATATTTTTTTAATTCTATTAGAATTCTGCATTAAAACTGTCTCTACCTGAGGTTTTTAGTTTGTTGTTGTTGTTGTTTGATAGACTTTTAATGAAGACTTCAATTTCACTAGGGTTCTTTTAATGTCTATTTAAATTATTTATCTGATCCTGATTAACTTTGGTGTGTGGTACCTATTGAGAAAATTATCCATTTCTTTTGCATTTTCCAATTTTGTGGAGTTGAGAGGGTTTTAAGGTATACGCTTATGATTCTCCAGATTTCCTTGGTGACTGTTGTTCCCTTTTTGTTTTTAATTTTATTAATTTGGATAGTTTCTCTGTGCCTTTTACTTAGTTTGCATAATGGCCTTTCTATCACGTTGAGTTTCTCAAAGATCCAACTCTCCATGTCGTTGATTATTCTTTTTTTGTATAGTTCCCTTTTTTCTATTTTATTGATTGTGGCTGTCAGTTTGATTATTTTCTGCTATCTATTCCTCATCCATATGTTTGCTCCTTTCTGTTTCAGAGTTTTCAATTGTACTATTAAGCTACTAGTATGAAATCTCTCCAATTTCACTCTTAGCACTGCTTTAATTGTGTCACATAAGTTTGGGTATGTTGTGTAGTTATTTCATTGTGTTCTAAAATGTCTTTAATTTCATTCACATTTTCTGTCTTGTTCAAGTTTTCACTTAATAGATTTATTCAGTTTCAATGGGTTTATAAGCCTTCTGCTTTATCTGCTCTTGTTGATATCCAGATTTAATCTGTAGCACTCTGGTAAAATGTAGAGAATTATTTCAATTTTCTTGCATCTATTGTGATTTGTTCTGTCTGAGTATGTTGTCAGTTTTGGATCAAGTCCCATGAGAAAGCACATCCTTTAGTTTTGGTTGAAATGTTCTATAGGTATCTGTTAGGTCTATTTGTCTTTATGCTCTATTTCTCTGGTTAATTTTTTGTTTTGTTTTTAATTTTTTAAATTTTATTTATATATTACAATTTATTCTCTTTGTATCCTTCCTACAATTCTCTCTCTTGTCTCCTCCCAGTCCCACCCACCCTTCGTCTTCTCCCTTTATGACCCTTTCATAGTCCACTGATAGGGAAGAACCTCCTCCCCTCCTATCTGACCCTAGCTTATCAGGTTTCATCAAGGCAAGCTGCATCATCATCCTCTGTGGCTCTCTTTAGTTTTTATCTCTGTCCATTGGTAAGATAGAGACACAGTCATTGTGTGAGGTTCAGTATGTTATACAAACCATAGGAGTCTTTCTTATACAACCTTTGGGGCTCTTGTGTTTGGAACAGACATGTTAGGAATTGAAATGTTGTCTTTTTGGATGTTTCCTTTTATGAGAATGAAGTGCTCTTCACCATGTCTTTTTATTCATTTTAATTTGTAGTATACTTTGTTAGATATTAAAATGGCTATATCATCTTGCTTCTTAGGTAATTTTTTTGGAATATTTTTCTCCAACCCTTTCCCCTGAGATAATATCTATCCTTGATGTTGAGGCATGTTACTTGTATGCAACAAAAGGATGCATCAATTTTTGCATCCATTTTGTTAGTCTTTGTCTTTTATTTGGCAAGTGCATTAATTGTTAGCTCAGCAATCAAGTGGGTTTTCCTAGTAAGGGGAACAAGAATTATTTCTGACATGAACTCAATGACTGGCTCTTTTCCCTGCCTCCCCCACCCCCAAGGAAGGAACAGTCTTGCTAGGCCACAGAGAAGGACTTGGCAGCCAGTCCTGAAGATACCTGATAAGCTAGGGTTAGATGGAAGGGTAGGAGGACTTCCCCTAGTAGTGGACTTTGAAAGGGGCAGGGAGGAGATGAGGGAGGAAGGGTGGGATTGGGAGGGAATGAGGAAGGGGCCTACAGCTGGGATACAAAGTAAATAACCTGTGATTAATATAAAAAACGAATAATAAAAAACAGAAGTAAATTCTCAAAGAAATAGCAATTTTATAGATTTTTACAAGATAAAAAGAACTTGTTAAAATTTGAGACTGTTTTTTAGTCAAAAGGATAAATGAGTAAATCACAACAGATGGGAAGTTTGGAAATAGTAGCAAGCATATGGGAGCATGCGGTTTATGACAATGGAGAAAGGAAGAATTTCAAAAAAATTGTGTTTGAAAATGCTAGGTTAGCACTGTCAAATACATTTCAGGAAACACACAGATCCTGACAAATATATTTCCTTCATCAATATATTTGTGCTATGGAAGACTGGCTCCAGTTGTTTCAGTAAACTACTAAAACCAGAATGTTTCCATTTACTTCTGAAAATGTAAACATGCATACGTACACTCAAAAACATCCTTCAATATAAGCTTTCCAGTCTTTGGGGTCCACTCATTGGACTACTGTCCTTTTTACTGTATTTGTTACAGTGCTTTCTTCTTCAGGCATTTACACAGTGCTCTGACTACTTCCTCTTTGTTGTATCGCATTATGGGATATGGCGTAAAATGTTTTTAATAAACCACGAACTCTGAAAAGCTAGAATAGAACTTATGTCATGTCAGCCCAAAAGCAACTACCTTTTGCAAACTTATACATTAATCCAACATTTAATATTTTAAAATTATTTTTTAATTTGAGAGCCTGAAATAAAAAATAATAATTTAGATGGTAAAATTATCACTGTTTCTACTAGAAATAATGTCAACAGGGGCTACACCTGGGATACAAAGTAAATAAACTGTAATTAATATAAAACATAAAAATTAAAGTTAAAAAGATGTTAGTTATAAAAAATTTCAGCTCCATTAGTTTGATGTTTTTTTTTTAAATCTAATCAGCAGAGATGTGTGTATTTCTCTATTCTTAATGATGATTACCATTAATTGAGCTAACTTTGTTATTCCTCCACTTCTTTGCACCTTCCCTTCCCTTCAACTTCTACCCCCTACTCACTCTCAAGGCCATGTCTTTTTCTCCCTTAATCATTACTGTAACACACACACATATGCACATAAATAAATATATAAATACAGACTACCAAGTTGATTTAATTTTTCCTGTATGTATACACTTTAAGGACAGACCAGTTGGTATTGTAAAACAGATTAGTTGCCTCATCCTGTGGAAGACTAATTCACCTCTTATCTGTAGCTCTTCATCTAGGACTGGAACCCCAGAAGATTTCTTCCAACTGTATGTCATTTGGTGTTATCATTGTTCAAGTCTTGTTTAGGTAGCCATGCTGTTGAGATTTCGTTTGTTAAATTTCTCTGTCATATCTAGAAGACACTACCTCAAAATAGTCTTCCTTGACCTATGACACATGAAGCGTTTTTACCAACTCCTCTGTGATGTAACCAAAACTTTATGGGTAAAAGTTTTGTTTCAGATGTACCCATTTTCATTGGGTACTACACAATCAGTGGTTCTCCGCATTTTGAACAGCTGTGGATTTCTGTAACATTTTCAAATTTCTTTGAAAAGAAGCTACGTGGATGTGAGGTTATCAGAGGGTACAAGGATAAGCATTTAAACTGAATTTTGGAATTGCACATAATTAGGAAAATAGGAATAATAGGTTCTCTACTACGTTTCATAACTTCACTAGTCATGGATAGATGGTTAGATTTTCATTGTTAAGCATGATTTCCTGCCTCTTGAGTTGCTCTTAAGTTCAATTAGACAGCTATCGGTTACCTCCAAGATAAAAGTGGTATAACTGCATCTTCAGTAATATCTTACAGTTCTAGTCATTGTGATCCAGAAGCATTTTGGCAACGTAAGACATCATTTTTCTCCCTAATAGACTGCATCTCATTTTCTGTTCTATAAAAACTACTACAGAGGGAGGAGGTCATGGATTCATTCCAGGTTGATTCCTCCCAGTCCTGTCCACAAAGTGAATGATGACTTCAACAATGAGGACTTACCTTTCCATTCTGGGAAGAAACTAAGGGCAGCAATGATACACTACATACTTTTTGGAGTCTGTTGGATTCCCCTGACCAACAACTTGAAAAGATGTTTCTCATGCCAAGAATCAGCAAATTTTTTGCTAAATATTCTCTGGCTCTTGGGGTAAGCATTACCTTTCCATATGGCCGAAATTTATGTAAGCAATATACAGGAGCATATATATCCATTCATGTGTATTATATATAATGTTAGCTAAGTATAAGATGATATGATTCCCTGTGGGCTTTGAGGAATCCTTAAGAATATTGCTATACACCCTTCACAAGAAATTTCATTCTTAAAATGAATAATGGATTATAACAGAAAAAAAAGATTTGAAGATCAATGCCCAAATTCACATATTCATCAGGTATAATAAAGCCACAGTATTAAAAGATCAATCAACAATTGCTGCTTAGAAATTATTTCCTTTCAAAAATTCATGCTTATTTTTGAGATGAATGAAATCTTGCCATAATAGATGATTTTAATCAAAATTCCTAAAACCTGTAATCAAGAGAAATTCTTGAAATAAATCAAAGAAAACGACACTTGTTAAACAAAATTTTATCTCAAACTAAATATATATAAAAGCAGGGACTTTATAGAAAGTGAAAGGAAGTTACTCTGAATAAAGACACAGAAGTGCTGCTTTTCTCCCTCTGGGAATGTATAGTACTCTCAATTTCATTACTTATTTATGAAGTTACAAGTTAAACCTGTAGTGTACACCAGTACATGCTGTGGTGTTTTGAGTGAGGATAGCCCACATGGGCCGATAGGTTTGAATACTTGTCTCCAGTTGCTGAGATATACCAAACTATTAAGAAGTTGGCCTTGATGGACACTGCGGATGGGATGTGAGGTGTCAAAGCCTTCATATATATCAAGCTAATCTTTTTCTCTGTCTTATGGTTGTGCATCAAATGTGTACTCTCAGCTACTGCTTGAGCACCAGGCTTGCCTACCTGCTGCCATGCCATGTTACCCCTAGAAAAATTATGTTCACTTGGTCATATAACATTATTCACCACATTTTAATTGGTTTTAGGATATAAAACATAGCCTAAAAAAGTGCATAGCTATCTAACTACTAAAATTAATTACTTGGAGAAAATGCTAAAATGTATACATATAAATGTTATCATTAGTTCTTTGATTAAGATATTGTGTTTATTTTGGATATGCAAACTATAAAACATGCACAAAATTTCACCAAGGAATACTGAAAATGTCTATGTAATTAAATTCTACATAATTTATGTCAACATAAATTATGTATAATATAATGTGTATATAATTAAATACTACATATTAGTGGAAGAAAGAGAAAGGTGATGATATGCTAACATTTCAAGTGGATGTTCTGATGTGACACTACATCTTACTCATAGCAGAACTCTGTAACATATAGCTGAAATGAAAATAAGGCTGTCATGTAGACCTACCTTGGTAAACTGAACAGTGACGATGCATGTTGTGAATTGCATGTAGCTTTTCTAGGGTTTCTGTGCATTGGCTAGTTTAAACACTTTTTTTAAACTTGAGTGCTTTAGGGCTCTATCCCTCAAGTGGTGTCATTCTCAGTGGTTGAAAAAACAAATGGGCTTAAGGTAATTCCAAAACATGTGAGGTCCCATAGGAACTGACTAACCAACCTTAAGACCAGGGCTTAATACTGGATCAACTCAATTTAAAATAAAAGATGTAAAAGAAATGTGGAGTTGCAAATGAAGGGAGGGATGCAGAAAAGGAGGGAGGATTAAAGGGAGAAAAATCTTCTAATGCGTATTTTTGTTCTTATAAGTGAGGAATCTAAGAATAACTATATTAACAAAAAGAATCAAAGTTTTAAAAATTATATAATGTATGATTCCATTTCTGTAACAGTTTTAGAAGATGAAATCCAGTCTCTACTAATAGAAAGATGACTAGGAATGAGGAGACCATGTGATGTAAAACACACAGGCATTAGGAAACATTTTTTTTTATTACTGTAGAGAGTAAGATTGTCATATGCAAATTTTTCTTCCTTTGTACATACTCAATTATGTAGTCTTTTCTTCTATAATTTTGAAAAAAGCAGAATTTTAATCTATTTTTCTATTCATGTTATCTCCATTTCTACTTCTGCTTTACAATTCAAACTGCTACATTTGTAAAAGATTTCAATATGCTTGTAGTTGAAAAAATTGATGCATTCCTCATAGCTTATTCAGTCTATTCCAAATGTAGTTTTGTTTTATGGATAGCCATTTCTAATTTTATCTTCTCAACAATATAGTTATAAATGGGCTACTGTTTCATTACTCAGCCACGTGTCTCACCTTCTCTCAAATACTTCCATTCATTTTTCTGTTCCACTGTTTGATATATATATTTCATATTATTGAACACCATTTTTGTTTAGGAAGCCTCACTTAGTATATACACAATTTCTTTTTGGTAGGGGCTGCATGTTGAAAACACAATGGAGCTGATTTATATTAATACATAAATATGCATATTAAAACTATTATATATTTTCAGGTAATTTGATATTTCATTGCTTTTTGTCAAATAACTACAATTAAGAAATTATTGTAATATACTAATGAATATGGTCATGAAAAGGTTATCGGGTCTGTCTGGGGAGATGGTTTACTTTATAAAGCACTTCCTGTGGATTGAGGATCAGAGGTCTATAAAAGGATTGAGGTCTATAAAACTTACTTAGAAGCAGGTGCCTGAAATTACAGTACTTGAAGGCAGAGACAACGAATTCACTGGCAAGCTAGATAGCTCCTCCAGCTGATTAATTATCTCAGTTTCACCAAACGAGTCTACCAAGAAAGACCTCAGATATCAGGTCCAGAGTTCAGTAGGTACCTCCATCCTCATGTAAATATACCCACACAAACATATTTGCCTATACTCAGGGAAACTTTTACACACATGCAGTCATACCATAGTCACACATACATGCCAAAAAGGAAGTTAGCTCATTTGAAATCTAACACATTTGCATACTTAAAGGAAGCTGCTGTTTGTACCACATCAATTTTTCTCTGAAGATTTTAAATCAATAAATAAGAATTATCTTTAACATTGTAATAAAATATTTAAATATTATTCAGTTTTATTCTATAGGAGATTTGTTTTCAGATATATATGTTTTATATGTAATTTTGGAAGTAGAAGTTGAATAATGGATGATGCCACCAAAGAACAAACAATGAAATGAATATTTTCAGTTCAGCTCCCTCAAGATTCTTTCTATCTGTATGAGCACAGACCCACAGAGTCTCACAGAAATTTAGTGAAATGTCTGCAAAATTGGGATGTTTTACACTTTGGAATAAAATTTGAAATTCTCTAAACAGTTGGTAGGAAGCAGTGTAATATATTTTATTTCCTTATTTTTTGAATCACACAAAGTCAAGAGATAATGTCATAAAAACAGGCAAATAAACTAAATCTTAAGAAATTTGAAAAAGATAACAAATAAATAGGTCAAAATCTAAGGTGCTTACCTGTAGTTCTGAAGGGAAGATGGAGCACAGAGTAGATAACATTAGCAAAAAAAGTGAGATATTGAGATATTCATAGTTTTCAGAAAGATCTCACTATTTATACAAAATTAGGATGGCAATAGAGAAGAGAAAAAAAAGGAAACCAGCAAATTTATTTCTCTTCCCTCTGAATTTTTCTTGCATGGGTGTGGGAATTGTGAGGCAAATAAGCTTCATAACCTTACTGTGAGATAAACAACATGAACAAATAAATGCAGGTTTTAGCACAATAGGAACACTGGAAACAGAATTCTCCTAGTCAGTCATCATTTACCCATTCGACACATCTTTACCAAGTGAGTTCCATGTATAGCTACCATGTCAGGTATCAACTCTAAAATGATACAACCTAGGACTCACATTATGCGTAAACTCTCATGGGTTTGAATTTATCACTAAGAGTAATGTTACAGAAAAATAACCTGACTTTCATGCTGTTGTTAATGAAGCTGCTATGAGCAGAGCTGAGCAAGTGTCCTTGTGATAAAATGGAGCAACCTTTGGGTATGTGCCCAGGAGTGGTATAGCCGGTTTTTGAGATAGATTGATTCCCAGTTTTCTGAGAATCAACATATTGATTTCCAAAGTGGTTATACATGTTTTTACTCCCACTCACAATGGAGCAGTGATCACCTTTTTCCACATCCTCACTAGCATGGGCTGTCACTTGTGTTTTTGAATGTTGCCATTCTGACAGGTATAAGATGAAACCTCAATATCATTTTATTTGCATTTTACTGGTGGAAAAAGGATGTTGAAAATTTATTTGTTTCTTGGCCATTTGAAATTTCTTTGTTGAGAATTGTCTGTTTAGATCTTTACTCCATTTTTAATTGCATTATTTAGTTTGTTGATGTCCGGTTTCATGAGTTATTCATGTATCTTGGATATTAGCCTTCTATCAGATGTCCCACAACAAAAGAACAAATAAAGAAAATATGGTACATTTATTTACACAGTGGATTATTACATAGCTTTTAAAAATAATGATGTCATTAAATTTTCAGGCAAATAAGTGGATCTAGAAAAAATTAACCTGCATTATATAGACCTCAAAAGAAAAATACGATATATAATCACTTATAAGTGGATATTAACTGTACAATAAAGGACAATGATGCTTTATCTCACAGACCCAGAGGATAAGTAACAAGCAGGTCTTAAGGGCAGATGCAAGGATCTCCCTGGAAAGGGCATATAGAATAGATATTGCTGGTAGACTGGGGCAGGTATGGTTGGAAACAGGAGGCATCAGGTGTGGGGGATAAAATACAGGAAGAAACCACTAGAATTGGGGGCTTTTCAGGAGGACAGTAGAAACCTAGTAAAATGGAAACTCCATGGACTCGACTAGGGTAATCCTTGCAAAGAATCCTAATAATGAGGAACACAGAGCCTGAACTAGCCATCTTCTGCAACCAGGCAAGACCTCAAATGGAGGGATTGGAACACCAACCCAACCACAAAAAGTTTGACCTATAGTTTTTACTAACTGTAGAATGTTCTGGTATTGGAATCTAGCAGAATTTTCATGAAAGAGACAATGACTTCATCCAACATGGGAGTTAATGCAGAGTCCCACAGCTAAACATCATGAGGAACTCAGGAGTCATTTAGAGGAGGAGGAAGGATCTGAGGAACCAGGGATATCCCTAGAACACAGCCTAGAGAATCAACTGACAAATGGGCTTGCTGAGATAGGGAAGTCTGTAGGAGTCTGACCTACATCATCTGCATATTTGTTATGGCTGAGTAGCTTGGTGTTCATGTGGGAATCGTAACAGTGGGAGCGGGGACTTTTGCTGACTCTTTACCTGTTTGTGGAACCATTTTCTTCCTCCTCGATTTCCTGGTCCAGCCTTGATGTGATGCTATGACCCCGGTCTTATTGTAGCTTTCTTTTCTAAATTTGGTTGATGTCATTGTGAGGTCTACTCATTCTGAAAGGACATGGAAGGAAGGTGGATTTAGAGGATGGGGAGATGGAAATAGAGACTGCAGGATGGAGAAAAGGGAAACAGTGGCTGGGAATATATGATAGAATAATGAGAGAGACAGAGACGGAGACAGAAAGAGAACTGAATAACATATGGGCATCATGAAAAGATGTTTGCACTCAGGGAATGATGTGTGATTTTTTTAACAAAACGTGGTTTATTAGTACAAAGCACAATGAATAGAAATAATAATAAAAGAAGTATTCCAAATGGATGTAAAACAAAGCTTTACCCAAAACTAATAAACCATGGGTACGAAGAATGATGAAACACCTTTCTGTAGGCATGCTTCTTTTCCGTCTTCGAGTATCCCTTTGCTATTTTAGGGAAGTGCCTCTTATTTAGCCCACTTCACTTTCTTTTTTTTTTTATTTTTATATTAATCCTAGGTTATGTACTTTGTATCCCAGTCATAGCCCCCTTCCTCTTTCCCTCCCACTCTCCTCATCCCTCCCTCATCTCCTCCCTGCCCCCCTTGATCTGTGTGATGTGAAGAACCTGTGATCGAAGCAGTGGCTAAGAAAACAAGAATCTCAACATAAAACACCAAATAAGTTAAAAGCAACTTAAGAAAATTAGTCTAGAGAGAAGCAAAATATCATAGATATCACAGAAGACATTTATTTGAAGAACAATTGTAAGAAATCATGATATTATTAATGTTTATAGTTATGGTGCACAGAATACATATAAGAATATGACTAAGGGAAGGGGATAGGGGGAAGAGGGCAGAAGGGTAGGACTGGGGGAGTTGAGGGAGGGGTTTTAATCAGGACATATAATGATTAAATTGTAAAGAAAAAAATTAAAAAATTTTTAAAAAGAAATAAGGGACATCTAAACAGGGGGGAAAAGAATATGACAATGCAATAAATATGGGATATAGTTCGAGTATAGAGGACACATTGCTGACAGGATGCTTACATTAAGAAGGTGGTTTGAGCTAAAACTGTTCAACAGAAGCTTCACAATTTCTTTGTTCTTCCTCATCTGCAGCCCTCCTAAACAACATGTTCTAGAATGAAGAGAAGCTGCAAAGTTGCTGACCCTTCCTGTATAAACTGTCATTAAAACACAAGAAAACACCCAAAGCACTGGCCACCTATGGGCTCAGAGTGTAAGCACATTTCAACAGGAATAGAAGCCTGAAAACTGCAGTATTCAGTGGTGTCCTCAAGCTTTCCAGGTTATAGGCTTCTGATTTCAGATTCGTGTCTTTGTGTTTCATGTGTTTGTTCATTTGTTCTTGTTTCATGTTGGTTTTTTATTTTGCATTGTTTGTTTGTTTTTGATAGTCTGTTAACGAGAAGTATTTCCTTGTACAGCTCTCCTGCTTTCAGTAAAATATGTGTGTTCTTCAGGACGTTCTTAAAACATTGACTTTGCTATATAATCATAGACCATCAGGAACATCTAATCATTGGGTTTTCTAAATTAGAGAACCTATCCCCTAGACTTTGTACAAAGCTCAATGATTAGAGTAAAAAACAAAACAAAGTAGGAAAGAAATCTATGATAAAGACTGAAATCCCATGAAAACATAGACAAATTGTGAAAAACAAAACAAAAGTAGTTTAGCAAATCCAAAACACATCCACTGTTCATCAAGTAAATACAAATAAGATATGAGGAATTCAGAAATGGAATCAAATGCACAAGAGGCCAAGGCAACAGTCATTCTGTCTCACATAAAGTGCCTAATAATGAGCAGATACAAAACTCACTTTCTATAAATTTTATTGATTATATATATATACATATATAATTATATATTGTTCCATAGAAAATATCAATTTGAGATGAATTAAAATAGTTATATATTTAAAAGAATTTTGACACCTCAAGTGTGAAGGAAGCAGGTGTGTGGCCTTTAAGTAGAGCTTTAGATTGTGAGATAACCCTATGATAGTGGAGAATCCAGGAGAATCTGACAGGAACCTTGCGGGGACCACATCACAGTGGTATGTGTGAGTTTACAACATTATTGATTGTTAATGTATCTGTAATGTTTGGTGAATGTGATCAAAGCAAATTATGTAAAATTTTTAAACAATTAGAGAAAATACAATTTAAAAATAAAATTATCTACAAGAAGGAAACTCTACCATTCTTACATGTAAAACATAATTAAACTCACCTCTACAGACAAAAAGTATATGCACATGTAAATGGTAAACCAATGAAATGTAGTTCATATTTACAACATAAACTAGTAACGTTAAAAATGATACATTGTAACATATAAAAAACTATACACAATAAAATACTATGAGTGGTATGCACAAATATTTCTAAGATGGCAACGCAAGTACAGATGACATGCTGATTTGATAAAAATAATATTCTAATGGTATCCACAAATATTTCGAGGAAGGCAAAGCATAAAAATTGATTAGCTCTTTAGGTAATTCTAAATTAAAGCAAAAGTGATATACAGTCTTTCTGTGCCAAATGTGACAATCATTTGGAGACATGTTGCAGCTGAATTCTCATCTTACATACTAAGGGGAGAAAGTATAAATGAATGCAACTATGTTGAAGAATGTTTTCATTATTTCCAGGAGATGGAAAGAAAACTAACTCTATAAAACAGAATAAAGAGAAATACATACCACAGAGGGATCCCCTGCTCAAAAGTTCATAAAATATTTATTCCTACTCCTAAAGTGTGTTTATGGAGGTGTTCTTTACAACTGTGAAAAGCTGAGAATAAAAACCTATCCACAAGGGTATGTAAATAAAAACCACATTAACACAAGCAAGAGCAGTGTCTTTTCCAATCGAAAAACTGCATTTTTCATTATTTTATTAGCATTAATGTATTGAATTCTCAAAACACACCGGGGAGAAACTTATTAATTCTATTTTGAAGACACAAAGACTTCAGATTAATTGTCTGTTATTTAAAATCACAAAATCAGTCAGAGATAAGACACTTTTTCAAAATTGCTAAAGGATCCACTGTCTTAGATATCACTGTAATGTAATGTCATTGATAGCAATTTGTGTGTATAAGTACATGACTTCCCATCTAAAAAACAAAATCATTTTTTAAAAAGTGAGTTAAACAAATTAGTGACAAATTCATTAAAATATTATTATAAATCAGCAAACCACTGTGCAGAGTAATATGTGTGACAGCTTTGAGCACAAGCTGCTATGTTATCCAATTCTCGAGTGTCATTGCTATTTGCACCAGGCACTACAGGCTACATAGAAAGCAGTCTGGATGTTATTGTTTAGGGCTAAAGACTCAGCTATGCTGATTTTATCTCACATCATTTCTTCATTGCTTTTATTAGTTTTCTAATTTTGTCTTTTAATATAATCCAGTACAAAAGTATAAAGATGTTAAAGAATAAGGAAGAGGTGAGGATACAGTTATGGTTTAAAGAGCAATTTTCTGGCATTCCTAAAACCCTGCTTTCTCTCTCTCTGTAGAACTGCACTAGTCAGAGGTGATAGTGAAAGACTACATTTGCAGCACTCCAAAGGTAGAGTCATGAGGGTTTATTTCAAGGACATTCACAGCTACAGAGCTAATTTGAAGCCAGACTGAGGTAGATCAGAACCTATCTTAAAAAAATAAATAATTTAAAAAAATCCATATGGATTTGAGAATTTTTCTTTCAAGGTGTATAAAGAATTGTGTTGGTAATTTGATGGGAATTGCATTGGTATCACAGAAGCAGAAAGACACACATAGTATATACTAACTTATAAGTAGATATTAGACGTACAATATGAGATAATCATACTAAAATCTGCACACCTAAAGAAACTAATGAAGAAGGAGGACTCGGGGTAAAATGATCAATCCTCATTCAGAAAGGCAAAAGAGATGGACATCGAAGAACAGAAAAAAAACAAGGAACAGGACAGGAGTCTTCCACAGAGGGGCTCCGAAATACTCTACCTTGCAGAGTATCAAAGCAGAGGCTGAGACCCATATCCAAATTTTGGGCGGAGTGCAGAGAATCTTATGAAAGAAGGGGATATAGAAAGACCTACTTTTGGAGAGATCAGGGATACAAGGCACATACCTAAACATAGTAAAGACAATAAACAACAAGCTTATAGCCAACATCAAACTCAATGGAGAGAAAATTAAATCAAGCCCACTGAAACGAGACAAGGAAAGGCTGCCCATTGTCTATATATCTCTTCAACATAGTACTTGAAGACCTAGCTAGAGCAATAAGAGAACTAACGGAGGTCAAAGAAATTCAAATTGGAATGGAAGAAGTCAAAGTATCACTATTTGCAGATGATATGAAAATATACATGAGTGACCCCAAATATTCAACCAGAGAACTCCTTCAACTGATAAACACCTTCAGCAAAGTGTCTGGTCACAAAATCAACTCAAAAAAATCAGAAGCCCTCCTGTACACCAAAGATAAAAGGGCCAAGAAAGAAATTAGGGAAACAACACCCTTCACAATAGCCACTAATAACATAAAGTACCTTGGGATGACTCTAAACAAGCAAGTGAAAGACCTGTTTGAAAAAAAAAAAAAACTTCAAAGCTCTGAAGAAAAAAATTGAAGATATCAGATGATGGAAAGACCTCCTGTGCTCATGGATTGGTAGGATTGACATAGTGAAAATAGCCATTCTGCCAAAAGCAATGTACATATTCTATGCAATCCTCATAAAAATATCAACACAATTCTTCACAGACCTTGACAGAAAAATTCTCAACTTCATATGGAGATACAAAAAAAAAACCAGTATTTCCAAAATGATCCTGTACAACAACAGATCATCCGGAGGTATCTCCATCCCTGACCTCAAGCTCTACTACAGAGCAATAGTAATAATAAAAAAAAAAACTGCATAGTATTAGCATAGAAACAAAATAGTGGATCAATGGAACTGAATAGAAGACCCAGAAGTAAACCCACACAGATATGGAAAATTGATTTTTGACAAAGAAGCCAAAACCATTTAAAGGAAAAAGACAGCATCTTCAACAAATGGTGCTGGTCCAACTATATGTCTACATGCAGAAAATGAAAATAGATCTATATTTATAACCCTGCACAAAACTAAAGTCCAAGTGGATTAAAGATCTCAACATAAAACCAGACACACTAAACCGTTTAGAAGAAAAAGTGGGGAAGAGCCTAGAACTCATTGGCACAGGAGACTACTTCCTCAACAGAACACCACCAGCACAGGCACTAAGAGCAATAATAAATAAATGGAACATCATGAAACTGAAAAGCTTCTGTAAAGCAAAGGACACTGTCATCAAAATAAAATGACAGCCTACAGACTGGGAAAGGATTTTCACCAATCCTACATCTGACAGAGGGCTAATATCCAGTATATATAAAGAACTCAAGAAGTGAAAAAGCAACAAATCAAGTAATCCAATTAAAAAAATGGGGTATGGAGCTAAACAGAGAACTCTCTGTAGAGGACTGTAGAATGGCAGAAAAATACTTAAAGAAATGCTCAACTTCCTTAGCCATCAGGGAGATGCAAATCAAAACAACCCTGAGATTTCACCTTATATCTTTCAGAACAGCTAAGATCAAAAACTCAAGTGACAACACATGCTGGAGAGGTTTTGGAGAAAGGGGAACCCTCCTGCATTGCTGGTGAAAATGCAACCTTGTACAACCACTCTGGAAATCAATTTGGCACTTTCTTAGAAAATTAGGAATAGTGATTCCTTAAGACCCAGCTATATCAATCCTAGGCATATATCCAAAAGATGCTCAAGTACACAACAAGGAACATTTGCTCAGCCATGCTTGCAGCAGCTTTATTTGTAATAGCCAGAACCTGGAAACAACCCAGATGTCCCTCAGTTGAGGAATGGATACAGAAATTGTGGTACTTTATCCAATGGAATACTACTCAGCAATTAAAAACGAGGAAATCATGAAATTCGCAGGCAAATGGTGGGACCTGGAAATGATCATCCTGAGTGAGGTATCCCAAAAGCAGAAAGAAACACATGGTATATACTCACTTATATAGACCTATAAGATATGATAAACATACTGAAATCTATACACCTAAAGAAGATAAACAAGAAAGAGAACCCGGGGTAAGATGATCAATCCTCACTTAGATAGACAAACGGGATGGATATTGAATGTAGGAGAAAACAAGCAACAGGACAGGAGCCTACAACCGAGTACTCTGAAAGACTCTAACTTGCAATGTGTCGAAGCAGATATTGAGACTCACAACCAGACTTTTGGCAGAGTGCGGGGAATCATATGAAAGAAGGGGGAGTTAGTAAGACTTGGAAAGGAAAAGAGCTACACAAAGACCAAATAGATCAGGGCACACTGGTCTTTTATGAGACTGTTTCTCCAAACAAGGACCATGTATGGATATAACCTAGAACCCCTGCTCAGATATAGGCCATGGTAGCTCAGTATCCAACTGGGTTACCTAGTGAGGAAAATAGGGACTATTTCTGTCATGAACTCAATGGCTGGGTCTTTGACCCTCTCCCCCCTCCCCAAGGGAGGAGCAGCCTTGCTAGACCCCAGAAGAGGACATTGCAGCCATCCCTGAATAGACCTGATAAGCTAGGGTCAGATGGAAAGGGAGGACCTCCCCTATCAGTGGACTTGGAAAGGGGCAGGGAGAAGATGACGGAGGGATGGGGAGAGTGGGAGGGAATGAGGTAGGGGGCTAAGGCTGGGATACAAAGTATATAACCTGTGATTAATATAAAAATTAAAAAATTAAAAAAAGACCTGGAGGTGACAGGAGCCTCACAAGGAAAGCAAAGAAAGAAAAATCTGGGCCCAGGGGCATTTTCTGAGACTGACACTGTAACCAAGGACTATGCACACATGGCCATAACCTAGAACCCCTGCACAAATGCAGCCCATGGCAGCTCAGTCTCCAAATGGGTTCCCTAATAATGGGAACAGGGACTGTCTCTGACATGAACTCAGTGGCTGGCTCTTTGATTACCTCCCCCTGATGGGGTAGCAGCCTTACCAGGCCACAGAGGAAGACAATGCAGCCATATCTGATGAGAACTGATAGCCTTGGATCGGATGGAAGGGGAGAAATTCCTCCCCTATCAGTGGACTTGGGGAGGGTCATGAGTGGAGAAGAGGGAGTGAGAGTGGGATTGGGAGGGGACGAAGGAGGGGGCTATATTTGTGATACAAAGTGAATAAACTGTAATTAATAAAAATAAATTAATTTAAAAGAGAAAAATATTGAGGATTAAAAACAATCCAAAATTAACAGATGGATATTTGATAAACTGATCGATAGATGTTGTTATGTTCATATTAGGAGTAATAACTGCTAGCCTTGTTAGAATTTTATGCGTTTTCTGACAATATTAGATACTCAAAAAGCTTAATTTCAGTCTCCTAATGTTTATTCATTGGTGTTAGTTTCATAGATCTAATCTTACAAAATATGGTACTATCATTTGGCTGCATTTACCCACATAATTACTTTCCCCAGTGTCTTCTTATTTTTCTCTACTATTTTCTTCTAAATAAAAACATATTTTCACTTAAGAAAAGGAGATAAAGTATGTAAATAACATAGGTCAATAGTAAAATACTTGGCTAACATTTTTTGTTTTTTCTTTTTTTAATTCATTAAAATTTATTGACTTTGTATCCCAGCTGCAGCACCCTGCCTTGTCCCCTCCCAAAACTCTCTTCCTCCTTCTCCTCGCATGCCCCTCTCCAAGTCCACTAACATTTTTCCAAAGCCCTGAATTTATCTGCCAAACACACACACACACACACAGAGACACACACACTCTATGTTAGATAACATGTTTTTTTCTTTTCTTTTCTTTCCTCATAATATCTTTGCCTTTCATCCTGGCTGACATAAAGCCAAAATATATATGCTCTCTTTATCTAGCTGGTGGCCCTTTACTCTTTTCTCCCTCTGAGATGCTCGTCCTGTCTTTCATACAATGATTTTACCTTTTCATGGAGAAATGCTGTCTGGCTTAGCTGGCTACTTCTTTCCCCTGCCTGCAGCATGCTCTGCAGTGAAATGCTCTAGCAGGCTCAAGCAGAGCAAACATGCAGCCTGCAGGTTTTGTCCTCCTCCCTTCTCTATTCCTTGCTAAAGTGTTAGATTACATTCTTTTTTTCCTCCACAAAGTAATTATTTTTATTTAGTCCAAATAAGTTGTAGTCTACATAATGAAATCTCATTACCATTTTCTTTGAGTTATAAATTTCCACATATGTTTGCTCTCTGTTATTATTACAATAATTTATTCGCTTTGTATCCCAGCTGCAGCCCTCTCCCTCATTCTTCCCATTCCTACCCTCCATCTTCCTCCTCTGTGTTCATCCCCTAGTCCACTGATAGGGGAGTTCCTCCTTCCCTGATCCTAGCCTATCAGGTTTCATCAGGACTCTGGTTCCTCTTTCTCTGTGGTCTAGTGAGGCTACCTTGCCAGGGAGAGTTGATCAAAGAGCAGGAAACCAAGTTTATGGCAGTGATTTCCCCTGCTCCACCTACGAGGGAACCCCCATGGACACTGGGCCACAGGCTGCATCTAAGCAGGGGATCTAGATTCTCTGCAAGCTGGAGAGGTTGTAGAAAAAGGAGAACCCTCCTCCATTACTGGTGGGAATGTAAACTTTTACAACCAAATCAGAAATCAATCTGGGGCTTTCTCAGAAAATTAGATTATGTTCTTAATGCTAGCCACCAAGGTCTATTCCTGTATTTGGTCACTTTCTTCTGCCTGACACATTCCTAAGGCTAATCACCAAGGTTCAACTTCAAAACATCAAGGTACAGCAACCCAAATCCCCATTAGGCTACCAGAATTTACACATGCAACCAGAATTTACACATGTTAACACATGCAACCAGAATTTACCAATTAATCCTAGCTCATTCTAACACACACCTCCCCTTTTCCCCTTTAAACACTTGCAAAGCCACTTGCTGATGTTTCTACCCAATTCAGATTCAACCACCATGTCTCTTTCCCTGATTAATAAAATATCTCTTTGTGTTTGGAAATTGATGTTTGAATGTATTCTGTGCCTAATCTGAGATCCAGAGAGGGAGCACTCATACAGGTCCTTTCTTGAGGGAAACATTCCTTCAGCTCATCAAACATTTTTATGATTATCTCTTTTTTGGCTGAAATCATCTCTGAAAGCTGAATAAAATTCCTCAGACTAATTCCTTGCTAATGGAAGTAGTTCCTCTGTTGTTCTTACCATCACATGATATGCATATTTTAAGTGTTTTTTGAGCAGCCTTATTCATTTTTGATCTGTTACTCACTTTGTGTTTTCTATTGTCCAAAGGAGGGTTTTAGGCACTTAACAACACATGCCAAATAAAAAATTATTGCAGCATTTTTTGCACATTCAATGACATATAAATATTATCTTTAATATGCCTGCATATGGGATACATATGTAAGCTTCTGTTTAAAGCTTAATGAAAGCTAGCATAAATACATTATTTCATTTTTTTATTTTTTACGATATCATAAACATATGCATATTATTGTGATCATATTTAACCACATTACCCTTTGTTTTCCTCCTTCTACTCCTGATGACCTACTTCTAAACTTGCTTTCCTTCTACTTCTATGTATTTGTATGTATGTGTGTGTGTGTGTGTGTGTATGTGTATGGGTTCTGTGCTAATCACTATATCTGCTGTTTTCATGACTGCAAGGCTAATGTTATAAGCAGAAAATCTCTAAATCTCTATTGTTTTCTTTTGTGTTTTTTTCTTCAAGCTAAAAATAATGTCCTTGTTGATACAGAAAAACTTAACAAATAATTCTGATTAGGAGTTTGTATTCACAATGTATAATTGGTTTCCTAATTTTTTTGAATAATCAACAAACAGTATTAGTTGAAGTTCAAACTACCATGTTTGTACTAAAAGAAAATAAGACACACCTTGGGTATGTATAAGGTTTTGGGTTAGATTTCAAACAGAAGGAAAACAGAGAGAGCAAGAGAGGCAGAGAGACAGATGTGCAGACAGACTGAAAGGGACAGAGAGAAACAGACAAAGAGAGACAGAGACAGAGATAGAGACAAAGACAGATCTATGAGAAAGTGTTTCTAGAGAACTTGGGTTAATCTCTACCCGAAGAGACCAGGAGCCTATTCATATACTTCAGTTTTATAAGGTGTTGTTATTGAAAAAAATATATAAGAAGATAAAATGAAATCTTTCTAAATAATTTCTTGCTTAGATATTTACAGTTCTAAAAAAAAACTTAATTTATAAATAAAAATCATCCCCTGAACAAAATAGAGCCTGAATAGAAACTATTGATATTATCACAAGATAGATTTTTGCACCAAAAATGACTGTAATGGACTAGACTATATAGTACACCTTATGCTAGTAAATACATTAAATAATGGGATTGCATAAACAGGACTGAGGGAACGCAGAGCCTATGTTGACAGGTCAGTATCCAAGACTCCTTTTGACCTCAGCTGTACCTTTGCCTTTTTATCTAATCACACATGAAAACACTTTGGGGAAATGTTGAAAACGGATAAAATTCAAAGCAGATATGTTGAAAACACACTGAATGAGTTACTGTGAAGACAGAAATCCTGGTGTGGGGGTTAATTGAAAGAACAAGGGCAATCAACTTAATGGACATCAACATGTCCAGCCATCAACTTAGAGAGTCACTTAGATTGATGTTCTGAGGGTCTGAAACGAACAAAGCAAGGCAATCAAAATCAGAAAATTCTATAGTAGGGGAAAGTAGATAAATGCTACCCACAGCATTTATAGCAGAGGAGGAGATAATCAACACCTTCAGAGGCATAATTCATCAATGTATATCAATCATTCTCTGCTATTAGCCTTCCTGGTCTTTTCAGAAAGGCAGATGGATATCACAATCACTGCTTTAAAAATAGGAACTGTAGAGCGGTCCACAGATTGACCTTGTCCTGTTCCACTCTGACCTAGTTTCTGCAGCTGCCGAAGACACTCGTCTGAAGTAGAAATGAAAGATGAGTATGTAGAATACTATTTCTCAAGTACATCAACTTGAGGAGTAAGATCAGCCCATCTGCTTTGGATAATAATGGGTAGATAATACATGATTTAATAATTGAATCGTTATATCAGTTTTTAAACATGAACACCAGGAATGAACAGACATTTGCACTCACCAGATGCTTTCTCATATAACCCAAACTTGGAACAAAAGGCTCACTTTCAGGTGAATGGATGACTCATAAGAAGCTCTGAGTATGACAGGTGTTATATCTCTCACTAACTTGTAACATTGTAATGTCTTCCTTAATCCTCTCTTTTAGAAACATTTCACAACTAATACTGTAAGTTTAAGATGCACACTCTGTAAGAGCCTGAAGAGCCACGGAACCTGGGAGTGCTTATGTGTCATAAAATCCATATGTTAATAAAACCTCTTTGTATATCAGGAATGTTTTGGAATGGACTAAAGTGTTTTCCCTTATCCTGTACCCAGGCAGTTATTTAGAAACAACAGATATATCCTGCTACAAGGAGAGAGGCTTAGACAGTATTAAAATTTCTCATGTTATCAAACACAGCAAATTTCCACATTGTAAGGTAAATGAGTGCTTTGAGGTGACAACTAGCAACTTACCTTTGTTGTTGCATAAAAATAAAAAATTCTGAATGTCAGGATTATTTCAAATTAATTAAGTATCTCACAAATGATTTGTAGTCATACTTTCCCTCCGTTAGCTCTAGGGCACCACAAATCTACCTTTTATTTGTATTTGTAAAGACTTAAAGTTTCAAAATATTTATATAAATAAAACTATATATAATGTACCCAATGTGGCATAACATTTAGATATAAATTATTTTGGTTAACATGTTTTTGAGGTTCTTATATGAAGTAATGAACATAAATTTTAAAGTATATTAAATTATAGAACACATTTGCTCAATGTATAGTTGTATTTATTAATTTTAATTTTTATATTAATTACAGTATTTCTCTTCGTATCCTAGCTGTAGCCCCCTCTTTTTTTCCTTCCCAATCCCATCCTCCCTCCCTCTTCTTCTGCTATGCCCCTCTTCAAGACCACTGATGGTAAGGTTCTCCTTCACCTCCATCTGACTCTAGCATATCAGGTCTCATCAGGACTGGCTGCATTGTCTTCTTCAGCAGCCTGGTAAGGCTGCTCCCCAATCAGGAGGAGGTGATCAAAGAGCCAGCCACTGAGTTCATGTCAGAGACAACCTCTGTTCTCCTTATTAGGAAATCAATTATATACTGAGGTGCCATGGGCGACATCTATGCAGGAGTTCTAGATTATCTCCATACATGGTCCATGGTTTGAGTATGAGACTCAGAAAAGACCCCTGGGTCCAGATTTCTTGGTTATGTTGCTCTCCTTATTTTTCTATCCCCCTTCTTTCATAAGATTCCTTGCACTCTGCCCAAAATTTGTCTGAGAGTCTGGGCATCTGCTTTGATAATCTATTGGGTAGAGTTTTGTAATGAATAGGAACACATTTTAATTCAAAAGTTTTCCTCAGTTAGGACATTTTTAAATTCCTGCATACCAATTTAAAGAACTAATGTGTTAAGAACACCTCAAAGATTCATCTAACACCAACAATTATTGAATTTCTTTTTGCAGAATATGACTGAGGTCTGTAATCTAATAAGTATATTCAAACTCAGGCATTTAGTAATTGAAACCAAGAAAGTATTTTGGAATATGAAATGTTGGAATGTTATATCACAGTGTTATACATTATAGAATGGAGATGGAAGGCAAAAATCATTTTTTCATAATAATTTAAGGCACTGATATTTGAAAAAAGACTAAAACCTGCCAATCTTCAAACTTCCTGCTTCATTTTTGTTATCTTATAGAACAGAATAATTTTGTGCAATTTTTTTACATAAGAGAATTAACATGTTGAAACTATTAAGTATAAAAACGTAAAATACATTCAAAGAGACAAAGTTACCAAAAGCAGAAAATGTCCAAGCTGTAAAAATTTATTTCTTTAAGATGTTCCCATCACAAAAGATGAGATGTTATGCCATGTATACACGTATTTAAACTTCATATACTTAAACATACATTTTGTTTTATCTCTTTTAAATTTTTGAAAAGGGAGATTTAAGTTAAATTTCTTAATAATAAGTTCATTATGAAGTTATTATTAAGAGATTTAACTCTTATATCTTGTTTCTGTCTATGTACCTAAATACATATTGCAATATTTTAATTTTAGATTTGGGATTTCTGATTTGTGCTAAATTATACTGGATACACTGGTCAATTAAGCCGGGCAGAAGGCAGAGGATTGGGAGCACTGTCTTGGCAATTCCAGTGTTTAGAGTTCAACAAGCGGAGCCACTGATGATCTAGGGCCAAACAGAAACACTGAGCATTTCAGACAGTCTCATGATACTCTTGGCTGGTCCAATATATCTCCTGTGTTTTCTGTAGTTTACGTAAAAATAACTGTAGGAACTCCTACAAAAACAACAGTCTTGTTTTCAGTTCTCTTGGTTCCGGAACAAGTAAGAAATAATTTGTATAACACACACACACACACACACACACACACACACACACACACACACTCAGCTACTCATCCAGATCTGAATTATATCCTTCTTAAAACTTAAGCTAAAGCTAAGATAACTGGCCCATCATGAGTTACTGTCCTCTTTATTGATTGCACTTTAGCTTTGAGCAACAAATACGCTTCCTAAACATGATGTCTCAGAGTGTTTTCTGCCTCACAGGGAACAGGATGGAGAGAAGAGAGGTAAAGATAAGAATATAATTTCTCATTAATTAATAAATGCAGTACTCTACTGCTGATTATAAATTATTTTAATGTTACCCTTAAAATTAGTCTTAAAAATTTCTAAATATATTCAAGTAAAAACTGTCATTATGAGAAAAGGGAACTAACGGCAACTATCTTTCCAATCACTAACTCAAAATGGGCTGATCATACTACATAATCTTATTAATAGAGTTTGAAAAAAATGAGCCAAAACTGAAAATCATCTCCTCTGATAGTAGGCTTCAACAGAGGATTTATTTCTAGTGTAACTCAAAGGTAAGAAAATGAGAACACTTCATGAATTTTTGTTATAGAGTACACAGCATAGTTCTAAGGCAGTCGTTTGCTTTTATTGTATAGTAACATATTCCTCTTTAAACTAAATATTTCTGCTACCAAAAAACATTGAAGTCTGGGTTTCTACTGATGTTTCCTGCAATATGTAGGAATCAGTGTCATTCTGTTCAGTGTTCCTGTCAGGCTGACAGTTATCACAGTCTGTAACAGCTGAGTCGCTGTCATCAACACCATTGACAGTTAAATAGCCTGTGATTTCTTCTCCTTCGGCATTAAGTGGACCTTTCTCACTGACATTCACCTTTTTAACTTCTCCTTTATCACAGTCATCCAATGTAAGACATCGACAAGCTTGCTTACTCCCTTGAAACTCTGCATCATGATCCACTGCTGTCCTCCTGTGTTCTACCCGTTCCTTGTCTGGTTTTATAGGTGAGACTTCTTCTGAATTATTTGTGGCTTCACCCCTAAGGGAGCCTTTAAATGTTCTTTAGCTCTGTCTGCCTTCTCTCACAACTCACTAGGACCTGCCTTTCTAGGCCATCCTTTTCTAAGGAGTAAGTAAGCCACCATCAGAGGCCAGAGAGAACACTAGACATCTGCAATCTGTCCAGCCAGCTAAATGCCTAAGAAGACAATGCAGCCAGTCCTTATAAGACCTGATAAGCTAGAGTCAGATGGGAGGGGAGGAGGAGCTCCCCTATCAGTGGACTAGGGAAGGGCATAGGAGAAGAAGAGAGAGGGAAGATGGGAGTGGGATGGGGCAAAGGAGGGGGCTACAGATGAGATGCAAAGTTAATAAATTGTAATTAATAAAAAATACATTAATTTTAAAAAGATGATGACCCCGATGTGTATTACTTTGAGTCAGACCATGTGGCCCTGAAACACAACAAAGAGTACGTGTATATATGGTAATTGTGAGCTCTGCTCTGTCTCTCCTTCCCAGGTTCTCAGTATTTGTTATGAATGTCTCCTAATGTTCTAATTGCAGGTGATGCCAGCACTTTAGCAATAAGTGTAAATTTGACATAAATTTTTTTAACTCAGAAAACTAAGAGACTTGAAGTTGAACTACATCACTCATCTCTGTGGTAGTTTATTTTCTAGTGTGGTATCGCACATGTCTGATTAAGAAATGACAAGTAGTCACAGACAGTGCAAAGGAAACGTGTGTGATGCTGAGCTATTCCAGGATACTTGGGATCATGCTTGTAGAAATTTGTAATGTGCCTTTCAAATGTGCTTGAAATTGAAATAAATGATGAGTATGTAGCTATCATCCAGGTACTGAAAATCTGGCAAACTAGAGATTATTTACATTTAATTCTCCATTAAAAATGTTTATATAAAAATATTTCTAAGTGTTTCTAACATAGCATAGAGCACTTATAATAACTTATAATAGTAATATAATACTGTATGTTTAAAATGTACCCTAGTGCAAATATTAGAGAAAAGGAATAAAGCATCATTTCATGTGTGAAGTACATGTAAATATTATCTTCCACTTTATTTATTTATTTTTAGAAAATGATACTTGGAGTTGGTTTCCAAGAAAAAGAAAAATGTGTAAATTTTCAACAGTTAATGGTATTCAAACTATTTTCATAGTTTGAATTATTATTGTACATTTTCTAATTATGTGTCTAAACGTCCTGTTTTCCTAAAATTAGATTTATTATTAATGATATTTTTACTGTTATATATATATATCAATAAATTATGATAATGTGATTTGGGACAATTTAAAGAAATACTTAAAAATGTAACTTAATCCATGAAATTGAGCATGATGCAAATACCTGAGGGAACAGAGATTTTGGTAGATGGAGAAAATTAAGTCATTAAAACTCTTCCAATATTCAGGGTTAAGTAGCTGTTGTAGTGGATAACATTTCCCCAGTTTCTCATATCTTGCAAATAGTAGGACATGCTTCAATCAAACACACACAAAAGACTAATCAAGTATCATTGTCATTATTTTATTTTTATGATCAGCCTCAGAAATAATGATGGAAAAGATTGTCATCCTCAAAATATATCATATTGAAAATAATGGCTGACAAGCTACATGTGGCATGGCCTTTGAAGATTGAATATAATTTACAAAAACATGAAAATATTAATTTACTTAAATAAATATGACATTTAAGATTAAATTTAACCAAAAGATAAGCACCAGACATGGAACAAATTTAACAAGTTATTGAAAATGATTGATAAAATTATCAAATATCACTATATAAATGACTTAGTAACTGCATTAAATTATTTTCAATTGTTTTTATACCTATGTAATATTGTTCACAAAAAGTCTTTTACTTTGTTAGAAAATGGAACATTGGGAAATTTTGTGAATCTGCAATTTCTAGAATAGATACATATATTTGATTTCTACCTTTTCTTCACACCCTTCTTCCCTTACTATCATTTCTGTCAAATATTCATAGTGTTCTTTTTGCACTTCTCACACCTTGCATTTACAAAACTACTTTCCATAGCCTACGTTTATATACTTCACTCCAAATTATTTTATATCTTCATGTCAAATCTATCATTCCCTTCACAATATAAATATTGTCTAGCACTTCTATCAATTGAAAAGCAAAATTATAGCCCCTTATGAATTCTTCATCTGCTTTAGAATAACAATAAATAGATTTCTTATAGTCAGAATTTCCCTAGTTCATCTCCTGCTTTCAACATGGTAAACATTCAAATGACCTTGAGCTCCATTTGTATTGAAGTAAATAAATAAATAAATAAATAAATAAATAAATAAATATGCTTTGACTACCACAAATATGCCTCCCAATTTTTATGGAGCTCTTATTTTAAATATTATAATTGTTACTTCAAAATGTGTGACTGTCCAGCCTCTATAATAGCTTAAACTAAATTTCTTGTCATTTTCCTTTTTATTCTGTCTCTGCCTTGTTTATCTGACAAATATAACACATTTTTGACATTTCACATGTTCAAGCTTTATTATTGCTTATCTGTTCATTTGTGTGATTGTGTAAATAACAGTTTCTGGAGAATTTTTTAAATTTTCACATAAAAATAATCGTTTTAATATTCATCATAATTGGATGAATTATTTTTAACTTCAAAGTTTCACAATATGGCTAAATTATTTAATAACATCATTTTAAAACTTCTGTGCAGAAATATGACTTAGCCATTTTTATATAAGGATACTTCGGTCACACATTTTCTTCACTGTTGAAGATATGAAAGATCTTTATCCTCTTTGACATGATTGACAACTTGAGTGAATTTTAATATGATAGAGTCCCAATACTTCTCTTTCAAACTATCATAGATTTTGCTCCACTAGACATGTCATTTCCCATTAGCACAAAAAAGAATGAAGTTCATAAAATTGAGGTTACTGAAATAATACTGTTTATTTAATAACTTTATCACTAAAAGTTATTTTTTGTGTGTTTTCTGACAACTCAAATTTGTCTTTATAAATACAGAACAATTTTCATGAAATTGTAGAGAGAAAATATTATGTAAATCTTCAACATTAGGAAAATGTAGTTTTTAAACAATAGAACATTATCTTTCACATATGATACATTGCTTCTGCTCTCAAATTGCTTTTAACTTTAGAAACTATTACCACACACATATATATAATGTCTGTTTTATTGAATATGCTTAAAGTACTATCTTTATATTATAATGTTTGAGGAGAAAAAGTACATATACATATACATACAAAATGTTTTTTTTCTACTTTGAATTTTGTTTGTTAGTTTTACCTTTTCTCTTAGGGCTTATATTCATGTGACTTTATTGTAACACATATTCATCCTGTGAAATGTACTTATATGGGCTGGAGAGATGGCTCAGAGGTTAGGAGCACTGGTTGCTCTTCCAGGGGTCCTGAGTTCAATTCCCAGCATCCACATGGTGGCTCACACCATCTACAACCATCTAGAAAGTGATCTGGTGCCCTCTTTTGGTGTGCAGGCAGAACATTGTATACATAATAAATCTTAAAAAAAAAAAAAAAAAGAAATGTACTTATATAAAACCAACAACTTTCCCTGAGCAGGGCAGTCTAGGAGGCTACTCAGTTTCCAAGTGGGTTTCCTAGTAAAGGTGCAGGGTCTGTTTCTGATGTGAACTCATTGGCAGGCTCTCTGATCACCTCCCCCTGGGGGGGGGGGGGGTTGCAGCATTGTCAGGCCACATAAGAAGACATTGCAGCCAGTCCTGATGAGACCTGATTTGCTAGGATAAGAGAGAAGGGGAGAAGAGGGAAGGAGGGTAGGATTGGGAGGAAAGGAGAGAAGGGCCTACAGTGCAGATAGAAAGTGAATAAATTGTAATAAATAAATTAATTAATTTTTAAAAAGAAAAACTAACAACTTTATTTTAATATGAAAGCTCTTTGTTTTGTAAACATTCAAAACTAAATCCAATTCATAGAAATAATGTTGAAAACATGAATTAAAGCAAAACAATGAAAAAGTAAATTACTTATTAGAAATATAGACAAAAATATCAAGTCATATTTGAGAAAAGTGCATTGATCATAACAACATTCATTCTAAATATATATACCTATCTCCAAAGATTTATTCTACTCAGCTTTTTGGTTACACATTTTTCTTGCAATGTAAAGAAGTTAATGCACACAATCATAATCAAGGTGCAATTTTGAAAAATTATATTTTTCTGTATTTTTATGTGTAGAATTGCATATATTTATTTTAATGTTATACCTTATAACTTTTTAAAGTAGTACCATGAAAAAGTTATACTTTTCTTTTGCTGATTCACCATTTTAAATCTGAATATTTTATAAACCAAGTACTTAGTTTACACTCAAGCCTTATTAAAATAATTCATATTAATGTGCTATAAGATATGGAGAACTAACACTAACAAAGTATAATTAAGGAATATATAATATTTATAATAATTTTAACTATATTTAATTTATTTATGTATAATGTACATATGCCTGCAGGGGAGGATGAAAGGTGCATTCCACGGTACACATTTGGAAGTCAGATGACAGCATAAACTAGTCTCTCTTCTATCACATAGGTCCCAGGTATCACATTCATTCGGTCATGAATTGTTTTTTTTTATTTATTATTTAATTAAATTTTTATTTTTATATTAATTACAGTTTATTCACTTTGTATCCCAGCTGTAGTAGTCCCCTCCCACATTCCCTCCCAATCGCACCCTCAGTCCCCCATCTCCTCCTATGTCCCTCTCCAAGTCCACATATAGGGGAGGTCCTACTCCCCTTCCATCTGACCCTAGCTTATCAGATATCATCAGAACTGGCTGTAGTGTCCTCCTCTGTGGCCTGTCAAGGCTGCTCCATCCAGGGATGGCTGTCAAAGAGCTAGTCACTGAGTTCATGTCAGAGACAAATGCGTACAACTCATCAAAAATACTAGTTTGTAAATTTCTTATTTAAAATTTATATCAGATATCAGCTAGGTTTCTCAGCCTCTGCTTCGATACCTCGATCAATAGAGTCTTTCAGAGGCTGTGATAGGCTCCTGTCCTGTTCCTTGTCTTCACCTGGTTCTTATGTCTATAACATTTGTCATTCTGAGTGAGGATTTAGCATCCTCCCTAGGGCCTTTCTTGTTTTTTAGCTTCTTTAAGAGGCCACAGAAGAGGACATTGTGGCCAGTCCTGAAGAGCCCTGATAAGCTCAGGTTAGATGGAAGGGGAGGAGGTCCTCCCCTATCACTGGACTTGGAAAGGGGCAGGGAGGAGATGAGGGAGGGATGGGGGGGATTGGGAGGGATTGGGGGAGGGGGCTACAGCTGGGATACAAAATACATAACCTATGATTAATATAAAATAAAAATAAAAAGAGTGTGGATTTTAGTTTGTTTATCCTGTATTATATGGCTAATATCCACTTAGGAGTGAGTATATATCATGTATGTCTTTCTGCTTCTGGGTTACCTCACTCTAGGTGATCTTTTCTAGTTCCTACCATTTGCCTAGAAATTTCATGATATCCTTGTTTTTCATAGCTGAGTAGTATTGCATTGTGTATATGTACGACAATTTCTTTATCCATTTCTCTGCTGAGGGACATCTAGGTTATTTCCAGATTCTGCCTATTACCAATAGAGCTGATATGAACATGGCGGAGCAAATGTCCTTGTTGTATAGTTGAGTAAACGTTAGGCAGAGTGCAGGGAATCTTATGAAATAAGGGAGAAAATGAAAGACCTGGAGGGGACAGGAGTTCCCAAAGGAGACCAACAGAGTCATAAAAACTGAGCCCTGGGGGGCCTGCAGAGAATAATACCCAACCAAGGACAATGCATGGAGAAGACCTAAAACCCCTACTCAAATGTAACCCATTGATGCTGTCTCTAAGATGGTTTCCTAGTAAGGGGAACAAGGGACTTTCTCCAGCATGAACTCAGTGGCAGGCTCTCTGATCACTTCCCTCTAGGGGATGCAGCCTTGCCAGTCTACAGAAAGAGACAATACAACCAGTCCTGATGAGACCTGATAGGCTAGGGTCAGATGGAAAGGGAGAAAGACCACCCCTATCAGTGGACTTGGGAAGAGGCAAGGGAGGGAAGGTGGGATTGGGAGGGGATGAGGGAGGGGGCTAGAGCTGGAATACAAAGTAAATAAATTTTAATTAATAAAAATAAATAAATTAAAAACTCATGGGAAATGACAAAGTCTCGATTTAAATATTTAGATTTTATATATATATACAAATATATATGTATATATACATATATTTATATATGTATATATATTTATATATGTATATACATATACATATGTATATATATATGTATATGTATATATATATGTATATATATACATATGTATACATATGTATATATATGTATATGTATATGTATATTTATATATGTATATATATTTATATATGTATATACATATATAAATATATATGTATATATACATATATTTATATATGTATATATATTTATATATGTATATATTACTCATATATATATATATATATATATATGAGTAATTTAATTACCTTTTGAAGAAATTTTATGTTCGCTTTTACCTCCTGGGATTCCATGCTGAATTTATCGAAAGACATGAGAAAGGAATTCACATTTAGTACTGTGTTTTTATGTGATATTAAGAATGTATGTTTTCATTAACTGCATAAATATTATGGGGTTTTGGTGTTATTGATTTAGCAATTAATAACTGAGGCACACACTTTCTTTTCTGCAGTGGGATACACTGCCTTTTTCCTCCAGATTTTGGGAGTAATTTTTAACATAATGTTGTTATATGTATACTAAAATTAAATGTGGACTAAGTAACTAACTACCTTGAGTTATGAAATAATATGTCTATCACAGAATACTATCAATTTCATAAAACATAAGAGCATGTTTTTCATTTATATACCTACTAAGACATGATGAATAAGTTATAGCTCAATAATTCATGTTTCCTGGCTTCTGGATTATATATGAAATAGCACATTATCATATTTATTTGATCCACCATCTGGGCCTCTTTCCTAATTTTATGAATACAATATACACCATTTTTAATTGGGATAGTCCTTTAACAATGTAATTGAATATAAAATTCATGTCTTTTTTCCCAAAATTTATAAAGCATGTAAAATAAAATATTTACTTTGGGAAAGAATGAATTCAAGTTAGAGTCTCAAGAAAAGGAAGTAGAATTCTTGGTTGTTCTAGTGTCATTAATTATTTTATTCACAGTACATTTAACTGAAATCTGAAAGGAGTTTGAGCTATATTAAAGAAGTGAAAAATGGGTTTCCTTAAAGAACATGCAATGAATTACACAGGTTAGAGTAGTGAAACTTAATTTTCCCATGGAGTATAAGATACACACACACACACACACACACACACACTACTGTTACACAAATGAAATAGGAAGAATTCACTTACCATATCATAACTGTATTCAGTTATGACCCTGCGGTGGTTACCTGTTCTCTGAGAGAAAATAATTAAAAAAAAAATTTAAAAACCAAAGAAACCAAACAACATAAGGCTACTTAACGTATCAAGTACCTGGGATGATTTATTGTATGAGGTAAATGTTAAATATATTTTAAGGCAGGACAGGAATCTTAATTATGGGGAAAAGAAAATTCGCTATAAATAAAACCAATTTGAAATTTCTAAGAACAGATAATAAAATAGAAAAAAATTAACCTTCGGATAAATAGAGTGATATATTTATTTTTCTCCTGTATAATCAGAGATCCAATTCTATTAAAAGATACAGCCATCATTAAAATTCAAGTAAATAATTCTGATATCTTATCATGAGTATACTCACTGCAGCAAATCAAACCTCAATGAACCTTTGCTACTGAATTGAGATTTGTTTGTTCCTATGCAGTGGTTCTTAACCTGCGGGTCATGACCCACTTGGCAAACTTTAACTTTATACAATAACTTTATAATAAAAGCAAAATAAATTTACAGTTATGAAATAGCAAAACATTTTTTGTTGATTTAGACATTGTATTTCAACTTTATTTTTTTATTTTCACTAATTACAGTTTATTCACTTTGTATCCTCCCTGTAGCTCCCTTCTTCTCCCCTCTCAATCCCACCCTTTCTCCCTCTTAGCCACCCGAACCCCTCTCCCAGTCCACAGATAAGGGAGGTCCTCCTCCCTTTCCCTCTGATCCTAGTCTATTAGGTCTCATGAGGAATGACTACATTGTCTTCCTCTGTGGCCTGGTAAGGCTGTTCTCCATTCAGGGAGAGGTGATCAAAGAGCAGGCCAATCAGTTCCTGTCAGATACAGTCCCTGTCCCCATTACTATGGTACCCACTTGGACACTTAACTGCCATGGGCTACCTCTGTGCAGGGGTTCCAGGCCATCTCCGTGAGTGGTCCTTGGCTGCAGTACCAGTCTCAGAAAAGAAACCTGTGCCCAGACTTTTTGGATCTGTTGCTCTCCTTGTGGAGCTCCTGTCGTCTCTAGGTCTTACTATCTCCTACTTCTTTCATAAGATTCCCTGTACTCTTCCCAAAGTTTGGCTATGAGTCTCAGCATCTGCCTTGATACCCTGTAGAGTAGAGTTTTTCAGAGGTCCTCCCTGATAGGCTCCTAACCCTGTTCCCTGTTTTTTTCCTTGTGGTGAGCCGGGTCATAGCTGCTTTGGCAGCTGTTTGAAATGCTAGTCTCAGCACAGGAAGACAGGTTTTTTCCAGGCCTTGCCTTGGAGACTGGGAAGGATTTGCAAGTCCATTCGCCTTTTGTTTAGTGACAGCAGGTGGGAGAGCTTGTTTGAAATCTCAACTCTGCCTCATTTCCTTGTAAAAATTAACCCCTTGTGTAAACTGTTTGTATAAATAAAGAAGGCTGTCTGCTCTCGTGGCTTTTCGGATGCAGAGCCTATTGACGCTATAGGGCTCATTAGAGCCACGAGCAAGTGGCCAGAAGCCTCTCGGAACATAATTATGTGTAGTGTACATTATTAATTTCAATCCTCACTCCCGACTCAGAATCCCATTCTGCTCTGCTGGCGGGCTCCAGCAGCTTCTGATGCCCATCCTCTTTGCCTTTCTAAATGGGGATTGAGCATCTTAGTCAGAGTCCTCCTTCTTGATTAGCTTCCTTAGGTGTACAGATTTTAGTACGTTTATCCTATATTATATGTCTAATATCCACTTTTAAGTGAATATATACCATGTGTGTCTTTCTGCTTCTGGGATGCCTCACTCAGGATGATCTTTTCCAGTTCCCACCTGCAAATTTGATGTTCTTTGTTTTTTATTGCTGAGTAATATTCTATTGTGTAGATGTACCACAATTTCTGTATCCATTCCTCAGTTGAGGAGCATCTGGGCTGTTTCCAGCTTCTGGCAATTACAAATAAAGCTGTTACAAACATGGCTGAGTAGATGTCCTTGTTGTATACTCAAGTGTCTTTTGGATATATCCCTAGAAGTGGTATAGCTGGATCTTCAGGAAGCACTATTCCTAATCATCTGAGAAAGTAGTGGTTGTACAAGTTTACATTCTCAACAGCAGTGGAGGAAGGTTCCTCTTTCTCCACAACCTCTCCAGCATGCTTTGTCACTTGAGTTTTTGATCTTAGCCATTCTGATGGGTAAAAGGTGAAATCTCATGGTCATTTTTATTGCAGCAAAGTATTTTATGGCCAAGGATCACCACAACATGAGGAACTATATTAAAGAGTGGCAGCATTAGAATTGATGAGAACCAGTGCTCCATTACAATTATGAAAATTTTTTAAGTCAGGCTACTCTAAATCATGGTGCTTTCGTTAAGTATTAAATGTTTCAACTTTGAATGCACATCTCACATAACATGGAGGTCTTATCTTAGAATAGATAACTGCAATCTACATGACTAAAATTTCTTAACAACTATATTGAATAATCACCATGACTATATTAAATATTTGATTTCAGATTTTTTAATTTTTTTCTCTCTGTCCCTCTGTGTGTGTGTGTGTGTGTGTGTGTGTATGTGAGTCGGTGAGTGTGTGTGTGCCTTTGAGTTCAAGGGTCCAGAAAAAGACTGAAGAAGAGTGTCTGATCCCCCAGAGAATGGAGTGCCAGCTGTTGTGAAACAAATGAATCAAGTATGAGGGGCTGAACCCTGATCTTCTATTAAAACAGCAATTGCTCTTAATTAATGAGCCTTCTCTGTAGCCTTAGAATGGTTGCTTCATAGGTATAACATAATTCCAGAAAAAAATGAAAAATATGACTTCAGAAAAATTAAAACTGTAAAACTGTGTGATCTTGAA
Organism: Pachyuromys duprasi; assembly: GCA_028658305.1. Lineage (NCBI taxonomy): Eukaryota > Metazoa > Chordata > Mammalia > Rodentia > Muridae > Pachyuromys > Pachyuromys duprasi. The sequence goes on along the minus strand of CM053745.1, from coordinate 34,557,813 downwards.
GGCAACAAAATTAGCAGAAAGACAAGTCCCAGGCTGGCTGAAAACAATGTATGTTAATGGACTAGGCTTAGAGTGTACAAATCCAAATAATAAGAAAATGAAAGTCCAGTTGTGAGGAGATAAATATGGTGCAAATGAAATACTCATGTGTGGCATTGCCAGACTCAAAATATTGACACCTGGAGTAATTTACCAATAGTGACCTGGATTCCCTAAGCAAGGACTGTCCTCACTTTTTATTGAGTATAACCTGAAATTTGGTAAGGAGAATTAATGAGGAACTTTGTCTTAACCACTCACAAGAGTTTTTTAAAAAATGGAAGTTTTCTTATCTCTCTGATTCAGAACAGAATTATAAACATTTTATCAACCTGATCACATATGTTGCTTTCAAAATATTTTTGTTAATCTTTTTTTCTTTCTTTTCAATGCCATTACTTTCAGTGGTTGTCCTGTAGCTACTCATCTCGTATTACACACCCAAGCATTGTTTGAAGTCAAGGACATGTAAGATTTATAGGCAAGAAACTATGTGGAGTTGTTTTCTCCAATCTGTATATCAGATCATCAGGAGTGAACTGAAACGGTCTTTGCCTCCTGAGCCAATTCTTATACTTCAAACACTGTGTTTTAAATGTTTCTGCTTATTAATTTACAGAATGTACATATGATGGTCATAGCATTGTGAACGGATTCTCTGTGAAAATAAAAATATGAGCAATAATAGAGAACGTAATGTCATGGACATCCAATTTAAAGTATACCATTTTTTGTCCAGAGCTAATTTTCTTACTAGCTTAAACCTTTTTTAAATTTATTAAACTGTATTTATTTATTTATTACAGTTTATTTACTTTGTATACCAGTGTATCCTGCTCCCTCATTGCCTCCCACTCCCATTCTCCCTCCCTCTTCTATTCCCCATACACTGATAGGGGAGGTCCTCTTTCCCTTCCCTTTGACCCTAGGTCTTATCAGAACTGGCTGCATTGTCTTCATCTGTGGCCTGGTAAGGCTGCTCCCCCTAGACTGATATCCAACCAAGGACCATTCATGGAGATAACCTAGATGTTTAAAACTTTTGAATAAAGTTTCACATTATTGAATCAAGCTGCTTAGATTATTAATGAAAGAATATTTCTCTACAACATTGGCTTCTGGAACTAACAAAAAAATAAGGAAGATGGAGAATTTATAATGGACTCTTTCCTGGTGCTGGCTGAATGGAAGAAGCTATCCACCAAGCATTGAGGGTGACCACTGAACTGATAAGTCCATTCATCTTCTTTCCTTCCATGTCTCTGTTAGCACTGACAGTGTATCCTTAGTGAGCGAAGTCTTCCCCTTAACAGTTCTAGAGCAATGGTGAGAGTTTGGAGATTTTTTTTTTTTAACCTAAATGCAGAGCAAGGACTGCTGTTAAATTCTCTTTCCTAAACAGTTGTTTCCCTGCCTCTTATTGTATTCTCATTTTCAGTATACTATCTCCAGGAATGTAAATAAATATGCCTAAGCAACAGCTGGTGGTGTGCTGTTTCTGTTGATGGCTTCTTTTGGATTCTAATATGTCCTGACAGATGTTACAAAACCATTAAATGTTTTATAGAAGTTCTATTACTTTTATATTTCTTTCTCACCTGCAGCAAACTGTCCCTTCCTAATCTTTCTAGCTAAACAAAGCACTGTGAATTTTATTCAAACACTATTACATTCTATGTTCTCTGTTCCATTACTTTTGTGTTTAATTTACTCAGTTTTTCTCTATTTATGAAAATTATGACTGGACTTTTTCTTTAATTTTGTTTTTTGTTTCTCTATTTCAGTAACTTTATACTCTAAAGAGATCACATAGACTACTTTTAGGCAAAAAAATATTAAATTAGAAAACAAAATAAAACAGAAAAAATGTTTTTTTACAGAAACAGTAATTAGGGCTGCATTTCCACCAAGGCAAGGTAGAATAGGGTAGAAATGATGTTTTCCCCAGTGTGAGTACACACTCTGTGTCAAGATCTCTTGAAAGCATTTCTATTACCTCCATGCCCCAAGGCTCACAGCAGATGTTAAAATGAGAAAGGATGTTAAATATTACTACTCAGGATTTGGGAGTTTGTATAGCACATGCAGTCTACAGCCTTACTACATCACCTGGATAGGGAAGCAACCTTAGCAGGCCACAGAGAAAGACAATGCAGCCACTCCTGTTGAGAGCTGATAAACTAGGATCAGAAGGAAGAAGAGGAAGAACTCCCCTATCAGTAGACTTGGGGAGGGGCATGCATGGATAAGGGTGAAGGAAGGTGGGATTAGGAGGGGAAGAGGGAGGGGTTTATGGGAGGATACAAAGTGAATAAAATGTAATTAATAAAAAAGATGATTTAAAAAATCTGAAAGTTTAAACTGCAAATGTATTTCACAGTCAAATTATTTGCCATAATTAATCATTCAAGTAATATTGGTAAAAATATTTTTGCCATGTTAGAAATTAAAATTTAATGTCAGCTAAATATATTATATTTATGATTGTGGATTAAACAAAACCATTGTAGAGGCTAAACATTTGTTTATACATCAAATGAAATCTGCAAAGCATTTGTGTGAATTACATAAGTTCCTGTATCTTCTTTGATTTACATGTATGAGAGTAGTTTTGTTGGAGTTTTATGCTATACAAATTACTAACAAAAGAGTCCATTATCTCTGAAAATTTCATTTTCCTAAAAATCTCACCTTTAAAATTCATTTTGCCTATGAGTCTCAGTATCTCCTTGGATACCTAGGTGGGTAGAGTATATCAGAGATCCCCAGTGGAAGGCTCCTGTCCTATTCCTTGTCTTCTCCTACTTCTGATATCTATCCTGTTTGCCCTTCTGAGTGAGGTTTAAGCCTCTTCTCTAGCGTTCTCCTTGTTGTTTAGTGTCTTTAGGACTATAGATTTTAGTATGTTTATTCTATATTATTAGGCTAATATCCACTTAAAAGTGAGTATATACCACATGTATCTTTCTGCTTCTGGGTTACCTCACTCAGGATGATCTTTCCTACCTCCCACCTTTTGCCAGCAAATATCATGATTTCCTTGTTTTTAATTAATTGCCGAGGAGTAGTCCCTTGTGTAAATGTCCCACACTTTCTGTATTCATTCTTCTGTTGAGGAAAGCTAGGTTGTTTCCAGATAACTAAGGACATCGAGCATTTCCCACCAGGGTATCAAAGAAGATACTGAGGATCAGAACCAAATTTTGGGCAGAGTGCATGAAACCTTATTGAAGAAGAGGGAGATGGAAAGACCTGGAGGGGGATTCAGAAAGCCTGTCACTGAGTTCATGCCAGAGAAAGCCCCTGCTTCCACATTGGATACTGAGGGCTACATCTGAAACAGCATTTAAGGTCCTCTTCACACATTTTCCTTGGTTGGAGTATCATTCCCTGCAGTCCTCTATGGCTCAGTTTTTTTGGTTCTGTTGGTCTCTTTTTGGAGCTCCTGAGATCTTTCTATCTCCCCCTTCTTTCAAAAGAGTTCATGCACTCTGCCCAAAGTTTGGCTGAGTCTCTTGCCAGGCCACAGAGGAAGACAATGCAACCAGTCCTGATAAGACTTGATATCCTAGGGTCAAATAAAAGGGGAAGAAGACCTCAGCTATAAGTAGACTAGGGGAGGGGAATAAAGGAGAAGAGGGGAGGGAGAGTGGGATTGGGAGGAGACAAGCGAGGGGAACATAGCGAGGACACAAATTGAATAAATTGTAATAAATGATAATAATAAATTAATTAAAAAAGAGAGACCTGAAGGGGACAGGAACTCCACAAGGAGACCAACTGAGGCCAAAAACCTAGGTCTAGTGGGTCCTGCAGAGACAACCAAGGACCATACATGGGGAGGACTTACATCCCTTGCTCAGAGGAAGCCCATAAGCTGCATAGTTTATAAGTAGGTTCTCTAGTAAGGGTATCAGGGGCTGTCTATGACATGAACTCAGTGACCTGCCCTTTGATCACTTCCCACTGGGGGATGCAGCCTTGCCAGGCCTGAGAGAAAGACAATGCAGCCAGTCCTGATGAGATCTGAGAGGCAAGAGTCAGACAGAAGGGGAGGAGGTCCACCCCTATCAACCTCCTCCCCTATCAGGGGACAAGGGAAATGGCATAGGAGGAGAAGAGGGAGGGTGGGTGGAAATATGAGGAGACATGGGAGGGAGCTAATGTGGGAATACAAAGTGAAAGAATTGTAATAAATACATAAATAAATAAAAAAGAAAAATCATATTAATTTGACACTCTAAATCAATATTTAATATTTCTAAAATAGGCTATGTTATGTACTACTCTTTGGGTTATTAAGATTTATTATTTATTATTGTTCATATGTATAAATAAATATTTTAGTTGAAATGTTCATATATTTTTCTTTTGATTATGAGATGGTAATATAATTACGTAATTTATGTTTTCCCTTTCTTTCTTCCATGCATTCCCATAAAACTCCCCTTGCTCACCTCTACATTCATGGCCTCTTTTTTTAAATTAATTACTGTAATATGCAAAATATATATATATATATATATATATTCCTAAATATAACCTTCTTTGTATAATTACTTATATGTATGTTTTCAAGACTTATCAACTTATCAATTAGTATTAGACAACCAGTTGGTGTGCTAATTCCTGGGGAAGACTATTTCTCCTGTTCTCGTTATTCCTTAGAGGTCTCTAAGTCTTTGTGTAGGGTTGAGACCTGTCTGTATTAGCATGCCTGTTGTTGTTGTCCTGTCAGGGTTGGTTTGGTTATCATTTGATGTTCATTACAGGCCTCAAGACCTAATTACTGCTCGGATACACCTTGTTTGGTGAACCTGCCTAAGATGTTATTTCTGATTGGTTAATAATAAAGGTCCTGTACCTGGGCAGGACAGAAGGTAGGTATGCCAAAGGTTTCTGAGCCTTAGAGATAGGAGAATCACTGGAAAGAGATGGAGAGATGGGAAGAAAGGAAAGAAGAGGAAGCCATGACAGGTTAGCATGGAAAAGGAACCATGTGGGCCAGGAGGAAGGACTCCATGAGTGGCATGGGAAAGAGAGATCCATGGAAAAGATGGATAAGCAAGTATTTATGAGATTATGGATGGATAAGAATGGACAAGGCAGATGGCACTGGATGGGCATTGGGAGGTGGATAATGAGGTTATTGAGATAGTGTAGGTGGAATTATTTGTCTAGCCCAAGCTGTTATAAGGCAATTATAAAATCTAATGGGTGTCTGTGTCTTATTGATTATAATAGCAGGTTAATTATTGATTATGATAGTTGGTTAAATAATACTGCTGTCATAATTACAGAGTTAATATAAATCATATATAGCCCAGCACTCTTTATTTACAACAACATTGTCTTCATACAGTGCACATTTAGGCAGTCCTGATGGTAAGACTTCATGAGCATAGATTCTGATATGCGAGAAGACCTAGCTTATAAGAAACCCCTTGATCAATCTGGTTTTATTCTTCAATATTTCCCAGAGAAGGTGTAGTTTTCTAGATGTATACTTTGCGACTGGGTTCCACAGCTCTGCAGTTTGATCAGTTGTGATTTTATTTTTATAATTGTTTCTGTCTGTTGCAAAGAAAATGTTCTTTTTGATGTGTGATGAGGACTAGCTTTATTTGTATTTGTAAGAATAAATATTTCCGGAGATCCAAGATGGCTGCCACGAGAGAACACTGTGTCTGAGGAGTAGGAGAGCAGAAACAATGCTGCGACCAGGAGACTGAACTCTGGGACCTAAAACGCCAGCATTGTGAGTGCCAGGTGAGCGGAACTCCTATGGTGAGAAAATCAAGTGGGAAAACCCTAGAGACACCCAGGTATTACCTGGAGAAATTTCCCGGTGACCAGCGGCGCACAGCTCTGATCTGGGCGCCCGCACCCGCCATAATAGACTGGATCACACAGTCTCACGGGCAGTCTCGGGAGGAACCGGGTGCCCTTTTCACTGAACTGCACCCTACGAGCTCACACTGCTCCCGAGTTCTGCCTGAACCCAAGGGTGTGCAGCGGGCGGGAACCGATCGCCAGAACCACCCAGACTGAGTGGATTGGGTGACCATTTTGACCAGTCCGCACACTGGCGAGCCGAACTCTTCAGCCAGCAAAAACTCAGTCAGTGTGTGAGTCCGCTGGTGGGTCGGGGAGGAACCCGAGTTCTGTCTCAACCCACGGGTGTGCGGTGGGCACGAACCAATTACCAGAACCACCACAGACGGAGTGGATTGGGGGACTGTTTTGACCAGTCCGCACACTGCGGGGGCGCCCGCCAAACGCTTCCGCCAGCAAAAACTCAGTCAGTGTGTGAGTCCGCTGGTGGGTCGGGGAGGATCCCGAGTTCTACCTGAACTCACGGGTGTGCAGCGGGCGCTAACCTATCGCCAGAACCACCACGGGCTGAGTGGATTGGGAGACTATTTCGACCAGTCCGCACACTGCGGGGGCGCTCGCCTAACTCAGTCAAAGTTCTGTCTCAACCCACGGCTGAGAGGATCCTGGGACCATCTTGACCAGACCTCACACTGAGGGCGAAAGCTGCACGCATCCGCCAGCAAAAACCCCAGTGCAGGTGTCTGTCCACGGGCCAGAGAGAGAAGGCCTCTGGCACCATTTCAGACAGCCCTGCATACAGCAGATGCACACAAACACAAACCCACTGTGTGTGCCCCAAATATCATCTCAGGCAGTGGTGCACAGCCCCTGGCACAGAAGGAGGTGCCAAATCTCCATTCCAGGGGAGAGCCCTTAGCAGCAAGCCCAAGGCGGAGTGCACAGACACCAGCCGACATCTCAAAACTGGACACTCAGACTCTAGCACAGAGTGAGAAGTAAAGACTCCAGACCAGAGGGGTGACCAGCCTGCAGTGCTCACAGCTTCTAGCACAGCGCATGAAGCTGGGCACACAGAGCCCACAAAAGAGTTCAACTGAGACAAAACACACACCACAAACCACTGGAAATCCCTGATCTTCTTAAAGAATACTCCTGACACAAGACATTGACAGATTCAGACTGAAGTACAGCCTTAAAGAACAAACAGCTCCCTGATTATATATAAACAAATGCCCAGAAATCAGCGAAAGAACTCACCCAACAAAAATCGGGACACCATGGCCCCACCGGAAACACCCAAAAGCAGTGGAGTTTTTAATTCAGCAGAGACAAAGGAAAATTATATTAAAGCTTTGATTATGCAGATATTGGAGG
>CM053745.1:34519545-34550062 GCA_028658305.1 Pachyuromys duprasi | reverse complement strand
AATGAGGGAGGAGGCTATGCCTGGGATGCAAAGTACCTAACCTGTGATTGATATAAAAATAAATAAATTAATAAAAAAAGAATAAAATATTGAAAAAAATCAATACCAATTTAAAATAAGACTTGTTTTTTTGTTATTCTAAAAGAAGATAAAATAAAAAGAGAATTAATTATGATTAAAAAAAAAGAAAGTTTGGTAGAATTCTGTGCTGAAACCATATGGACCTGGGTTTTTTGTTGTTTTTTTGTTTTTTGTGTTTTTTTTGGGGGGGGGATTGGAGACTTTTGATGACTGCTTCTACCACTTTAGGGGATATAGAACTCTTTCTTTTATTTACCTCATCCTGATTCAGCGTTGGTAAGTGGAATATATCAAGAAAATTGTCCAATTCATTTAGATTTTCAAATTTTGTGGAATGTAGGCTTTTGAAGTATGACCATGCCTTGTTTGGATACAAAACTTTTAAATACTCAGCTAGTCAAGTGAATAGCTTCTAGAACACACTATTCACTGAAGCAAGTGATGTTTTAATCCCACTTTTGAGTTGTAATACCTAAAAGAATCAAATTAATAGAATTCTAAGAACAATCACACTCAAAAAACCTGAAAAGGAAGTAGGAGTTTAGGTCTCATTCATCTAGAATAGTCCTGCCTATTTTTCATTGTTTATTTATTTTACTTACTTTATGTTGAAAAACATATTGGTTGGAGGATGGATGATTATCGGTTGGAATAAATGAATTTTTCTGTTCAGTCAAACACCCCAATCACAGTAGTTAACAAGATTCTGCATGTGAGTTCATTCATGAAAGTAGAGCTGACTTGCTTTAAATGTAAAACATTGACATTTGTCCAAGTAAAATTATATGTTAGCTGGCTTGCCTTAGAAATCCCACATGAACGTTAATCAAAATACAGTGCGGGGCATTATGAAAACGGTCAGGCTTTGGTTTTCAATTTAAGAGAAATAGTAGGAAAATTAAAACAATTATGCATTTTGATGTATGAAACATTATATAGCATCAACTTAAGTAGTTAACACAGAGCATAATCAAAAGTATATTGATAGAATGTCACTATGTTTATATGTTGTACTTTTTGTTTTACTCTTCTCTCAGGTATTACGTACATCCTAACTTCAGTTCCTCTTCCTTCCACTTCCCCCACTCCTTCCAACACCTCCCATATCCTACAGATTCATTGTTCATCTATTTCTCTTCAAATAAGAGAGCAGACTGCCCAGAGATATCCACCAAACATGGCCTAACAAACTGCAATACAACTAGGCACAAACTCTCACATCAATACTGTACTAGGCAACCCAGTAGGAGGAAAAGTGTCTCAAGTGCAGACAAAAAGTCTTGGACATCTCCACTCCACTTTTGGGAGTCTCATAAAAACACATAACTACACAACCATAAAGGATATGCAAAGGACCCACAAAACGTCAGACCCATAAAACGTTGTGATTATTTCTTTAGTCTCTGTGAGCCTCTATGAGCCTAAGTTGATTCTGTGGACTTTGCTCTCCCGATGTCCTTTACCATTTGATTCCTACAACCCTTCTTCATCTTCTCAGGGTTTCTCTGGCTCGACCTAGTGTTTGGCTATAAGTCTTTGCATCTGCTTTCATCAGTTCCTGGATGGCACTCCTCTAATGACAACTGTGCTAGATGCTGATCTCTGAGGATAGCAGCAGAATGTCATTAATAGCTTCTTCATTATGAGTACTAGTTGATTCTCAAATAACTCTAGTGACTGGAGGAAGAACTGAGTGAATTTCTGCATTAATGCTACCACACTGTGGGAGTTGTAGAAAGGAAAGGCAGTGAGGAATGCGGAAAAGGCTCCCTCTGACTTCCCAAATGGAAAGTAAGCTTGATTCAACACTAAAAAGTTAGCAGACTACAGGATCACAGAAGTCAGTGGAGGCGAAGGATGACTGCTTCTGCCTCCGCAGCACACCAGAGACATGCAGATGAATAAAAACCCTGAAACCTAGTGCCCTCTGAAATACAGTCAAGAACCCTTCCCAATGTCCTGAACATATTTTCCAATACATAGGGTTTCAGGACATAGGGGGCTCCTTTTGCTGGTGGCTGCCTACCACTTCAGAATGAATGATATGTCTTTAGGCAGAAGTTGGTTGTAAGATAGAGCAGTGGATTCTGGGAGGGTAGCCAATGAAAATAATAATAATTTAAAAATGCCTCTTCTGAGGATTATGCCAAATTTAAAAAAAAATGCTTAGCTAATGCTTCCTTACTGACAGTCTTTTCCACTTCCTAATAAACGCAATTGTCTACACTAAATGCATATTTATAAGCAGAGTAATATTGTAACTACATCGAAGTGAGTTTGCCTTAGAGGACAAAATGGCCAACATTTACTATATCCAAGCTTATAGTATGTGATTCCATTTATAAATAAAAGATTTTTTGTTTAAAAAATGCTATTTCTTATGTGAATAATGTGGCTGCCTATGCTGTCTACAACTTGTAGAGAATAAAGTTTGATAAAATTCTGTCATTAAAAATAATGCAGTGCATCCATAGGCATAGACCACTTAAATTTGTTTTCGTACTTTAGCCTCTTACTACTGTCAAGATGTTGTTTGTGATACTGCACATCTTCATAATAATGAATGCAACATACTTAATTCAGAAATATGCACTTTCTGTCAGAAAAAAAGTGTTTAAATGTGATACAAATTGGGCATACACCTGATGAATTTGATGAGTGAGAAACCTAGCAAGCACTGCAGCCACCCATTCTCTAAAAATCAGTTCAACATATGCCTACTGAGAAAAGCTTTTTAAAGGGATAGAAGGCTTTAGTTTACGTTCTTATTTAATTGTGAATAAGAGGACTTAAGAGCTTAGAATCTTTGTGAATAGTCTTCTTGTTTGATTTAGGCAATATACTGTTGTTTAAAAAGTCCTCTAACACTAAGCATGATTCATAAAGAGTGACAAATACTTTCTCAAACCACTGATAATCATCAAAGTGAATGAATTACTGAAAAGTCATATTCTATAACACATGAAGAAAAGTTGTAGAAACTATCCTCAACTTGAAAACATACCTAGCTAGTATTATGGCATATATATTTAATCATATGTATTAAAATGGTACTTACGCCCTTACTACAAACGGGTATATTATTTTATTAAATGTAACAGGCAATGGATGGAAAACTGAAATCAAAGCCATGAGATGATTAAAGGTTCACAAATGATAAATTTGCACCTGTAAGTCATCACCATTAAGCTATATTTGCTTCAGGCAACTAACAGAAAGCACAATAAGAAAAGAAAGAAAAGCAAATTCCATGGAGTTTGTTTTGTATTGATCAATTTCTCCTGGGCATGAGCCTGACCTGACCTAGAGTGTGGTTCATGTACTGTGTGTCCCTTCCATTGTAAAAAAAAAAAAAAAAAGACTTTCTCTTTCGGAGCAGGCCTCAGTTGCATATAGCTTCTTGGTTTGTAGGACTCTGAGGTATGTCTCTCACTGACACTGAAGGTCCTTCATTCAGCAAGACTAGCAGACTAGAAAACTCTAGGGGCTCTCATGTTTCCAAGTTCCCAACATGAGAATTTCAAATGTGTGCTAGCATAGCGATCTTTGTCTTCTTTTGATGCTGCTGAGCATCTAAATTCAGGTTCTCATGACCATTAGACATACTCTAAGCCATCTCTAGAACTGTGCTTTTCATGATACATTCAGAGTTTTATTGGTTCTTTAAATAGTGACATTATTCATGAATATCTTACATCAACTGAAAGAGGTTACTTTTTGAAACCTTTAAGACAATATTTTCATTATTATCCACATTAATGATTAAGGTATATAATAGAAACAAGAGGGCATGTAGAATATGGCTACTTGCAGAGAGGAAATAAATACTATCTTCTATTGAAATATTTTATAGTTCACATTTTGAAAAATATTCTCTAGCACCTAAAGAGATTCTCAATCTCCTTAGCCATCAGAGAGATGCAAATCCAAACGACCCTGAGGTTTTTCTTTACACCCATCAGAATGGCAAAGGTTAAAAACTCATGTGACAATGCATACTGGAGAGGTTGTGGAGAAAGAGGAACCCTCCTCCATTGCTGGTGGGAATGTAAACTTGTACAACCAATGTGGAAATCAATCTGGTGCTTTCTCAGACAATTAGGAATAGTGCTTCATGAAGATACACCTATACCACTCCTAGGCGTATATCCAAAAGAAGTTCAAGTACACAACAAGGACATTTGCTCAACCATGTTTGTAGCAGCTTTATTCTTAATAGCCAGAAACTGGAAACAACCCAGATGTCTGTCAACAGAGGAATGGATACAGAAATTGTGGTATTTTTACACAATGGAATACTACTCAGCAATTAAACACAAGGAAATCACAAAATTTGCAGGCAAATGTCGGGATCTAGAAAACATCATCCTAAATGAAGTATCCCAGGAGCAGAAAGATACACTGTATATACTCACTTATGTAGACCTATAAGATAGGATAGACATACTAAAATATGTACACCTAAAGAAGAAAAACAAGAAAGAAGACCCGGAGAAAGATGATCAGTCTTCAGTTAGAAAGACAAATGGGATGGACATGGAAAATAGGAGAAAACAAGTAACAGGACAGAAACCTACCTCAGACTCTGAAAGACTCTGCATAGCAGTGTATCAGGGCAGATGCGGAGACTCACGGCGGAACCTTCGGCAGAGTGCAGGGAATCATATGATAAAAAGGGGAATTAATATGACCGGGAGAGGACAGCAGCTCCACAAGGACAAAATATATCAGGGCATAGGGGCCCTCTATGGGACTGTTTCTCCAACCAAGGACCATGTATGGATATGGGCTGGAGCCCCTGCTCAGATGTAGCCCATGATAGCTCAGTTACCAGGTGGGTTTCCCTAGTAAGGGGAAAAGGAACTGTTTTTGACATGAACTCAAGGACTGGCTCCTTTACCTCCTCTCCCCCCTCCCCCAGAGGGAACAGTCTTGCTAGGCCACAGAGGAGGACATGGCAGCCAGTCCTGAAGATACCTGATAAGCTAGGGTCAGATGGAAGGGGAGGAGGTCCTCCCTTAGTAGTGGACCTGGAAAGGGGTAGGGAGGAGATGCAGGAAGGGAGGATGGGATTGGGATGGGTTAAGGGAGGGGGCTAAAGCTGGGTTACAAAGTAAATAACCTGTGATTAATATAAAAAAATAAAAATATTCTCCAATAATATCTTTTAAATACTGCTTATAATTGAAATATTATTCAAATTTACATCTCTACAATATCTAATGTTTGATAGAAAATAATGATCTTTCCAGGGCAATCACAGAAAATGGAAATATTAAGATTATGTCTGTAATAGGTATAATAATAACAGAATATTCATAGGAAGCCTTTATAAGGCACTGCCTCCATTTGTGAAATGCAATCTCTGTGGCAAGTACATTATTTGGGCATTTATTGCAATGTTTAAAATTTACCATTATAAGGCTGGTTTTGCCATGGGTTTTCTAATTCTGTGGGTATCTCTGAAATGAATATCTGTTGCTTGGTCCTTTCAATTTCCTTATTTTTTTCTCTTAAAGATTGAAGAGTAAATATTTCCCTCAGTGGTTAGACAGCACGAAAAATTAAGCATCTGTAACTCATGGGACCTTCTTCTCCCATTCAAAACAGCAAATAAAATTTATTGAGAAACGGAGAAATATATTCACATAAAAGTTATATATACACATACAATGCTTTATTTTTTATCTTTCCTTAGTGTTCTTAAAATTTTTATATATTTCTGTACATAATTACACATTTATTAACATATTTAACCTGAGGCTCACTGTCATAGACAGATGGTAAGTTATCTATACTGATCATTACTGTTTCAGGATGATCTTAATATTTCTATTATTACAGAGAGAAGTACTTTTACCTTATACAACCTTTCAAAACTCAATGCTTCTTCGTTATTTATTGCTAACTACCCTAACAAAATTAAAAGCTTTAGGATTGCCTGCATTAAAATAGGGCAACTTTTCTTTTTAAACTATACATTTTAAATTTTTTTGCATGAGTGCATTGTAGAAGTTATATTTCCATAGGTCAGTATGGGATCTTCTAACTTAGTGGATATTATAGGTACTCATATTAAAGCTAAGCAATTGTTTGTGAGAAGTACTGATTTATTTGTATTCTGGGAAAATGAATGCACCTGTTCAATTTTAGCTGAAGTCAGTAGTAGTGGTTTTCCCCATTAAAAACAGGAGTTAATCCTTCCTTCAAATTCCAGGAAAGTCATTAGTATAATGCTTAGTACTGAGAACAGTTATTTAAGTCTAGTCTTATAAAGTCTGAGCTCTCCAGTCCCACAAAATAATCACGGTATTTTGTAGCTTAATGTCCTAAAATCTCATCTCAGAGTAGTTCTCACAAATATCTGAGTATGAAATAAGACTATTAAATTTGCTTCTGAATAGATTTTTTCAGCATGTAAAAGATGATAAAAAATGATGTAGCTAAATGTACTTGTTAGTAGTTATTTCACCAGCCTGGAAATGAGGACCTGCATATTGCAACATCAGAAAGATTTTTTTTTCTGTAAATAGCTGAAGTCAAGCAGCTCGTTGTAATATCTTCTTACAGAAGGGGCTCAAAGAAAGACACAGGTATCCCTGCCCTTTTAGCCGGATCCAACTAATGTACAAATTTACTTGATTTAGACAATCTAGAAATATTTTAATATTATATTGGTTACATTTTATCAACTGGAAACAAGCTATCGTCATCTAGGACAAAGGAACCTAAAATGAAAACAATACCTACATACTTGTAGTCAAGACCATGGAACATTTGTTTGATTGATGTGTCAAGTCCAAGCCCATTGCTATAAATCCTGTGCATATGTTCCTGGGTATATAAATGCACGTTGAGTAAGTCATGCAGAGCAATACAGTATTCTTCATAGTCCCTGCTTCAATTCCTGACCCTTGGTTCTGTCTTGAGTTTCTGTCCTGATTTCCCTCAGTGGTTAACTCTTACCTACAAATATAAATTCTAAGTTATCTGGCCATGGTGTTTCTTTTTTTTATTAATTCAACTTTATTCACTTTGTATCCCCCCATAAACCCATCCCTCCTCCCCTCCTAATCGCACCATCCCTCCCCCTTCTTCACACATGCCCCTCCCCAAGTCCACTGATAGGGGAGGTCTTCCTTTCCTTCCTTCTGATCCTAGTCTATCAGCTCTCAAGGCTCTGCCCTGCACAATATCAAAGCAGATGCTGAGACTTACAGCCAACTGTTGGGCAGAGTGCATGGAATCTTACAAAAGATGTGGGAAATAGTAAGATAGGGAGAGGACAGGAGCTCCACAAGAAGAGCAACAGAACTAAAATATCTGAGCACAGGGGTCTTTCCTGAGACTGATACTTCAGCCATGGTGTTTCTTACAGCAATAGAAAGCAACCTAGGACAGAAAGTTTTCATGGACCAGGAAAGAGATGAAATCATCATTTTGTGGGGAATATGTAGATTTGGTTTTATATCATTGTCAGCCTTTTTAGCCAATAGAGCAACCACATGGGTGTATGTATGTAGTCAGGAAGTCATGTTCTACATCACCAACACAAATGTGTGTAGACACATCCACATCTGCAGAGGGAAGAAAGGTATACATTTGCCTTCTATTTTCAAAAAGTACGAACATGAATTTCAGTATCTGCTTATGAATTTCAAGCTTAAGAATTTTAAACATTCACAAATGATATGTACTTGTCACCTTGAGCTTATCATTAAAAGTTAAGCAATATTTTTATACATTTTATTGGTAAACATATAGAATATTTATTTCACACATTTAAACAAAAATTCTTTTGATGAATCAAGATTATGGTGTTGCATAATCTTCACCTATATTTTTCTTATAGCTACTTTAAAGAAAGTCTATAAAATACTCATATATTCCACCAAAGCATAAAGTGCCTGAATAAAATATATGCTTTACTACACTCAAGCAGTTTATATTTCTAACAGTAAAATGTCTGGAGAATTTTTGCCATATATTTGATGGAAGTGACATAACAAGTAATAATTTCCATTCAAGAACTGAAAGCACACTGATTACTTTAAAGGTGATATTCTGCAGGCAAATTTTAATTATTTGGGGACCATCTGGCTTCAGTGATGACACTTCTAAAAATGATATCATGAAATATGCAAGATATATAAGCATTGGTTTCTTCTCCATGAAAAAGTTTTAATGTCTGTCATCTGCTTAATTTTTTTAGCAGAAGCAACATTTGGAGTATGGATTGAATATATTTTTTACACTGAAAAACATGATCCATTAATTTCTGCATAAGAATAAATAAGTATCCTATAGTGTTTCCAAATAACCCTAAGTGGTTTTGAATTTCTGTTATATCTGAAGTTTCATGCTGTGCAAGGAAAGTGCATTTACATAGCTCTGGTTCTGCAAGTTTATAGTTGCGATAACTAAATTAGAGATTGGGTTTACACACACGTGATTTTCTTAAAGTTTTCCAGGTATATTATTACTACATATGTGTTAGCTCATGCTCATAAGACTATAGGTGGTTTCAAACCCAACAGTGCGCCTAAAGATTGTTAGAAGAAATATCACAGCAGAAGTCAACAATAGCCCTATTTGTGGTATAGTTAGTTTTTGTCTTTGTTTTTGTTTTTTTGTTCTTTCATCAGTGTTAGGGACTGAAACCATGAAACTCTGTGTTTCATGTATTTTCTACCATGTTGCTCTCTCTATCCCCCGCCCCAAAACTTGTACATTTTATAAATAAAAAATTAATAACTAAAGGAAGGATGGAGTAGATGTAGATCTTAAACTAATTAACCAACAGTGCATATTACATACGTATTACAAACAGATTAGTTTGCAATGAGAAAAATCTGTGTGTCTTTGCAAATATTAGAAAATGAGCACTGAAAATTACCTGTTATATTTCTTTTCTATTCTAAACAAAGTAATGAAGAATCTATTGTAGAGTTTTATTTGTATTTTCAACTTTTTGAAAATAATTCATTCATAAATTTTTAATAAATATAATAAAAACATACTGGATGACAAAACTTCCCAAGTACTAAATGCTCGGCACAAGAAGCAAAAGAAAGTGTTAATGTTTGTTACCTTAATTTATATAACGTATATACAGATATAGGGAGGCGATGAATAGTGATTAGCTTGTAAACTGTACATATAGAAACAAAGAGGGGGTGGATACTAACAGTAATTCAACAGCATATTCGAAAGTATTCACAATTTAAAATGAGAAAGAATATTTTACACAAACAAAATAAAACACCATAAAATATAATAGTCTGACTGAACCTCACTTTCAAAAAAGGTTTTTGTGAGGAAATGATAGTTTAGTGAGGTGTAGAGTTATTTAAAAATAAATACAGAGAGAATATGGATAGACAAGTATACACCTATGAAATAACCTGAAAAGTTACCAAATATTGAAATAAGCTGTGTTGAGTTGTACTTATTCATCAATCCACATGTGTCCTTATCCAATTCTATGTTTATTGATACCATGATAACCTGAACACCAGCCATAAACGAAAGACATATAGTACGAAATTAGTAAAAAAATACAAATGTTGGCTTTATTTTCCCAAAACGCTGAGAGTTACTTCTTTCTGAGTTTACTATTAATTTAGAAAACAACTGGTAAAAGAGAATAATAACTTGGCATGATAATATACACATACAGTCCCAGCACACAGAAGAATCCAATAGTATCTTGGAAGTTAAGACTGTATTTTAAGCACAATAAATGACACTGAGAAAATTTGCTTATAATGACCATTATCAGTTTGCATTAGATGTATAGCTTGTGACACACTCAGAAAAATAACAAAGAAATATTGGGTGTTGTTCTGATGCTGGCTCTCAAGATCTGGTTACTCCCTGGATATACCAATCCTTGTTGTGTAAAACTGCCTAAGACATAACTGATTGGTTGACTAAACAGTTTATTCCTGGGCAGGGCAGAATGAAGTAGGCAAGGCTAAGGTTCCCAGGATTTGAGGACCAGGGTGAGAAGAGAGGAAGCAGGAGGACTTCAAGATGGGTTAGCAGAGAGAAGGAACTACATGGGCTGTGAGAAAGGACTCCAAGAAGGGCGTGGATGGGAAACAAAACAAAACAAAACAAAACAAAAACAAAAAACAGCACCAAGATGAAAATTATAGACAAGTATTTATAAAATTACCAATGGAAGAATGAGAATGATTGAGGAGGATGGCATTGGAGAGGGGCTGGTAGATGGATGATGAGATTATTGAAACAGTATAGGTGAACTATCTGCCCAGCCCAAGGTCAGTAAGTCAATTATAAAATCTAACAGGTGTCTTATTATTTGTGATAGCAGGCTATATAATACTGCTACAATAATTATAGGGCAAATAATAAACTTTATATGGACCAACACTTTTTTTTAATCATTACAGCAAATGGCACCAAACTAATAATTGTTTCTTTGTATCTACACTCTTCAAATCATACTTTATCATAGTTTGGTAGGAAGAATTAGCTCCCAGCAAAACAACCCAAACATAAAACCTAAAAATTTCCAGGTCAAATGTTGTCTCTTTAAAAGAGACGCTTACCATGCATGGGTATAACCTAGAACCCCTGCACACATGCAGCCCATGGCAGCGCAGTTTCCAATAGGGATCCCTAGTAAGGGAAAAAGGACTGTCTCTGACATGAACTCAGTGGCTGGCTTTTTTACCTCCCCTCCCTCCGAGGGAGGAGCAGCCTTGCCAGGCCACAGAGGAGGACATTGCAGCCAGTCCTGATGAGACCTGATAAGCTAGCATCAGATGGAAGGGGAGGAGGAGCTCCTCTATCAGTGCATTTAGAGCAGGGCAGGGAGGAGATGAGGGAGGGAGGGTTGGATTGGGAGGGAATGAGGGAGCAGGATACAGCTGGGATACAAAGTAAATAAACTGTAATTAATATAAAAAATAACAAATTAATTTAAAAATGCAACAAAAAATAAAACAAGCAGAGAGAGAGAGAGAGAGAATTTTAAAACACACCTACAAGCAAAAGAGCCTACTGAGGCCAGACTTGTAAACAAAAGGAGCATAGTTAACATAGCCAAACTGTATGAGGTCAGGAAATATATGCATTGCTCCCTGCTGCTGCTGGCTGGCTCAGCCTTCACAGAACAGCAACAGCAGCCATGGCTTTGGAGACATGACAAGTTGGACATGCCAACTTGGGAGGCAGAGGTAGGCCTGTAAAACGTCAAGGCAGAGGGTGTTGTGGCTTTGTTTTGGTTGACACAGCCATGGGTCTGGTTACAATGTGTTTAATGGCGATAGCTCTTCCCCATGCCTTCTCCAAGAAAGTTCAAGAAGAAAGTGCAGAGAAAGCCAAGGGATGGAATACTAAGTTACAGAACTTTTCCCGATAAAACTAGATTAATAGCTCTGAAATTCAAAGCATTCTGTCTACAAGATGCTTGCCAGCTCTTTCTGGGAAGGGTCCACTGAAACACTTTAGCAACAAGTAAATTTCAAATAATTGATAAACTGGTCTTTGTTACAGCCTAAATTGGCAAAATTAACCAGAATTGTTTATTTGCTTGCTTTTCTTTTAAAGGCTTTGAGTTACAATTATATGGCTTTGAGATTAAAAAAAATTTTTAAACAGGACAATGACAGCACAGGCACATGCCTTTAATCACATAAAAGAAACAGAAATGGGCACATCTCTGAGTTCTGGATCAGCCTAAATTATATAATAAAGTCAGCTCAGGAACCCCTGCTAATTAGCCACTTGCAAAAGACAGTCTAATATTCAAAATGACAATTCTTTCCTTAAGGTTTCTATGTAAGTTCTTTTTTTCCTCTTATTTATTTTTATTTATTGCATTTTATCAACTTTGTATCCCAGCTATAGCCCCCTTTCTCTTCCACTTCAGATCCCACCCTCCTCCCCTTTCTCTCCCATGCCCCTCTCCCAGTCTTCTGATAGGTGAGGTCCTTTCATCTGATCCTAGCTTATCAGGTCTCATCAGGACTGGCTGTATTGTCTTCCTCTGTAGCTTGATAAGGCTGCCCCCTTCCCCCATGGGGAGATTATCAAAGAGCCAGGCACTGAGTTCATATCACAGACAGCGCCTGCTCCCCTTACTAGAGACCCACTTGGACACTGACCTGTCATGGGCTACATCTGTGCAGGGGTTCTAGGTTATCTCCATGCATGGTCCTTGATTGGAGTATCAGTCTCAGAAAAGACCTCTGGCCCCAGATATTTTGGTTCTGTAGGTCTCCTTGTGGAGTTCCTTTCCCTTCCAGGTCTTTCTATCTCCCCTTTTTTTCATAAGATTCCTTGCACTCTACCCAAAGTTTGGCTATGCGTCTCTGCATCATCATCGATACCTGCTAACCTGCTGTGTAGAGTCTTTCAGAGGCCCTCTGTGGTAGGCTCCTGTCTTTACTGATCTAGAAATTGGATGTGCATCAATTATAGGTTTATATATGGAGAGAGGTTGTCATATTTTAAAAAGGCCAGCCAATCTCCTCAGAAAGTGGGAATTCCACAGGAGAACTGGTGTCAAAGTACAATTTGGCTTCAGAGTATATTCTATTGGTTAATGCAAGGAGCCGAAATTAGGATAGGAGACAAATATGCAAAGCACATGCCTCTCACATCAAAAAGCTTTTAAATATTAACTAAATTAAGGTGTCACTCTGCACTGGCAGCTTACTTATCCTTTTGAATGTGAGACATTTTTACCATGTGGGGGAACAAATGTTGGTCACGCCTACTGCAAAGAAGACACAGGAGACTTATAGATGCAAAGTACATGCCAGCCTAGTTAAGTCCTAACAACTCAAAAATTGCAGTTCATATTTAAGAGTGTAACCACCCATTCCATATAAAAAAGTGGATAGGACAAAAATAGCCCCAACAAATCTAAAAACCCAGGCCTATACCTAAACAGGTACAAGATAACTAAAGTATGCTTAAAATCTAAATTAAAAATGACTTTATATGAAGTTTATATAAATCATATGCTTTTTCTATTGCTCAGGACAACTAGCTTGTCTCTTTAAATAGGAGGCCTTCTCTTTGGACTAGGTAGCAGCTTGGCCTAAAACAACAGGTGCCTAGGGCCCAGAGGAGAATACTTAGGGTTATACAACTTTGTTTTGATTTCAACATGATAATGATTATATGTTCAAAAATAATGGTATCTTATATTCCTGATTCTGCTACATGGGACTATCTCTGAAACTGACTGAGACATGGGTGTCTCTGTATAGCCAATAACTTTTGTTGACTACAGAATCTCCATGACATGTACATGCCACCACCTTTTCATGAATAAATATTTACAGAGTCTTTCTTCTGCTCATGTAAAGATCAGAAAACCATTCTTAATTGATCTGTGCATCTTGCACATCTCATACATTAATGGTTTTAAAACTGTATAATGCTTGTGAGCAAATTACATATTTTCAGAACAAAAGAACCGGATATGGGTCATGCTGGACCAAACCTGACAAGATTCATAGCATCATGGATGTTCCAGCCTCCTGCTTGTTCCAGCCTCAGCTACTTCAGCTGATGCTCCTTATCAAAGCCTGCAAGAGAGCTTTTAAGGAAGCTATTAATTCCTATTACTTAGAAATGGCTGTAAATATTATCAATATTTGCCTATCTACTATTTATTTTCAATGGTGAAAGCACTATTGCTCCCTCCTGGATGAAAGTACAGAGAGAAAAAATGTTTTAAAGGAATTTTTATATCACTTTTACTCAAGGCACAATTTTTAAATTAAAATTTTATATTAATTACAGTATGTTCACTTTGTATCCCAGCTGTAGCTCCCTCCCCTTTCCCCCTCCCACTTCCATCCTCCCTCCCTAATCTCCTCCTGTGCCCCTCTCCAAGTCCACTGATAGGGGATGTCCTCCTCCCCTTCCATCTGACCCTAGTTTATCCAGTCTCTTCAGAACTGGCTGCATTATCTTCCTCTGTGGCCTGACAAGGCTGCTCCCCCATTAAGGGAAGGCAGTCAAAGAGCTAGACACTGGGCTAGAGATATGGCTTAGTTGGTTAAGATCACTGGCTATTCTCTCAGAGGCCATGAGCTCAATTCCCAGCAATTTTTAAAATTATTATCATTTATTATAATTTATTCAACTTCTACCCTGGCAGTGGCCCCCTCTCTTGTCTCCTTCCAATTCAACACTCCTTTCCTCTTCTCTCACTATGCCCCTCCCCTAGTCCACTAATAGGGGAGGTCTTTCCTCCCTTCAGTTTGACCCTAGCCTGTCTGGTCTCATGAGGACAGGTTGCATTTTTTTTTCCTCTGTGGCCTGGCAAGGCTGCCCGCCCAGCGGGAGGTGATCAGAGAGGCTATCTCTGAGTCCATGCCATAAAAAGCCCCTGCTTCCCTTATTAGGGAACCCACTTGGAGACTGAGTCTATGGCTACATCTGACCCAGGGTTTTAGGTCCCCTCCATACATTGTCCTTGGGGTATCAGTCTCTGAAGGGGCCCCAAGGCTCAGTATTTTTCGCTCTGTTGTCTCCTTTTGGAGCTCTTGACCCTTCCAGATCTTTCTATCTCCCCCTTCTTTCATAAGATTACCCACCCTCTGCCAGAAGTTTGGCTATGAGCTGCAATATCTTGATCAGTAGAGTCTTTAAGAGGCCATCTGTAGTAGGTTCCTGTCCTATTTACCGTCTTCTCCTGCTTCCAATGTCTATGGCATTTGCCCTTCTGAGTGAGGATTGAGTATCTTCCCTACTGTCTTCCTTGTTGCCTAGCTTCTTTAGAGCTACAGATTTTAATATATTTATCCAATATTATGTGGCTAATATCCACTAATGAGTGAGTATATACCATGTATGACTTTCTGCTTCTGGGTTATCTCACTTAAGATGATCTTTTCTAGTTCTCACCATTTGCCTGCAAATTTTGTAGCTGAGTAGTATTCCATTGCGTAAATGTACCAGAATTTCTGTATCCATTCTTTCATTGAGGGACACCTGTTTCCAGATTCTGGCTATTATGAATAGAGTTGCTATAAACATGGTTGAGCAAATGTCCTTGATACCAACAGCACAGCCTCTAAGATCAACAATCACTAAATGGGACCTCATGAAACTGAAACCTTTTTGTAAAGCTAAAGTCACTGTCGTCAGAACAAAATGTCAGCCTACAGATTGAGAAAGGATCTTCACCAACCCTGTATCTGACAGAGGGCTAATATTCAGAATATATAAAGACCTCAACAAATATTCATATTTATAAAGACACTAACAAACCAAGTAATCAAATTAAAAATGGGATACAGAGCTAAACAGAATTCTCAATAGAAAAATAACAAATGGCAGAGAACACTTAAAGAAATCCTCAATGTCCTTAGTCATCAGGTAAATGCAAATCAAAAAAACCCTGAGATTTCACCTTATACCCATCAGAATTGCTAACATCAAAAACTCAAATGACAACACATGCTGGAGAGGATGTGGAGAAAGGGGAACCCTCCTCCATTGCTGGTGGGAATGTAAATTTGTACAATGTAAACTACTTTGGAAATCAATCTGATGCCTTCTCAGACATTTAGCAATACTATTACCACAAGATCCAGCTATACCACTCCTAGGCATATATCCAAAAGATGCTCAAGACACCATTTTTTCATAAGGTATTTTATTTTGACATCACATTACAACTATGCTTAAAATTGTATTATCTGGTTTAGTAGATAGTAAATTTTGATCAAAACTCTATTTTGATCCACCCACCACCCCAACTTTACCTCTGTCTCTATTCAGAGAGAAGCAGGTCTCTAAGAGACAACAACCAAACAGGGCAGAACAAGATGCAATAAGATAAGGCAAAGCCCTCCTATGGAGTCAGGACAATCAAAGGAAAAGTGCCACAGCTGAATACACAAGGACCAATGAAAACACGCACTCTCACTGTTAGCAGTCCCAAGCAAACAGGAAGCTATCAGTCACACCTCCTTATGGAGGATGGAGGACATGGTACAGAACCAAGCAGATCCTGTGCTTGACACTTCAGTCTTAGGGAGCCCATATAAGTTAACCCTGCTTAGCTCGTTGTGGGGTGGGCAGGTTTGCTGATGTCCTCCAACCTCCCTAACTCTTAAAATGAGTTTCAAAATGTAAAATTGTAAATTATGCATATATATGTTTTATATATATATACACATATATATATTACAAAGCTTGTGAGAGAACCAACATCTGATTTTACTTAAGGCTCACCCCAGGAGAAAGAACTTATATCCAATACAGTGTGAGTGACCAAGAAGTAGAGACTAGAGAGCTGAGAGACCTGGATAAAAACAAACACTACTGTCTTAGAAAGAAGAAAAAGAAAAAGTTGATGGCTTCTGGTGGAGGTAGGGTGTGGAAGGACTCAGTTTCCTTTAAGTGCCTAGGCACTTGCTCCAGTGAACATATAGGCAACACAAATTAAACATTTTTCTTGGTCTTTATTATGAAGAAGGTCATAGGTTATGAACCTGGGCCAGGAAGAACTAGAAAGTAAATGTGATTGGGATACATTATGTGAAATTCCTGATTAACCAATAAAAAAAATTATGTTGGGGAAACAAAGAACAATAAAATGCCCCTAATGATATTCTGCTATCTTAGATCCATGCTTTATTCAATCTGTCTCAGTGAAGCTTCCTCCTAGAGTAGATAAGAACACAGCCAGACATTATGCAGAGAATAAGACCTTGAAATGCACAATTATAAATGTGAAGTCTCTATTGAGTCCTTCCTCTCAGAATTAGGGAACCTATCAGAAGACAGGGCAGAAAGAGTGTAAGAGCCAGAGGTAATGAAGGACAGCAGGAGAACAAGACCATGGGAATCAATCCAAAGCTCATATGAACTTGCTACTTCATGAGACTAAAGTAGCAAGCACAGGGCTGACATGGGTCATCCTCAGGTCTTCTACATATATATTATAGTTTTCATTTTAATATTTTTATAAGACTCCTGGATGTGTGATTGAGTCCTAGAAAAAAACTGATTCTTGTGCTTCTCTTAGGATTCTCTTCTTTCTGTTGCCTTGCCTTGTGCAATTTCTTTTTTTATATATAATTTATTTATTTTTATATCAATCACAGGTTAGGTACTTTGCATCCCAGGCATAGCCTCCTCCCTTATTCCCTCCCACCCTCCCAATCCCTCCCTCATCTCCCTCCTCCCTGCCCCCTCCAAGTCCACCAACAGGGGAGGACCTCCTCCCCTTCCATCCAAACCCAGCTCATCCTGTCTCCTCAGGGCTGGCTACAATGTCCTCCCCTGGGATCTAGCCAGTCTGTCATTCCCCGGCTTGTATGGGGGAGGGTCAAAGAGTCAGCCATCAAGATCATGACTGAAACATTCCCTGTTTCCCTCACTAGGGTCTTCAGTCCTACACCGAGCTATCATGGGCCCTATCTGAGCAGGGGTTCCAGTCCACATCCACACATGGTCCTTGATTGTAGAAACAGTCTCATACAAGACCCCTGTGCCCTGCTCAGTTTGGTCTTTGTGGAGCTCTTGTTCTCCCCAAGTCTCACCAACCTCCCCCAGATCTATCATTACTTCTCACCCTCTGCCAAAGTCTTGATCACGAGTCTTAATATCTGCTCTGATACATCGCTACATTGACACCCCCAGAGGTCCTCTTTGGCATGCTCCTGTCCTGTTGCTTGTTTTCTCCTCCACTCAATGTCCATCCCATTTGTTCATCCAAACAAGCATTGATCATACCAACCTGGGTCCTCCTTCCTGTATATCCTCTCTAGTTGTGTAGATTTCAGCTCGTTTTATTGTTATTATTTTGCTTTGTTTTATGTAATTATTATTATTTTATAAAGAAAAGATATAACTGATGGACGAAATAAATTCCAATATTGTAGCACAAAATGACTTTAGTTAAAATGATACAAAATTAATTAAAATACTAAGATACTGATTGTGAAATGTTCTCATTGCAATCATTGCTGTGTGAGGCAATACATATTGTTAATTATATATATTAAGTCATTATACAATACATATATGAAAGATGTGAAATGAATATATATTTAGTTTTTCTACTTTAAAATAAAAATGAATAAGTAAACATGTATGATAGCTACTTACTGACTGATATAGCCAGTTTGGGCACCCAGCAACATGTCATCTGTTAAAATGGAGAGTTAGTATGTCTCGTGTTCATTCACTTCACAAGCAAAGCTCTTTCATAAGGTGAAATACTGGAAAGAACTGCTAAAGAATCAGAGAATAGTCTGCTTTGGGAACCATAACTAATATG
The DNA here is from genome assembly GCA_028658305.1 of Pachyuromys duprasi. Lineage (NCBI taxonomy): Eukaryota > Metazoa > Chordata > Mammalia > Rodentia > Muridae > Pachyuromys > Pachyuromys duprasi. The sequence goes on along the minus strand of CM053745.1, from coordinate 34,531,695 downwards.
GCAATAAATATTTTCCAAGGATGACTAAATATTTTGTTCTCTGACACCAGATACATTTTAGCAGAATACCTGTTGAACATATTACAACCAAGGCCTATTAATGTAACATACACATTCTGAAGTTAATACTGAACTTTGCCAACATGGTTCATTATATTCCCTTAGAGTACTTACAATGGTATAATCATAAGCATTTTATTTAATTTCCTCTTTTTAAAAATTTAAATTTAAATTGTTCATTTAAAAATTGAATCATAATATTACTCCTGTCCATCATGAATCAGTCTGGGCAAAGCTTTCAGACTGTCATTTATGTTTTCATTGATTTTTAAGAGAAAACATGAAACTATATATTGCAAAATCTATTGACCATTATCAGTACACAACGCTGCTCTTACTTATCTTATATGCAATTAGTCATGTGTTTTACTATTTTTATAAATTTTATTAAATTTACCATGTTTAGAGTAGATTAATTAACATATTTTCTTCAAATATATTTATTCGTACAGAACAAGTAGTTAATTTTATGTTTTCCAGGATAGTTTCCTGGTTATATACTCAATGGAATATTTGTGTTTCTTCCAGACAAAGATTCTCTGTACAGCTTGCCTGTACAGGCTGGCCTCAAACTCAGAGATCTGCCTGCCTCTGCCTCCCAAGTGCTAGAATTAAAGAAATACGCTACTATGCTCTGTTAATACCACAGAATCTTAGCTATAAAATAAATACCGAAGAAACTTGTATTTGGTAGAAAAACATAATTTTTTTAAAAATTTTATTGGGGTGAACATAAACAAATGAAATATACTTCCATTTATATACAAGTAAGAAAAGATTCATTTCTACCCTGTTTCCCAATTTCAATACTATCTCAGGACATCACTGTATCATTGATTTTCATCCCCTTTTCTATTGCATTATGCCTTCAGGGTCCAGTGCACTGATAGAAAAAGACAAGGATATGTTCTGCTCTCTGATGTGTGAAGTAGTAGAATTCAGTGCACTTAGTTAACAATACCAATAAAATTCTTATCTGTAATCACTGGCACATGCTAAGATGTTATTGCATATTTTCATACATGATGGTCTCTGATCTTTTGAATAAACCTACAGTCAATATTTTATTGGCCTATTTGATTTCCAGTACATCAACTCCATTCAAATATTTTACACATTAATTCTCACAGTAAAACTAGATTTTATTCTAGAGATAAGAATCTCTTGAAACACAGTTGTTAATCCAAAACAATGAGTCCCCTGAATATGCTGACTTTCCATTTGAGACAGCATCTCAATACTATTTTACTTTTAGTAAGTGTTTTTCAGACCATTAGGTCGAATCCAATTTCCTTGGTCTTTCAGAGAATTCTGCACCCTCCACCTTCAAGGTTCTCTAGTTTTTATTTGATCTTACTTAAGACTTAGTATAACTGTCTTTGATTCACAACTGGGAATAGTTTATGACCAATGCAGCAACTGATACAAGGCATAAGTCACAGTTTTTTCCTTCGTCTATATAAATGTTTGAGATAGTAAAATGCTAGGAATCTCATTCAAACTTCAATAAACTATTTTGTACAAATATATTTTTTCTTTAGAGTTTTGTCAAAGAATTCCATCATAACTAGATTCCAGCAGCTGTTTTAGTAATTACTCTTAAAATGTTTAGTGGTGTTAAGTGATAGGGCAAGTTTTCACGAACTACTTTTCAAGTTTATTATTAGAAGGATGCATTTTCATTTTATATACAATTATTTCCAATAATAAAAATTCTCCTGGAACACTATATACAATTCTATTTAATATTCTCCCTTTAACGAGATACTGACAAATTTGAGTCTCAATATTCTGGGAATATTATATGTGGACGGAAGAAAATGCATACATTTTAGACACTAGGCATCAAGGGCTTACTCATTTTTATTCCCTATCTCTCCTTATTTCCGTACTTCCTTTCCTTTCTTACTTCTTCATTCCCACTTCCCTCTTCTTATGCTTTCCCTAACTTTCTTCATTCACTACTTTCTTCCTCCCGACCTCCTTTCTATATATTTATTTAAAAGTTTAATAATATATACATCAAAAATTTTACTGCAATATACAACATACCCATTATAGGCTTCAGGCTTTATAGAACTCTAAAATTTAATGATATAACTAGAAGTTTACCCTCAGGGAAAAATTGATCTTTATCTTTGCTTTACCCAGACTGTGACAAACAATACTTTATTCTTTGATATGGGTATGATTACTTTAGATACCTCACAAAGATAAAAAATGTACAATGTGCTTTTATCTGTGACTGACTAACTTAAGATAGTCTGAAGTAACTTTTTATAGTGTAAAGTCACTGTAAATTGATTAACTGACAATCAGAGTTGAAGTAGGTATTATGATTTTACTTAGACTATGAACAGACAGTTCGTTGTTCTATTGATGACAAGTAGTGACAGCTAGATACAGCTTCAAGTCAGTCACATGATGGATACGGTAAACTACATGTATTCTAAAATACACTCTCTTGCAAAGCTTTGAATTTTAGTAGGGTGAACATTTTAAGTCTTTATTTCACTAGTGTTTTCAACTTATAATAGATACACTGTGCCTAAATCCTAGAAAAAGTCAAGAAGTACAGGCAGTGTAAATATATGGCATGTTAAACATATATACTCTATGAAGATTAAGGAAATATACAGCCCCATACTAGAGTCCTGATAATGCTGACATTGTGAAGCCTGTCTAATGGGATAAACTGTCATAAGACAAACACACACACACAGAGGTAGAGAGAGACAGAGAGAAAGAGAGAGATTTTAAACTGAATGAAAATGACACCACAAAAATAAAAGTAGAATTTGAACTACAGTAGTTGTCTGGTGGTCAGAAAGCTGAGAGACAAATATTCAGCTAGAAAAACATACCATCTTTTACGAATAAAGGAAAAATTAATCTGAGATTTAATCACAGTTTCAGAAAAGGCAAAATCTAGAAATCATAGAGAATTATTTACTTATCATAAGGACTAATCACAAATATTCCAACATTTACTGCACTAAGACTCAAACTTATGATGCATCGGTATGCTACATCTTCTACTTTCCTCCCATATACACAAAACTACAAAACTTTAACATTGGCTGTCCCATTTGTCATCCCCCCCTTTTTTGTATTTTGTGTGTATTGTGGTTAGATAACTTTCCTCAAAAGTTTGTTAAGAAAGAATGTTTGTAAAGTTACATATACTAAAAGTCTCCTCCGAATGCATTGATTTACATAAGGGTGTGCCTGAATTTTTATCTCATATATAATGAAGTACTTCGTAATTCACCAGAATTTGGGGAGAATTTATTTTGCATTAGTAACAATCAATGAATTGGGACAGCCAGTACTTCAAGATGATCATCAGTATTTTCTTCCTCAATTATTCACACAGTAGTGAAATTACGCTTATGCAATAACAGGGTTTATTTGAATAATCTGTAGTGGATAGGTTATATCTACTTGACTTGAGCTGAAGTTATCCTAGAAGAGGAAGCCTCAGTTAAGAAACGTCTCTATGAATCGGGTTGTAGTCATTCCTGTAAGATAGTTTTTATTTCTATTTATTCTTTTATGAATTATTTTCTGACCACAGATTCTCCCGCCTTTTTTTCCTTGAAGCCCCACCCCCACCCCATCGTCGTTCCAGTCCCTTCAGAAAAAGGCAGGCCTCCAGAGATATCAATCCAACGTGGCATAGCTGGTTGCCATAAGACTAGGCACGACCCCGCATATTAAGGCTGAACAGAGCATAGGTTAGACTCATGGAGGCTCCCTACTTACTGGTTTAGTCTCTATGAGGCCCTCTTAACCCAGGTCTGTTGATTCTGTGGGTTTTATTGTAGTGTCCTTGCCATTCTGGTTCCTATAATCCTTCTTCTTTCTCTTCTGCAGAATGTCCAGATCTCCAAAGTCCTAATGTTTGGCTATGGATCTATGCATCTGATTCCAAGAGTTGTTGGATGGAGTCTCTATGGTGTTGGTTATGCTAGGCTCCTGTCATGTTTTTCTCTCTGGGCCTGGGTTGACTCACTCAAATTGATTTTTTTTTCTAGTACCATCCATTTGCCAGTAAATCCATGATGTTATTATTTCTTCTCTCATATTTCAACCACCGTTTTCCCTCTTTTCCTCCTCTCTCTTCTCCCAAGCCTCCCCTCACACCATCCCTCTCCTCCCCAGATCCACTCTCTGCCTCCCTCAGAAAAGAGCAGGATGCTCAGGAACATCAATCAAGCATGACATAACAAGCTACAATAAGACTCTGCAACCCTCACATCAGGGCTGGACAAGGCAACACAGTAAAAGATAAAAGGTCTGACAAGTAGTCAGAAGAGTCAGGAACATCCCCGACTCCTGCTGTTTGGATTTCCCCCAAGAACTCCAAGCTATGCAGCTATAACATATATGCAAAGGACCAAGGTCAGACCCTTACAGGTTCTTTGATTTCTGCAAGTTCCCGTGAGTCTTGTTCAATTGATTCTGTGGGCGATGTTCTTCTGGTACATACCTGACCCCTCTGCTTTCTCTGACCTATCCCCACCTTCTTCTGCAGGATTTCCCAAGCACCACCTAATGTGCTGCATCACTTGCTTCAATTGCAGGATGAAGTCGTTCAGGTCTGTGATGACAATTCTGCCATGTTCTGGTCCCTGCTCACCTGCAGGCATGCCATGTTCTAGAAGATAACCAGTTCAGATATTGTCTTCCCCATTTCTGGGGGTCTTTGAGAGGCTTACTCTAAGACATTCCATAGTGTTTCTATTGTACTGGGTTTCTACCTCGCACCCCAAATGCCTCCTGATTTCAGTCATTTGTCCAAGTATCTTTCCTTACACCCCGCATCTGTTCCCTTCTAATTCCATCTCCTCTCTGTCTGAGTCCACCTGTGAAATTCATTCTAAATCCCTTTCCCTGGAAGATACTTGTGTCCCCTTTTATATCTTCTTGTTATTTAGCCTTTCTGTGTCTGTTATCTTCTAAGTCACATCTTATATCCTCTTATAAGGGAGTACATACCATGTTTATCTTTCTGAATAAGCTCACCAAAGATGATGTTTTTATAGTTTTACCAACTTGCCTGCAAATTTCACGATACACTGTTTTTTAACAGCTGAATAATACTCTATTGTGTAAATATACCACATTTTTGTTACCCATTCTTCATTTCTGGGATATCTAGGTTGTATACAGCTTCTGGTTATTATTAATAAAGAAGTCAGAAATATAGAATAAAAAAGAAAGCATCTTTAGCAAATAGTGCTGGTCTAACTGGATATTAGTATGTAGAAGCATGCAAATAGACACATACCTATCACCCTGCACAAAACTGAAGTTAAATGTTATCAAAGACATCAATATGAAACCAGATACAGTGTACCTGATAAAAGAGAAACTGGGGAATAGTCTTGAACACATTGGCACAAAAAGACAACTTCCTGAACAGAACATCAATAGTGCAGGAACCAAGATCAACAATTATTAAATGGGGCCTCATGAAACTAAAATACTTCCGGAAAGCAAATGATACCATCAGTAGGACAAAATGGCAGCCCACTGAATGGAAAAACATCTTCATGTACTTCTTATCTAACAAAAGGCTAATATCCAAAATATATGAACAACTCAAGAAAGTAGACATCAACAGACTAATCTAATTTTCAAAATGGGATATCAATATAAACAGAATTTTGAACACAGGAATCTCAAATAAACTTAGAAACACCAGAAGAAAAGTTGAGCATCTTACCCACCAGAAAAATACAAATCAAAATAGCTTTGAGTTTTCATCTTATACCTGTCAGAATAGCTAAGATAAAAAGACAGAACAAAACAAAAATAAAACAACAACATAAAAGGAAAAAAATCACAAAAATTGACAATTCATACTGGCAAGAATGTGGAACAAGGGGAACCCTCCTCCATTGCTGGTAGGAGTGCAAACTTGTACAACCACTTTGAAAATGAATATATTAGTTTCTCAGAAATTTGAGAATTGGTATAACTCAAGACCAGGCTATACCACTCTTGGGCGTATCCCCCAAAGACATTCTACTCTATCACAAGGATTCTTGTATATCTATATTCATAGTACCTTTATTTGTAAGGAATTTCTCTTAATTAATGACTGATAGTGGAGGTATCAGCCCATTGTTGGTGCTGTGCCATCCCTGGGCCAGTGGTCTTGGGTTCTATAATAAGGCAGGTTGAACGAGTCATGCAGATCAAGCCAGTAAGCAGCACGCCTTCATTGTCCCTACATCAGCTCCTACCTCTAGGTCTCTGCTCCATTTTAGTTCCTGTACTGACTGCCTTCTATGATGAACACTGGTATGGAGGCATGAGCCAAATGAGGTCTTTCCACTGCAAGAAGCTTCAGTCATTGTGTCACATCACAGCAATACCAACCTTAGACAATTAACTATTTCAGTATAAACTGTTAGCCATTCCAAATTCTACCCACCAAAACGGCACATACAGAGTAATCTTACTGTATTATTAACCAGGACTCTGGGCACAATTTAGCCATTCTCTGCCAGAAACCTGTTCATATCAAGAATTAATAAAATACACACTGGTCTGGACATTATGTCTTAAATATTGACCAAGTAAATTCATATGGTGATTGGCAGTAATCGGTGTCTCAAAAACTTTTAGACTGATCATATCCATTATTTTCTGTAGAATTCTTTCATTTCCTTTTCAGATTGGTCTTTTAAATTCTTGCAGTAAATAATAATCATCATCATTATTGTAGCTTTACTTTTATAGTACGTGGCTACTAAGAGTACAGACTTCGTATCAAAACTAAAAGAAAAATCTCTGTCCCCCATCACTGGGCACCTTCTTGTATTAACTGGAGCATTTAACTTCATTAAGCCCAAGCTTTCTTATCTGAAAAATAATTATGTGTACAGAGCTCCAAAAGAAATTACAAGGGTTAAACATAAACATTCAGTTTAAATGTTAATATAAATTACTGCCAATACCAGGTAGATGCTAACCAGTATTCAAATTATTCAAGAATAATACAAAAATATTAGTATAACCTACTGATATAAAATGAATACATTATTCTATGTGAAATGTCAAATATTATACATGTAAACTCATAAGTTATTACAAAATTAAATCGTAAAACAAGAAATATCCTCAGTATCAATTTTCCTACATTTTTCTTTCAAGTTGACAGAATTAATTTAACATTTTCAAACTGAACTATGTTACAAAATTATGTTACTATCTGTGAAAAACAGACAAATACAGCCATGTTATATTGCATTCAAGAAAAACTTTAATGTTTGAGTCACAGAGTATGGATATGTTACAGTTTGTTCATAGACATTTTATATGAGAATATGAGTAAAATAAAATATAATTGTAATTTGTTCCATAAACAGTCAATTTCACATTACTTTAGCAAGGAACTATCTCTACAATGTATTATTAGATTACACAAACAGCAGTGATTTTCTACTAATAGCACATGCAAGAAATTCAATTTATGTGAAGTCATAAAGACTTTAGAAAACAAAATTACTCACAAAATGTACAAAGTAACTGTGTTTACTGATTCACACGAAATTCAGAAGCTTGTTATCCACTGTTACTTATAAGTAGTCTATTATGCAATTACTGACAACATATAATACCAAGTATCATCTAATATACTCCAAATTATTACTCTCATATTAAATTATAGAGCAAATAACTAAAGTAAACATTATTTTCCATTTGTTTTAACAGTTTACTCTAAAATGTAGTCTCTCAAAAAATATAAATTACATGATTAATAAATATTTATCTCCTTGTGCTAAATTTATTCCAAAAATGGCTCCTTCCTAGTTATTTTCCAGTTTGGAACATGTCCAAGAAAAGCAAAATCTTGGAGAAGAAGCAATCCATCATCAACCCTCATGCTCTCTGTTTGAATTTAATCATTTTTCTGTATATGCCAAAAACAGGTAGGGAGTTTTTCTAAGTTGGAGGACTGAAAATATTTAAAAGAACAATATATTCATTGATAACATTCTTCCATTCCCACATTTTAAAAATGTGTTTGTTTGTAAACCATAAATTTACCTCCATTGTTGTCAAACAAACTAAATTCAGATTATTTGACACATAATCTCGCTAATCCCTAAATAACTGTACCCAAATTATGTCTACACAGAGTGAGATTGGATTCCATTTGATTAATCATAAACTATTTTCTTAAAATAGTGTCGTCACTGTCTCCTAGTCAATAATAGATTATGCTGACCATATGTGTGTGTGTATGTAGAGATCTGTGTGCATATCAAGCATACAGTTCCCAAATCAGTGACTCACATACATGTTACACTTCCCCTTTGTACAGCTTTCAAACCCATAGATTTTGCTGTGGAGACAGGACCCTGCATTTCTGTTTTGATGAATGGCAGGAATCTAAAATGGCTCACATTTAAATACTTGTATTCATTTTGAATTTTTGGAGAATCTTAATGCCAACTGACTCTTAGTATTTCTGAATATAATTGCAGGGAGACTTCTGGACTACAGTTTGCAAAATATTTGACATTCCTTAGACTTGTCGAGCTGGTAGCTAATGGTAGTAATATCCCATGTGTTCTCTTGAGTCTTTCCTTTAATGACTGTGGTGATTTAATCTCCACTAACTGTGCATGAGAAGTCCTTTTCTGCAATCTTCCCAGCATGGGTTTTGTCTGTGTAGTAATAATTGCTGACAGGTGAAAGGTGGTTTTCTTTGCTTTGCTTATTCTTCATTTTCTAATTATCAGGAATGATAAATATCACTTAATATTGTCATTCTTTGAACAGTTTTAAGGCAGTGAGTACTCAAGCCTTTAGCTGATTTTTACTTAGTTTAATCCCTTCCTTGCAGTTCACTTGCATTTCTTAAAATGTGGATATGTTAAACCATTTAAAATGTGAAGTATCGTTGCCAATTTTTATTTCTGTAACAAAGTGCCAAAATTAGGTACTTTTAAAACAGAAGAAATTTATTTTTCATAGATCTGGAGTCATCTCTTACTATATCAAGGTACGATCAAAGCATGAACACGTTTGTGGTGTGATGTCTACCTCTTCTTTTAGGAAAGAGAAATGTTTCTCATATATTACCAGCAATCAAAGGAAAAAGAGGAGTAAAGGATATTGAAAAGTTTTGTTTTCCACCATTCCAGGAATTTTTGTACTGTTAAATGTGTATCTCAAAACTTAATAACTACTAAATACTTCTGATAATATTGGATATATAAAAAAATAGTTCAACAAGAATGGAGTGTATTCATTTAAGAAATACTAAATAAACACCATTAAAATATAATTTTCTTCCATAAATTAACCCTCATTGATTGGGATAAGGGGTGTACATGTACTAAGGGTGTGTCTGTATTCCAGCCAAATCAGACTATAATCCAGAGTGTCTCTGTTTCAGCCAGAAGCTGTGTTGCTGAACTAAAATTTCTCTTCAGGCACTGCTAAAAACAATTATCCTCATCTCCCCCTTCTTCCTCCTTTTTCAGCTTTCGAGTGCCATCTTAGATTGTATCCTATCACTGTAGTAAGCATTCTTCCCAAAAGCAGCACAGGAAGAAAAGAGTTTATTTGGGTTCGTTTTAATGTTACAGTCATTTGAAAGGAAAGTCAGCTTATCAACTTAAGGTAGGAACCTGAAAGCAAGAATTGAAGCAAAGGCCATGAAATAACACTGCTTACTGACTGCACTCCATGAATTTCTCAGCCTGTATTTGTGTAGGACACCTTACCACCTGCCCAGTAATGGCACTGCCCATAGCAGCAGGCTGGGCCAGTCCACATCAATCATTAATTGAGACTTGCCTACAGGACTTTGATGGGATTGCATTTTTATTTGAGGTTAATTCTTCCCAGAATACTCTAGTTTATACCAAATTGAAAAGCAAACAAGCAAACAACAACAACAACTAACAGGGGCATCAGAAAACTTAGTATTAGTATGTAAAGTTTAGTATAATTTAGTCTTTAGACCACCAGGCAACGGGATTTTATCCTGAGAAATACTGTACTTATCAATCACTGTATCAATTGTAAGTCTGTAAAATGTTCACATTATTTTTCAGGTTTGTAGGTAACACTTTCATAAGAACAGTTTCCTTTTTTGGTGGGGTGGTTGCTTAGGAGCTCATACTCTCATGGTTATTAGTATTTTTACAACTTTGGTTGGCATGTATTTCTTTAATTTCTGTTTTATATTCACCCTTGTGCTTGTTATTATTAAATTTAATTAATCTTTGTTTTTTTCTGGTAAGTGAACTTAGGACTTTGAATATTCAAGGCAGAGCTTCTACCCCGAGCGTGATTCACAGTTGCATTTTTTTTAATCTTGAGAAAACTCTGTAACTCTAATTTTTGGCAAGCTAACCTATTACTTCCCTGACTTATTTCAATTAATTTCCAGGGATAATTGACCCCTTTTATTAACTTTTGGTTTATTTTTCCCACTTATTTTCTAGTTTATGTGGTACAACATGAAGTTGTTTACTCACAATAGTTTTGTTTGTAGAGAATTTGTCATGAACGTTCTTCAGAAATGCAAATGCATCACAGTTCTGGATAAGCTGTGTTTCAATTTTTCTTTACTTGAAATCCCATTTGTTTTAAAGTTTCTCTTTCATATCTCCTTTTATTCTTATTCGTTAGTTACAATTACAGACTCTAAATTTAACACACGCGCGTGCACGCACACACACACACACACATATATATATATGTATGTATGTATGTATGTATGTATGTATCTATCTATCTATCTATCTATCTATCTATCTATCTATCTATCTATCTACCTATCTATCTATCTATGAAATTATGGTTTCATTTTCTTTAAAAATACCAGACCCTGCCCCTAGAGGCATTGCAGGTTTGGCTGCTGTGTTGTATGTGTATCAGTAGGTGGCAGAGAAGAGACAGGCTATGTCTGCATTAGCAGTCTGACCTGTAAACATCTGAAAGATTAGTATACTGACATCCCAATCCCTCCCCCCATCCCCAAAATACACAAAAGAAAAGAAAAACCAACCTGGGTCCACCAGCAGTCTGGTGCCAAAGGGCCCCCAAATGGAGCTAGCCAGAGATCACCACTACTCTGGCATTCAATAGGCCCTGATGTTCTCCCAGGACTGGAAAACAGGCAGGAGTGAACCTGCAGCTGATGACCCTTACAAAGGGCCTCTTAAATAGGCAAGGGAGAGCCCAAGATGACCAGTAAGACAGTGTCATGTGGACTGGACAGGGCACTAGCCTCAGATGAACACCAGTCCAAAATTGTGCAGGCCCAAGGCAAGGGAGAGCAGACTAGACTTGAGGTGACTCCTGTCCGGTGCCATAATGTGTGAGAAGGGCATAGCACTCCTGAGACTACTCCTGAGAGGAACCCCGCTAGTCAGAGACCCCAGGCAGCATTAGGAGAGGCCAGTAAGTGGTGGAGAAATGGAAGAGAGAGAGAAACAGAAGAATGTGACACAGCAAAGAGAGGCAGAACTGGAGACTCAAGGGGCCTGGCTCAGTTGTGGTCCTGCAAGCAGCAGGGATGTGTTACCCTCAAAGGCAGAAGTTCCTGATTTGGATTGCCGCCTGGGGCCATGTTGATTTCTAAAGGCTATGCAGAGCTGGCCCCATCCCTCAGCAGGAGAGCTGACCCTTTGAAACTGTTGAGCTTGCCCCTAATGGGTGAGAATGGGAGGGCAGGCCCTGCCACTTGTCTGTCATATGGTGAAATGGGAGACAGACAGAGAGATGCCCCCCTCTCACCCCATGCCACCTACAGCAGGCTGGAGGGCTGCATCACTCCGGAGAGCAAGCCCTGCACATCACTTGTCCAGCACAGTAGAGCTGGCCTTGATGTGGGATTTTGGTGTGAGTATGTAAGGCTGGTCCTGCCTCCTGTCTGCAATGTGGTGATGTTGGAAGAGGAGTGACCTCTTCTCTTCGCTTTTGCCTTTGCCTACAGTGGCAGGCAGGAGGGATGGCCCAACTGGGTCATGAAAGCAAGAGAGCTGACCCTGCCATGCACCTGCTGTAAAATGATGTTTGAGAGGGGTCCCAGGGAGGTCTGTATTGATAAGA
>CM053745.1:34460026-34519445 GCA_028658305.1 Pachyuromys duprasi | reverse complement strand
TCTCTCTGTCTCTCTCTGTCTCTCTCTGTCTCTCTGTCTCTCTCTGTCTCTCTCTCTGTTGGTGGGGTGGTTGCAAGGATGAGGTGAGGGTGGGTGTGTGGGGAGGGGGAGATGAGTGGGTTTGGGATGAATGATGTGGAATTCACAAGGAGCTAATAAATATTAAAAAAGAAATATGCCAGAGAGTGTCAAACTTCTTCACTTGGCTACTTCACAAGATGTGTATTCTTACTGTTAGAGAATGCTAATGAAGTTAAATATTTTACTATTCTGGCCGAATATATAGGGATTTTTAAAAGTGGATTATTAAAATTACAGTTGTTGTTATATTTCTTCTTTTTTGTTGTATTGAACTGTATGATATAAATTACTCGTTCTCATACTTGAGTCATACATTTGAAAGTTTTGTTTCTCCTCAAAAATTTACCACTTGAATTTTATACTTTTCTTCTTTTTGTTTTATTTTCTTATGACTGATTGAAGCTTGTTTTATCGTATATTGTTACAACTACTCCTATCTTCATTTTTGTTTCCATGAGTGAAAAATGCTAATTCTTTCATATCAATCCATATTTACTCCTAAGACTAAAATGGTATTCTTTTTTTTTCACTTTGACTGATTTTTATTAGTAGTGTCTGATGTGAATCCACATGACCCCATATAGACCTGTCCTTAATTAGAAATGGTGATTTTAAAAAACCTTTTTTCTTTGTTTCTTTGTTCCTCCCTCTTCCTCCCCTTCTTTATTTTTTTAACATTTTTATTTTATATTAATCACAGGTTATGTACTTTGTATCCCAGCCATAGCCCCCTCCTGCATTCCCTCACTATTCCCCCCATCCCTCCCTCATCTCCTCCCTGCCCCTTTCCAAATCCACTGATAGGGGAGGACCTCCTCCCCTTCCATCTAACTCTAGCTTATCAGGTCTCTTCAGGACTGGCTGCAATGTCCTCTGTGGCCTAGCAAGGCTGTTTCTCCCTTGGGGGCGAGGGGGACTAAGAGCCAGCCATTGAGTTCATGACAGAAATAGACCCTGTTCCCCTTCTAGGGTACTCACTTGGATATTGAGCTACCATTTCCTACATTCAAGCAGGGGTTCTAGGTTATATCCATACATGGTCCTTGGTTGGAGAAACGGTCTCATAAAAGACCCCTGTGCCCTGCTATATTTGATCCTTGCGGAGCTCCAGTCCTTTCCAGGTCATACTAACTCCCCCTTCTTTCATATGATTTCCTGCACTCTGCCAAAGGGTTGGTTATGTGTCTTAATATTTGCTTTGATACACTCCTAGGGAGAGTCTTTCCGAGGCACTCTGTGGTAGGCTCTTGTCCGAATACTTGTTTCTCCTACATCCAATGTCCATACCATTTGTCTTTCTAAGTGAGGATTACCCCAGGTCCTCTTTCTTGTTTATTTTCTTTAGGTGTATAGATTTCAGTATGTTTATCCTATCTTATAGGTTTATATAAGTGAGTATATACCATGTGTGTCTTTCTGCTTTGGGGATACCTCACTCAGGATGATCGCATCCAGGTCCCACCATTTGCCTGCAAATTTCATGATTTTTTTTTTCATTTTTGATTGCTGAGTAGTATTCCATTGTGTAAAAGTACCACAATTTCTGTATCCATTCCTCCATGGATGGACATCTGGGTTGTTTCCAGGTTCTGGCTATTACGAATAAAGCAGCTATGAACACGGTTGAGCAAATGTCCTTGTTGTGTACTTGAGCATCTTTTGGATATATGCCTAGGAGTGGTATCGCTGGATCTTGAGGAATCACTATTCCTAATTGTCTAAGAAAGCGCCAAATAGATTTCCAGAGTGGTTGTACAAGTTTACATTCCCACCAGCAATGGAGGAGGGTTCCTCTTTCCCCACATCCTCTCCAGCATGTGTTGTAACTTGAGTTTTTGATTTTGGAATTCTGACAGGTGTGAGGTGAAATCTCAGGGTCGTTTTGATTTGCATTTCCCTGGTGGCTAAGGACAATGAACATTTCTTTAGGTGTTTCTCTGCCTTTCTACAGTCCTCTACAGAGAGTTCTCTGTTTAGCTCCATACCCCATTTTTTAATTGGATTACTTGGTTTCTTGCTTTTTAACTTCTTGAGTTCTTTATATATACTGGATATTAGCCCTCTGTCACATATAAGGTTGGTGAAGATCCTTTCCCAGTCTGTAGGCTGTCATTTTGTTTTGATGACAGTGTCTTTGGCTTTACAGAAGCTTTGCAGTTTAATGAGGTCCCATAAAATGGGATTCTTATGTACAGTCTACAGCTGCATGTACAGGTTGCTTTTCTATCCATTTGGCTACTATAAGCATTTTAGTTAGACCCAGTTATATCAACAGAATTATTGCTAAATATACAGCCATAAATGATCTTACTTTCTGTTCATTTTATTATTTTCTTATTTGTTTATTTCTTGATTTATATTTTTATGGAAATAATGAAAATTTTACATCAACTTGATTTGTTCCCTAAGGACATGAAAGAGTCATTACCCTGCTGTAGTGCAGGTCATAAGCCTGCCTCGGAGCATTTAGTAATCTTCTCAACAATCAGTTTCACTCCCATGGTATCAAAGTACTTGACTGCAATTATCCTCTATTAGATTTAACCATAGTCCAAAAGTGAATAAGTAGTGCTGCTGGCAATTTGAATATGCAAAACAGAAGTAATAGAGAGCTCTTCTAAAGGTACATATATAAGTTTACTATGATCCACTGAAAAAGACAACATAACATGATTCCTACAGTTACAACTGATGTTCTTGTTAGGTTTGATGTTAACTATTTCATGTTCTTATTTTTCTTTTTTATTATCATTTATTACAACTTATTTAATTTGTATCCCAGCTGTGGTTCCCTCTCTAGTCTCCTCCCAATCCCACCCACCCTCTTTTCCTCTTCTCCCCCTCTAACCCATCCCCTAGTCCATTGATAGAGGAGGTCCTCCTCCCCTTCTATTTGACCCTAGACTATCAGATGTCATCAGGACTGGATTGCATTGTCTTCCTCTGTGGCCTGTCAAGGCTGCAACCCCAGGGGGAGGTGATAAGAGAATCTAACACTAAGTTCATGCCATAGAATGCCCCTTCTCCCCTTACTTGCGACCCCACTTGGAGACTGAGTCTATGGGCTACATCTGAGCCAGGGTTTTAGGTCCTCCCCATGCATTGTCCTTAGTTGGGGTAACATTCACTTCAGGGGCTCCAGGGCTGGTTTTGTTTGTTTGTTTGTTTGTTTGTTTGTTTTGGCTCTGTCGGTCTCCTTTTGGGGCTCCTGTCTCTTCCAGGAATTTCTGTCTCCCCCTTCTTTCATAAGATTCCCGGCACTCTGCCCAAAGTTTGGCTATGAGTCTCAGCCTCTACTTTGATACATAAATCAGTAGAGTCTTTCAGAGGCCCTATATGGTAGGCTCCTGTCCTGTTCCCTGTCTTCTCCTGCTTCCAGTGTCTATCGTGTTTGTCCTTCTGAATTAGTATTGAGTATCTTCCCTAGGGTCTTTGTTGTTAAGCTTCTTTAAGAATATAGATTTTATCCTATGTTTATCCTATATCATGTAGACAATATCCACTTCTGAGTGAGTATATACCATGTGTGTCTTTCTGCTTCTGGGTTACCTCACTCAAGATGATCTTTTCTAGTTCCTACCATTTGCCTTCAAATTTCATGAAATATTCCATTGTGTAAATGGTATACCTATTTTTATGTAAAACTATTACAACCATACAATGGGAAAATTCATATATAAGTTGGGGATAAACTGTGGTTTAAGACATGTTCTGGGATCTTGAGACATCCCATCAATAAGGAAACAATACCTATAATATTTATTTTGCCATTCATCTGTTAGTATCTATTTTGGTCAAATGGTAATTTTCTCATATATAATATATAATTTTAATTTAAACAATAAAACACACATCTCATTTTTTTCTCAGGTTTATAGCAGAGGGATTTCTAAATGTTTTATAGTCTTGAAACATGTCAAACAAATCCTTGATTGTCCTAATATAAGTAGTGTGTCCTTAATCCTGAATCAACAATGTTATTCCTACAACTGCTCATTTTGAAATGGCATTAATATTCATAACCAAAAAGGTAACATGAAGAATGTAATACATGGCTACAAATATTAAGTATGTACCTATAATCAAATATGAATTATGTTAAAGAATATTAAGTTCAATAAATACTGAACATTTTACTGATATGATTTATATTTATTCCTTATTAATTACTTTGTTATAACAAATTTTCCAAACATTACATTATATTCACTGATTGAGTTGATAGATCTTCTATTTGAAATAATTTCACAAGATCAAAGGTTTACATCTAAATTTACTTTAATTTAATGAGGCTTAATAAGCTTTAGTAGTTACTTTTATTGCTTAGCTCTAAAAATGAAAATATGACCGTTTTGATTATTACAAATAATTGTTTTTACTTTTAATTTTCTGTATATCTGTATGTCTGTGAGTGGATATGTTCATGGGGTGCTGTTGCTTCTGGAAACCAGAAATACAGAACCACTAGGAGCTGAAGTCCTAGGCAAATGGGGAACTGCCTGACATGGATGATGGGATTTAAACTATGGTTCTGTGTCTGAGCTTATGTGCTTTTGCCATTAGAGACATCCTTCCAGACCCACATTTTTCTCTCTTAATGGTCACTAATTTTTGGTATTACTTTTAAGAGTGATGAATGCTTTTGGAGCATTGAATTCTTCCATGTTACTCTTTATTTAAGAAAACTCAAACAGTGAAAAAACAGCAGTGTACTAGAGAATGTCTTACTAAAAATTAGCTCATTGTAATCAATAATAATTAGACAAAAACATCCTTTTAGAATCCTTTTAAACTCCTAAGGCACAATTACTAAACACGGCTGCAGCTTCTTAGGGTAACTGTTAATCCACAAGTTGGCAGAAGCTGTACTCATATTTGTTTCCACCACTGGAGTGAGATGTTGAAGGGTGTGAGTTTTATATTAAATAAAAAAGTAATGACATTTGCAGGCAGAAATGATTTCAATATCTTTCAAATCATGTTATATCCTAATATATCGGAGTACTGTATTATGTTCAAGTCAGAGAGTTGAAATATTTGGCAGAGTACAAAAAAAGAATACACCTCCATCTATGATGCTATAATGAATGGCAAAATGCATTAGAAAATCTGTCATAAACTGACTTTATAAAAGTTAAATTACGAAGTTGCCCAACAGAAAATTTTCTCAAGGTGCTCACATATTATGAAAGCCAGTGTCAGATGAGTGCAAATGGGATTGGTTTTAAAGTTATGTGGCAACATTTAGAGGAAAGGGTGATTTATCCAACATCGGAGCTACATAACTTACTATTGCTGTAGTCTTGGAGGAGTAGTTAAGACATAATATTCATGTTTAATTAGTAACCTTGCTCTCTCTCTATTTCTCCCTATATATCTCTCTATCTTTCTCTCTCTGTGGAGAACATGGAACTAAAATGTTCCCATTGATAAAATCCAAACCAATTAATTTTTTTACAATATGGATCCTTTCTAAACCAGAGCAAGACATACACCCTTTTGATCAGTAATCCAATCAGTTCTCTGAAAAAAAAATGGGCCCCTTGAGAAATGCTAATAGAGCATTTTTGCTACAATATAGACAGCTACATGAAGGTATGATGCCTAAAGCTGCAATCATAATGTCCCTGTTAGTAAGATGATAAGCAACAGCTTTCATAACAACATTTTCACATTTACTTATCTAGCAAATAAATAGTACCCTTGTGGAATGATAATTTGAATGCAGATTTAAACTGTTTAAATGCTTCCCTTGAAGTTGTTGATAGAATGAGACTCTCTTGGTTGCATTCATTATCACAGAATGCCTGATTATAAGAACATAGTTTGAAGGGTAGTGATTTCATTCTGGGAGAAACTGAGGTTTGTGAAGATTTTAATAGGTCTCCTGTTTAGCAACAGCTCATGGTGTTTTATTTTTTTTTCCATGGTCATGTGTTCAAATATTTTGTTAGTCAACTTTAGGACCTTCTATGCCGTAAGGAGCAAAACACCTTTTTCAGCTCATTGATGAAGGAAAATTTAATTTAGCAGCCAGAAGCCAAGGGTATATTGTTAATTGTACTTTATGTTAACTAATTTGTTATGATTTCTTTGATTTTGCCTAAAGTTTATAAAAATCAACATCTTGAAACAAAAATACCTGAAATAAAAATATTCAATATTATTTGTCCTAAATCTACTATAATACTTCTCCCAACCTTCATTTAAAATGCACCATTGAAGAATCCAATTGTAATAAATCACCTGGAAAGCTGCCTAAAATTTAATGAAATCCCCTAAACATTTGTTTGTATTTTTAATTTTCACGATATTTATTCAAGTATGATTAAAAGCTACTGCCACAATTAACACATAAATGGGAAGGCAAAGTAGAGTGGGAGTTTCAGAGTATGTGAGGGATAAGTAACACTAAGAACATTTGGAAGAACCAAGTAGACATGTAATACCTCAGAATATCATCCCTGACATACACATTCACACACACACACACACACACATGCACGCACGCACGCAATCACGCACGCTCACTCACTCACTCATTCACTCACTCAAATAAAATGGTTAGTGCCAGTAGGTATGGGTAGCCTATATTTGATTTGTCAGTTTGTGAGGTCCTATAGATTCTAACATTACAGGCTTTTGACATTGTTTTTAATTATTCTCCAGAATCTGATAGTAAGACACTTTGGTTGACAAAAAAAACACCTTTTAGCCTTCGAACAAGAAAAACTGGCCCTGACATGAAATCCTTATCCCCTATTAGCTAGTTTTCATAGCACTAGAAGGTTTTATGTATGCTACTTGGGATGAAAATAAATTAACAGTCTTCCTCCTTTATGAGCCTTGTAAGATACAAATAAGGTCTGACCCGACTAGATACGCCCATTGTTAAGACAGTGACACACTGTCATGGGATTAACTATTTTCACATTGGATGTAGCGGCTGCTTCAAAAGGTGCTAATCATTCCAGCTTCTAGTTAACAACGAAAAATCTTGTGGCTTTCTAGGTCATAGGCATAAGAGCAAAACATTTCGCTACTAAATAAACAAGTATTAAACTTCTTCTAAAGTTCTTATCTTAATACACATAGATTAGTGTATCTATGTGTGCATCCCTGATCAAAGAAGCTTCTTTTGGCAGTAGATGGCAATATAAGCAGAAACCTACATCCAATGAACGTGAGAGAGTAAGATTCTGTAAAGTGTTTATCTCTGAATAGGACTTCTACAGTGTCTCCTTTTCCCCATGTCTGAGAGGAACTAGTGGAAAAGAGCAAAAACAATTTTAACAAAAGGGTTGAGGAGACCTTTGAAGCAAAACATGACATTGTCATTTTATAAACATACCAACAATGGCTTTGACCACAAGTATAAAATCTCTGCAAGGAAGGTCCAAGATGGCGGCCCCGAGAGGACAATGTGTCTGAGGAGTAGGACAGCGGTGTCAACACAGCGACCAGGAGACTGAAATCTGGGACCTAAAACACAAGCATTCGTGATTGCCAGGTGAGCAGAATTCCTACTGTGAGGAAATCAAGTGGGAAAGTCCTAGAGACACCCAGTTAATCCCTGGAAAAATTCCAGGCGACTAGCTGTGCACAGCCCTGATCTGAAAGCACAGCTTCCCTTGGTGCCACCAGCCACCAGGACCACGGCACACACAGTCTCCCAGCTGAGGCACCCTAGAGACCATTCCAGTCTGGGTGCATCAGCTGCGCACATCAGCTAACTCTGATTTGACCTTGCAGCTTCCTACCACCCCGCCAGCCGCCTGCCACTCTGCCAGATGCCATCTGTGACAGGGGCTCAGAGTTCCTGGTCCAGACTGATACCAGTCCAGACCTGGGAGAAACAGTGGGTACACATCTGCTAGCTCTGCTCGGAACGTGCAGCCTCTCTCGGCCTGCCAGTCACCACATCTGACCATTACGTATAGTTTCCAGTCCAGACTGAGGCACCTCAGATACCAGCCAAGACCTGGGAGAAATGGCAGAGGCACACCTGCAAGCTCTGTTCGGAACGTGCAGCTTCTCACGGCCCGCCAGTCACCACATATGACTGTGACATATAGTTTCTGGTCCAGACTGAGGCACCTCAGATACCAGGCCAGACATGGGAGAAACGGTGGGCTCACATCTGTGAGCCGTGAGCACACGCCTCCCATGGTGCTGGTGTAACCAGCTGCCATCCCAGACAAGGACACATAGTAACTGGTCCACACTAAGGAGTCCCCTGATACCATCCCAGACTGGGGTGCATAGACCCTAAGTAAGGAGGCTACCACAGCAAAACCCACTGACCTCAGAGTCTAGCCTGCGGAACCCACCACAGTGTGAAGAACACTGGGAATCCAGGAAACCTGCACAGGCACTTGCCTGCAGTCTGTGCTTGCTTAACGTGCTAGCTCCCTCATCCCCTCCTGAGCTTATTCCCAAACCCCATAGCTCAACCTTGTATACTCCCCTAGCACTCCCCTTTAAGACACCTTCCCAGCACACACACGCGCACAAGCACACACACACACACACACACACACACACACACACTTATTCCCCCTCCCCAACAATGAAACTGCTACAGTGACCTTTCCTCCCACAGGGACAACTGAGGCAAATACACAAACTATCAAACCGCTGGAACTCCCTGATCTTCTTGAAGAATACTCCAGACACCAGAGACTAACAGTTCCAGTCTGAAGTTCAGCTTCAAGGAACAAACAGCAACTTGAGTATATATAAACAAATGCCCAGAAGCCGAGGTAAGAACTCACCCAACAAAAATCAGGTCACCATGGCCCCACCAGAAACACCCAAACACAATGTAGATTTTAATTCAGAGGAGACACAGGAAAATTATGTTAAAGCTATGATTATGCAGATATTAGAGGAACTAAAGAGGGACAAAAAGAGGAAATGAACAAGGACCTCAAAGAAATTCAGAAGAATATAACTGCCCAAATAGAGGAACAATTAAAGATTTACACAGAGGAAACAAACAAACAAACAAAAAATAGGAGCCACAGTCAATCAAATGAAGGAAATGATACAAAGCATGAAAACAGAATTAGAATTTACAAAGAAGACACAAACAGAGAATAACCTGGAACTGGAGAACTTAGAGAAAAGATCAGGAACCACAAAGGTAAGCATCAACAATAGAATACAAGAGATGGAAGAGAGAATCTCGGGAGCTGAAGATACGCTGGCTGAAATGGATTCCTCACTCTAGGAAAAAATAAAATCGGAAAAGTCCCAAACACAAAACATCCAAGAAATCAAGGATGCCATGAAAAGACAAAACCTAAGAATAATAGGAATAGATGAAAAAGAAGACTCCAGGCTCCAAGGTCCAGAAAATATTTTTAAGAAAATCATGGAAGAAAATTTTCCCAACTTAAAGAAAGAAATTACCATAAACATACAAGAAGCCTACAGAACACGAAATAGACTAGACCAGAAAAGAAATACCTCTCGTCACATCGTAGTCGAAACACTAAACCTACAAAACAAAGAAAAAATATTAAAGGCAGCAAGGGAAAAGGGTCAAGTAACATATGAAGGTAAACTGATCAGACTCACACCAGACTTCTCATCAGAAACTATGAAAGCCAGAAGGGCCTGGGCAGACAGAGGTCATGCAGTCTTTAAGGGATCACAGATGCCAACCAAGACTACAATACCCAGCAAAGCTTTCAATCAACATAGATGGTGAAAACAAAATATTCCATGACAAAACAAAATTCATGCAATACCTAGACAGCAACCCAGCCCTACAGAAGATTCTAGAAGTAAAACTCCAATCCAATGAAAGCAACTACACCAATGAAAATATAGGATTCAGATAACTTCCCCCCCCCAAAAAAGCAATTAATCATAGTAAGCCCACCATCTCCACAATAAAAGAAAATAACAGTCATTGGTCACTAGTATCTATCAACATCAATTGACTCAACTCTCCAATAAAGAGACACAGACTAACAAAATTGTTGCAGAAAGAGGATCCAACATTCTGCTGCATCCAAGAAACATACCTATGCAACAAAGATAAACACTACCTCAGAGTAAAGGGCTGGAAAAATTAAGCAAATGGACCCAGGAAACAATCTGAGGTAGCAATCCTAGTATCTAGTAAAATAGACTTTCAACCAAAACTAATCAAGAAAGATGAGGAGGGCACTTCCTTATCATCAAAGGAAAATTCCAACAGGAGGACATCACAATTTTGAACATCTATGCAATAAATACATTCTTTTACATTTGTAAAAGAAACATTATTAAAGCTGAAATCACACATTGATCCCAAAACCCTAATAGTGGGAGACTTCAATACTCCACTCTCTCCAAGGGACAGATCAACCCATCAGAAGCAAAACAGGGAAACAAGGGTACTTAAACAGGCCCTAAATCAAATGGACCAAATAGATGTCTACAGAACTTTTCACCCTAGATCAAAAGAGTATACCTTCTTTTCGGCACGACAGGGAACCTTCCCCAAAATAGACCACATTGTGGTTCACAAAGCAAGTCTCAGCAGATACAAGAAAATTGAAATGATCCGTTGTATCCTATCTGACGATCATGGTCTAAAGCTGGACCTCAACAACATTAGGAACAGCAAAAAGCCTGCACAAACTTGGAAACTGAACAACTTGTTACTCAAGGACAGCTTGGTTAGGGGAGAAATGAAGAAAGAAATTAAAGACTTCCTAGAATTCATTGAAAATGAAATCATAACATACCCAAACTTACAGGACACAATGAAGGCAGTGCTAAGAGGAAAGTTCATAGGACTAAGTGCCTTCAAGACGATATTTGAAACAACTCATAAAAGCAACTTAATGGCCCAACTGAAAGCCCTAGAAAAATAAGAAGCAGATACACCCAAGAGGAGCAGACAGCTGGAAATAATCAAACTCAGGGCTGAAATCAATCAATTAGAAACAAATAAAACTATTCAAAGAATCAATGAAACCAGGAGCTGGTTCTTTGACAAAATCAACAAGATAGACAAGCTCCTAGCAAACTAACAAAAAGGCACAGAGAAACTGTCCAAATCAGCAAAATCAGAAATGAAAAGGGGGATATAACAAGAGACATTGAGGAAATCCAAACAATCATTAGGTCTTACTACCAAATCCTATATGCCACAAAATTTGAAAATCTCAATGAAATGGACAATTTCCTGATAGACTCCATCTACTTAAATTAGGTCAAGATCAGGTAGAAAGATTGAATAGACCTATATTCCCCAAAGAAATAGAAGCAGTCATCAACAGCCTCCCTACCCAAAAAAAGCCCTGGACCAGATGGTTTCAGTGCAGAATTCTACCAGACCTTCAAAGAAGTCCTATCACCAATTCTCTATAAAGTGTTCCACAAAATAGAAATAGAAGGAAAATTACCGAACTCCTATGAAGCCACAGTCACCTTGATACCTAAACCACACAAAGATCCAACAAAAAAAGAGAACTTCAGACCTATCTCTCTTGTGAACATTGATGCAAAAATACTCAATAAAATACTTGCAAACCGAATCCAAAAACACATAAAAGATATCATCCACCATGACCAAGTAGGCTTCATCCCAGGCATGCAAGGGTGGTTCAATATATGGAAATCCATCAATGTGATCCACATATAAACAAACTGAAAGAGAAAAACCACATGATCATCTCCCTGGATGCCGAAAAAGCATTCAACAAAATCCAACATCCATTCATGTTTAAAGTCTTGAAGAGATCAGGGATACAAGGCACATACCTAAACATAGTAAAGACAATATACAGCAAGCCTATAGCCAGCATCAAATTCAATGGAGAGAAACTTAAATCAATCCCACTGAAATCAGGGACATGGCAAAGCTGCCCATTGTCTCCATATCTCTTCAACATAGTACTTGAAGTCCTAGCTAGAGCAATAAGACAACTAAAGGAGATCAAAGGGATGCAAATTGGAAAGGAAGAAGTCAAAGTATCACTATTTGCAGATGATATGATAATACGCATGAGCGACCCCAAAATTCAACCAGAGAACTCCTTCAACTGATAAACTCTTTCAGCAAAGTGGCTGGATACAAAATCAACTCAAAAAAATCAGAAGCCCTCCTGTACACCAAAGACAAAAGGGCCGAGAAGGAAATTAGGAAAACAACAGCCTTCATAATAGCCACTAATAACATAAAGTACCTTGGGGTGACTCTAAACAAGAAAGTAAAAGGCTTGTTTGAAAAAAACTTCAAATCTCTGAAGAAAGAAATTAAAGAAGATTTCAGAAGATGGAAAGACCTCCCATGCTCATGGATTGGAAGTATCAACATAGTGAAAATGGCCATTCTGCCAAAAGCAATCTACAGATTGATTGCAATTCCCATCAAAATCCCAACACAATTCTTTACAGACCTTGAAAGAAAAATTCTCAACTTCATGTGGAGAAACAAAAAACACAGAATCTCCAAAACAATCCTCTACAAAAACAGATCATCTGGAGGTATCTCCATCCCTGACCTCAAGATGTACTGCAGAGCAATAGTAATAAAACTGCATGGTATTGGCATAGAAACAGAATAGTGGATCAATGGAACTGAATTGAAGACGCAGAAACAAACCCACATACCTATGACTATTGATTTTTGACAAAGAAGTCGAAATCATTCAATGGAAAAAAGACAGCATCTTCAACAAATGATGCTGGTCCAACTGGATCTCTATATGCAGAAAAATGAAAATAGATCCATATTTATCATCCTGCACAAAACTAAAGTCCAAGTGTATCAAAGACCTCAACATAAAATCAGACACACTAAACTGGTTAGAAGTAAAAGTGGAGAAGACCCTAGAACTCATTGGCACAGGAGATTACTTTCTGACTAGAACACCAACAGCACAAGCTCTAAGATCAACAATAAATAAATGGGACCTCATGAAACTGAAAAAGCTTCTGTAAACCAAAAGACACTGTCATCAAAACAAAATGACAGCCTACAGACTGGGAAAGAATCTTTACCAATTCTACATCTGACAGAGGACTAATATCCAGTATATATAAAGAACTCAAGAAGTTAAAAAGCAACAAATCAAGTAATCCAATTAAAAATGGGGTATGGAGCTAAACAGAGAACTCTCAGTAGAGACTGTAGAATGGCAGAAAAATACTTAAGGAAATGCTCAATGTCCTTAGCCATCAAGGAGATGCAAGTCAAAACGACCCTGAGATTTCCTCTTACACCTGTCAGAATGGCTGAGATCAAAAACTCAAGTGACAACACATGCTGGAGAGGTTGTGGAGAAAGCAGAACTCCTCTCCATTGCTGGTGGGATTGCAAACTGGTACAACCATTCTGGAAATCAATTTGGCGCTTTCGTAGACAATTGGGAATAGTGGGTCCTCAAGACCCAGCTATACCGCTCTTAGGCATATATCCAAAAGATGCTCAAGTACACAACAAAGACATTTGCTCAACCATGTTTGTAGAAGCTTTATTTGTAATAGCCAGAACCTGGAAACAACCCAGATGTCCCTCAGTCAAGGAATGGTTACAGAAATTATGGTACTTTTACACAATGGAATACGACTACTCAGCTACTTAAAATGAGGAAATCATGAAATTTGCAGGCAAATGGTGTTACCTGGGAACTATCATCCTGAGTGAGGTATCCCCAAAGCAGAAAGAAACACTTGGTATATACTCACTTATATAGACCTATAGGATAGGATGGACATGCTGAAATCTATACACCTAGGGAAGACAAGCAAGAAGGAGGACCCAGGGGGGAATGATCAATCATTGGTTATATGGACAAATGGGATGGACATTGAATGTAGGAGAAAACAAGCAACAGGACAGGAGCCTACCACAGAGGACCTCTGAAAGACTCTAACTAACAATGAATAAAAGCTGATATTAAGACTCACAACCAAGCCATCGCCAGAGTGCAGGGAATCATATGAAAAAAGGGGGAGTTATTAAGATTTGGCAAGGACAAGAGCTCCACAAAGACCAAATAGATCAGGGCACAGGTGTCTTCTAGAGACTGTTTCTCCAACCAAGGACCATGTATGGGTACAAACTATAACCCCTGCCTATATGTGGCCCATGGTAGCTCAGTACCCAACTGGGTACCCTGGTAAGGAGAACAGGGACTATCTCTGTCATGAACTCAATGGCTGGCTTGTTGACAGCCTCCCGCGCCCCCTGAGGGAGGAGGAGCCTAACTAGATCCCAGAAGAGAACATTGCAGCCAGCCCTGAAGAGACATGATAAGCTAGGGTCAGATGGAAGGGAGTGTGGTCCTCCCCTATCACTGGACTTGGAGGGGGGTAGGGAGAAGATGAGGGAAGGATAGGGAGAGTGGAAGGCAATGCAGGAGGGGGCTATGGCTGGGATACAAAATATATAACCTGTGATTATTGTAAACATATATAAACTACTTTAAAAAATTCTCCACAAAGTCAAACCAGCAAACATCACAGCGTGCATGAAGGAATGGCTCATGAACTCCTACCCTTAGCTGAGAAACCGTTGACAGCTGATGGCAGCTGGTAAATGAACAGTTTTCTACAGATACCCGTGTTCCCATGCATATACACGAAGCACTAAGCAGACTTTGTAGATTTAAAAAGATAGCACAAGAAGAAAGGGGTGAAAATTCCGGATGGAAGAGAGGAATATGAAGGGAGGAAATAGAGATTTGATTTTATCCAATTAAATTAAATACATGTACGAAATTCTCAAACAATAAATGGTTTTAAAAACTAATTAAAATGGGAAAAATATGCTTCTAGTTTAAAAGAAAATTAAAAATTTTGTTTGCACGTTATATAGGAAAATCTTCCTTTTCAAGAATTACAAATTTATAGAGAAGAGAAGGGGTATCTAGGTATGGGGATACTACCAACTTCAAGCAGAGTTTAGCATTCATTTGTATGTCACAAACAGTAATCTTCATCCTTTCTTTTTTATTATCTAAAACAATTTTTAAACTAAGTATATTTTGATATACTCTTTCTTTCCCTCTCACGAATACTTCCAAATCCTCTTCTTTCTCTACTCAATCAATTTTAAGTACTTTCACAAAAATAAACAAGCAAAATCCAGTACAACAGATCCTGCCCAAACCAAGAAAACATGATAAAACAGTACCCATACAGACAAAACTAAACAAACAAAGTCAAGCAAACAAAACTCAGCAAAGTACACTAAAATAAGAGCACACACAAAATGTGCAGTCCATTATATGGGGTAAATGTTCTTGCCCTCCTTCTGGTATAAAGATGATTGAGCAGCACAGTTCATTCCTCTGAAACTGTTGGTGGTGGATGTGTAGCCACCAAGAGAGTAGTAGTAGCAGCACTGTAGGATAAGAAGTCAAGGTAATTCTGTTGGTCTCCTTGTGGAGTTCATGTCTGCTCCAGGTCTTTCTATTTCCACAAAGAGAACAACAGAACCCAAATACCTGGTCCCAGGGGCCCCTGCAAAGACCAATACTCCAATCAAAGACAATGCACGGAGAGGACCTAGACCCCCTTCTCAGAGGAAGCCCATTGGCTGCTCAGTTTCCAAGTGGGTTCCCCAGTAAGAAGTACAGGGACTGTCTCTGACATGAACTCAGTGGCAGGCTCTTTGATCACCTCCCTCTGGAGGTGCAGCCTTGCCAGGCCACAGAAGAAGATGATGTAACCAGCTTTGATGAGACCTCATAAGCTATGGTCAGATAGAAGTAACAGAAATCTTCCCCTGTCAGGGAACTGGGAAAAAGCCATAGGGAGAAAAGAGGGGAAGGAAGGTGGTGGGTCTGGGTCAAGGCAAGGGAGGGGGCTGTGGCAGAGACACAAAGTGAATAAATTGTAATAAATAAATATATAAATGAAATTAAACTTAAAAAGTCTTAAAAACAAAAAGAAGTCAAGATGACTCTTTGCCAAAATGGGTTAGTATGCCCTGGCCATGTTCCTGAACTTTCTGATCTCACCAAACTGAAAAGAAAAACAAAAGTTCGTTATATAATGGTTAATTTGCATGACTTGGAACATGGAAAAACATCTAAGAAGACAATATCTCGTTTTCCACCCAGATGGCTAGCAGTAGATTTTGTTAACAATGGTGTGACCATTTTGCTCTGTGGAGGCAGACCTCAATCAAACTCCCTGGAATGATTTTCCTAGAATCTTCTTTCCATAGACCATTAACCATAATTAGGTAAGAGGCCACATGCACTTTATGACCTGCTCACTTCTGTGCCATCTCAGTGAGAGACTATACTAGATTGCAGGCCTTTTGTCAAAGTATATGTTCACATGTCCTTTGTAGAGGATTTTATATGTATTCACACAATAAGCTTTATGGAATTGGAATAACTGTTTCTTGAAAATCAGAAATGGGAATGACTGTTGCCTGTAAGTTTTTACTCAAATTATGCAGTGTTGACCATGAATTTCCTGGCATAGACTCCCCAAACTGTATTCCAGCTTGACAAAATCAACATGAATTGTGTTTTAAACACATCTATTACCACAGTTTGCTTTCCTATCTGATACCTGAGAGCTCCCATCAGCACTTAGGGAATCAGAAAAGAAGCTCCAGGGGGAGTGTGTAAAGCATTAGTAGAAGCCATCAGCTTGTTTGGCTGAAATTCCCAAGTACAGAGACAGAGAACACTCATGAATCATTGGCCATTGGGAGGAGGTGCTGAGATTTCCTATACCATGCAACTAGGGTATTGCCACTTTTACTAGCGCCAACATAGAACCGAAAGATTGACTCTTCTTAGTGGAGACTATTTCCCTTGATTATAGGACACAGAGAAGTCATTCTGAGACTGAGATGGAAATACCCTTCCTGCTGACAGGCTTTCAGGGTGCTACAAGTTGCTGTGTGAGATTCTAGGGTAGAATTATAACTAAAAATCTTGATTTGTTATGAACTCTCTATGCTCCCCCTATCTTTATGACAGTTATGACGATTCCAGCGGCCATAGTGAATCTTTATGACAGTTATGACGATTCCAGCGGCCATAGTGAAATGACTATTTTAAATTCAACCAATTGTTTGCCAATTGGTATTAATTGCTGCTCTTCAGAAGGGCATTCACGTCAGATACTGTAGTCTATGGAATAGATATGTGACTTAGGAGAACAGAATACAATAGTGAAGCAATTGCAATTATATTGTTAAATGGGTGTGTGCCTTTCAAATTGTTTTAGAAACATTTGTGTCTAGCTAGAGAGATGGCTCATTGATAAGTGAATGTGTCATACAAATACGAAAAACTGAATTTAGTTTCTCAGTACCCACATAAAAGCTAGTAATGACAGAACACACTTGAAATCTCAGCAATGGGGATGGTTAGAGAATTCCAGGAGTTCTCTGGCAGCCAATCTAGTCAGTCACCAAACCCAGATTCAGTTAAAGGCTGTCTTAAACACTAGGTGGAGAAAGAACTGAAGAAACCTTGTATCAGCTTACGTCATCCACATGCATGCACACTCACGCCTTCATACTATCACACACATAATTGCACGATGACAAAATAAACAGATAAATGAATAGATATTATTTATTTTTATGGCCATAGATTGGTTATGTTGTACCAAACATAGGATAATCATTCTTGCAGGAAATCCAGAGTTCCATAACTCTTCAAGTTATTGAAAAAGTGGTTTTGCTGTGGTGTTACTGTCCAGTGTTCAGTTATGTGGGAAAGAAAAAATCAGTCATCTCTCTCTGCTTCCTGGCTCTGGACACTCTCTGAGCAGTCATCTCTAGTGTTGCCATCCCAGTTGGAGACCAATTCACTCACATGATGAACTATAGTCTTATTATTTCAGTTATGCCCAGTGAAAGAAAAGATAATAAGCAAAAACATGATTTAAGTGTTCAGGTTGAGTATAAAGAATATAGAATATCTTGGGAGACTTTATTGCATTGCAAGGAACATGCGAGGGCCTTTGCATTTATTAATTCATTACATTTTAACATAGACTGTGGTAATTTCCTCATCACAGAAAGGAAACTGTCACTTAAATAACTGCAGTGTTTCATCCAAGATTATATGGAGGAGCTGAGTCATTTGGATGAGATCTGTAAACTTCAAAGTTTATGGTTTCAATGGTATTCTTTGTGTCTCTGTTTCCAGCATAAGTAATACATGATGCCAGAACATTGGAGCTTCATCTAATTAAAAAATATAGTGAAAAAAGATATGTTGCCCAGATAGTAATGAAACCAAGTTTTCACACTGCAGGAAACCCCAAAGAACTCCCCCAAATCTGATTGAAGTTTCTTTGAGCTCAAATTTTCCAGGCAATGAGTTACTATATAAAACTCAGCTTCTTTGTCTATTCCTAAATCTTTTCAATATTAATATCCCATATGTTTCCCTCTCATATATTAAATCTGTCACAGTCTTTTCTGTATAATTTCACCACTGTTTAGAAGTAAGTGAATCATAGCTAATAGTAAAGTTGACTTGAACAGTACCAGTCATTTTATTAACTATATGCTTCATTTTCTTTGATAAGATTGTAGGTTACAATAGTGAGTTAAAGTTTGTCATGAAACTTCAGTGGCTATTTTAATATTTAGACAAATAAAGATGTTCATAAGATCGATGTAGTATCTTCAATTATAAAATTAATACAGAAATTAAAGCAGAAATATAATAATTGAAACTATCTTAAAATTAACAAGGGGGATTTCTTTTTATTATAATTGATTTATTTTTATTAATTACAATTTATTCATTTTGTATCCAGCTGTAGCTCCCTCCCACCTCCCCTTCCAACCCAACCCTTCCTCCCTCTTCTCCTCCCATGCCTTTTCCCCAGTCCACTGATAGACACAGTCCTCCTCCGCTTCCATCTGACCCTAGCCTATCAGTTCTCATCAGACTGGCTGACCTATCTTCCTCTATGGCTGGTAAGGGTGTTCTTCTCCCAGGTGGAGGTGATCAAACAGCCAGCCACTGAATTCCTGTCAGAGACAGCCTTTGTTCTCCTTACTAGGTAACCCACTTGGACACTGAGCTGCCATGGGCTACATCCTTGTAGAGGTTCTAGGTTATTACCATTCATGGTCCTTGGTTGGAGTATCAGTCTCATAAAAGACCCCTAGGTCCAGATTTCTTAGTTATGTTGCTCTCCTATGGAGCTCCTGTCCCTTCCAGGTCTTTAATCTCCCACTACTTTCATAAGAGTACCTGCACTCGGTCTAAAGTTTAGTTATGGGTCTCAGCATCTGCTTGAATACTCTGCTGTAGAGTCTTTCAGAGGCCCTCTGTGATCGGCTCCTGTCCGGTTTCCTGTTTTCTCCATCTTCTGAGGTCTATCACTTTAGCATTTCTGAAAGAGGATTGAGCATCTTACTCAGGGTCCTCCTTCTTGTTTTCCTTCTTTAGGTGTACAAATTTTTGTATGACTATTCTATATTATATTTCTAATATCCACTTATAAGTGAGAAAAAAGACATTTTAACACAGATGAAAGAAAATGCAGATAACTAATTAATCAATGACAATTTGCCTGAGTCCATTACCTTTTGCCTTATATTTCTTATAATTATTTTCCATTATTTTTGTATTGTCTAGTGAGGAAATAATACTCTCCTGCCATATTGGTGTCAGATTGGTAATGTCACTGGCAATATCATTAAAAAAACATAAGCAAAGAGTGAAGTTCTTTTATATTCGATTGTTATATTCTTGGGAAAGAGGAAAGTAGATATATATGTAATATATATACAATATATATAATATATAAGCATATAATATATTAATTTTATCAATATATTAATATTATTAATATAATATATTAATAATATATAATAAATATATAATATATTATCTATATTATATATAATAATATTAATTATATTATATATTATGTATGTATTATATATTTAATATAATAAAATATAATTATAATTATATATAATTATATTATAATTGTTATATATAATAATATATTATAATTGTTTTTTTAATTTATTTATTTTTATATCAATCACAGGTTAGGTACTTTGCATCCCAGGCTTAGCCTCCTCCCTCATTCCCTCCCACCCTCTCACTCCCTCCCTCATCTCCCTCCTCCCCGCCCCCTCCAAGTCCACCAACAGGGGAGGACCTCCTCCCCTTCCATCCAACCCCACCTCATCCTGTCTCCTCAGGGCTGGCTGCAATGTCCTCCCCTGTACACCAAAGACAAAGGGCTAAGAAAGAAATCAGGGAAACAATACACTTCACAATAGCCACTAATAGCATAAAGTATCTTGGGGTGACTCTAACCAAGCAAGTGAAAGATCTGTTTGAAAAAAAAAAACTTCAAATCTCTGAAGTAAGAAATTGAAGAAGATATCAGAAGATTGAAAGATCTCCCATGCTCATGGATTGAATTAACATAGTGAAAATGGCCATTCTGCCAAAAGCAATCTACAGATTCAATGCAATTCCCATCAAAATACCAACACAACTCTTTACAGAACTTGAAAGATTCTCAATTTCATATGGAGAAACAAAAAAACCCAGAATCTCCCAAATGATCCTGTATAACAACAGATCATCTGGAGGTATCTCCATCCCTGACCTCAAGCTGTACTGCAGAGCAATAGCAATAAAAACTGCATGGTATTGGCATAGAAACAGAATAGTGGATCAATGGAACCGAATGGAAGACCCAGAAATGAGCCCACACACTTATGACTATTGATTTTTGATAAAGAAGCCAGAACCATTCAATGGAAAAAAGACAACATCTTCAACAAATGGTTCTGGTCCAACTGGATGTCTGCATGCAGAAAAATCAAAATAGATCCATATTTATCACCCAGCACAAAACTAAAGTCCAAGTGGATCAAAGACCTCAACATAAAACCAAATACTGTAAATCAGTTAGAAGGAAAAATGGGGAAAAGCCTAGAACTCACTGGCACAGGAAACAACTTCCTGAACAGAAACCCAACAGCCAGGCTCTAAGAGCAACAATCAATAAATGGGACCTCATGAAACTGAAAAGCTTCTGTAAAGCAAAAGACACTGTGGTCAGAACAAAACGACAGCCTACAGGCTGGGAAAGGATCTTCACCAACCCTATATCTGACATAGGGCTGATATCCAGAATATATGAAGAACTAAAGAAGTTTAAAAGCAATAAATCAAGCAATCCAATTAAAATATGGGGTATAGGGCTAAACAGAGAATTCTCTGTAGGGGAATATAGAATGGCAGAGAAATACTTAAGGAGATGCTCAACATACTTAGCCATCAGGAAGATGCAAATCAAAACGACCCTGAGATTTCACCTTACACTCATCAAAATGGCTGAGATAAAAAAACTCAAGTGACAACACATGCTGGAGAGGTTGTACAGTAAGTGGAACACTCCTCCATTGCTGTTGGGAATATAAACTGGTACAACCACTTTGGAAATCAATCTGACTCTTTCTCAGACAACTAGGAATAGCGCTTCCTCAAGACCCAGCTATACTACTCCTAGGCATATATCCAAAAGTTACTCAAGTACACAACAAGGACATTTGCTCAACCATGTTTGTAGCAGCTTTATTTGTAATAGCCAGAACCTGGAAACAAACCAGATGTCCATCCATGGAGGAATGGATACAGAAATTGTGGTATTTTTACACAATGGAATACTACTCAGCAATTAAAAATGAGGTAATCATGAAATTTTCAGGGAAATGGTGGGATCTAGAAAAGATCGTTCTGAGTGAGGTACCCCAGAAGGAGAGAGACACACATGGTATATACTCACTTATTTAGACCTATAAGATATGATAAACATACTGAAATCTATACACCTAAAGAAGATAAACCAAAAAGAGGACCTGGGGTAAGATGATCAATCCTCACTTAGAAAGACAAATGGGATGTACGAGCAAACAAGTAACAGGAGAGGGTCCTACCACAGAGGGCCTCGGAAAGACTCTACCTAGCAGTGTATCAAAGTAGAAACTGAGACTCATAACCAACCCTTTGGCAGAGTGCAGGAAATCACATGAAAGGGGAGTGAATATGATCTGGAGAGGATAGGAGCTCCACAAGGACTAAATATATCTGGGCACAGGGGTCCTATATGAGACTGTTTCTCCAACCAAGGACCATGGGTGGATATAGCCTAGAACCTCTGCTTGCCTGTCGCCCATGGTAGCTTAGTATCCAAGTAGGTATCCTAGTAAGGGGACTAGGGACTTTCTCTTACA
Source organism: Pachyuromys duprasi (assembly GCA_028658305.1). Lineage (NCBI taxonomy): Eukaryota > Metazoa > Chordata > Mammalia > Rodentia > Muridae > Pachyuromys > Pachyuromys duprasi. Next base: position 34,497,154 of record CM053745.1, on the reverse strand, counting down.
TGAACACAATGGCGGGCTCTTTGACCTCCCCATCCTGCAAGGGAGGAGCAGCCCTCCTAGGCCACAGAGGGGACTTTGCAGCCAGTCCTGAAGATACCTGATAAGCTAAGGTCAGATGGAAGGGGAGGAGGTCCTCCCTATCAGTGGACTTGGAAAGAGGCAGGGAGTAGATGAGGGAGGGAGGTTGGGCATGGGAGGGAATGAGGGAGAGGGATACAGCTGGGATACAGAGTTAATAAAATGTAACTAATAATAAAAATAAAATAAAATAATTAAAAACATGATACTACACAGTACAGTGAAAACAGAAAGATGCATGCAAATTTTTATTTAAAATAATATTAATTAGCAAATACTAAATGGTGTTGGGAGTTTGGATTAAAAGCTTAACATTTTAGCATGTTTAATTCATAATTTATCATGCATTATTAATACTAACTTCTTTTTATTTAGCTGAAAGCACTGAGAATTGTGTCAGCAGCCATAATAGCTGGAAGAATTTCAATGAAACAACTATTCTACGATGGTTGGCTGTTCGAGAATTCCATCTTACCTACAGTTTGTAGCTCTGTGTGCTTCAGAGATCCTGAGATTTACATGAGATTATTTGGATGTATGTTTTATCTGCAGTATGACAAACTAAATCAGGCCATGGAAATGTGGCCACTGAGAAACTTAAGCTCTCTGAACAGCTGACATTCGCTTTGCTGTGGGATTCAATACAACTTTTGAGAGATGTGAGTTCTTTTTATTCACCAAATTTCAAAAATCTGCTTATAATGGAAAGTAAATAACATGCAACAAAGAAACAAAATTCAATAGTAGTGCCATTAATAATTAATTATGCCTGTGAAAAGTCTATGTCTGTGTCCATTTTGAAATGATAAAAACTGTTTTCGAAGGATAAAAGTAAGGACAGAGGTTCAGGCATACTTCAGCTATGCCACAAGAAGGAGTAGCTGCTACTCTTGTAAAATAGAAGAGTGAATTGTCTTGAAATACCATAAGCTGCTGAATATGTAGAAAGCAATACCAGCAGCGCAGAGAGTTACAGCAGCATGGGAAGCTTCATTGGAAAACTGACCATATAGGGGTATGAGTCATAATATTTTGTTAATTATCAAAATAAAACACATGACTGCTAAACAGTAGAAAAAATATTTAAGAGGTCAAGAAAGGACTCAGAAACAGAAAAGAAACTATTACAGAGGATAGAATAGAGACATTGGACTTTAGAGTTGATGAGAATCAGTCGCTCTTTCCTCCTTTCTTATCAATTACTCTGGTAGGAGAAATTGTTAAAATTGAATGATTTAATACTAACCTTGCTTTAAACTCTGTATTATTCATGTAACTGTCATACACTCATTCATTCAACAGTATGTCTAAGGTGTCTTAGATCATCTATTGGCTATACCTTCAGAGTACTTTTCTATTTTTGTTTTGTTAACCTTGAAAACAATACACCAACCCAAAAGAAATCTGACATGATGTCCCCATGTTTTAACAGTTATGAACAGCAATATATTCACAGCTAATGTAAAACTTATAGTAAGTTGTGCAATCCTATTCCTATAACATCACATGGGTTTCCATAGGAAGTTGTCTTTTATTACTCAACAAAGAGAGTCTTTATTTTCTGATTTCTTGCTTAAATTATCTAAAATAAAATAATGCATTTTAAAACTTAGTTAGCTATGGTATATAGTGTAAATATGATTTAGGTACTAATTTATTGTTTCAAATAATATTTTCATTACAATTTTGGAAATTACATACAAGGTATTTTTTTTAACATATCAACCCAAATTCCTCCCAAATCCAGCCCTTCATCCCTAATCTTCCTTTAATATCTGTGTCCTCTTTTTCTCTCTCTGTCTGTATTTCTGTCTCTCTGTCTGCCTGCCTGCTGTTTATTTCTCTCTTTCTCTCTCTTCTAAAAAAGAATCTTGTTACAGGTATCCTTGCTGTCTGGCTCTTACACTCACTCTTCTTTCTTTTCTCTGATGTTTCCTGAGCCTTAGATATAGTGGTCCTGTTGTAAGTATATTAAATGGAAACTGACACCACTTTGTCAGATGCTTTCTGCATTTTGATCAGTTATAACTTTCTGTAATGGTCTCCATCTATTCTAAAGGAGCTTCTTTGATAAGGGGTAAGTCATCCTTTTCTGTGGATCTAAGGAAAATTATTAAAATGCAGTGAGAAATAAAAATATATTATCATTTATTACAATATATTCAATTTGTATCCCAGCTGTGTTCCCCTCACTCGTTGCCTCCCAATCCCACCCTCCTTTCCCTACGCCCCTTCCATGTCCACTGATAAGGGAGATCCTCCTTCTCTTCTGTTTGACCCTGGCATATCAGGTATCTTCAGAACTGGCTGCATTGTCTTCCTTTGTTGGCTGGGAAGGCTGCAGCCCTACAAGGGGGTGGTGATTAGAGAGCCAGCCACTGAGTTTATACCAGAGAAAGTCCCTGCTCTTCTTACTAGGGGCCCCACTTGGAGACTGAGTCTATGGGCTACATCTGAGCAAAGCAGTAATAGTGGCCTCTCCTATAGGTGCAATAGCCAATGGGTAGATTTGTTTAAAATCCTCTCTCAAGTCTGACTTTTGTACATTTTGTTTTTCTTTATCATTCTCTCACATAACACATCTCAACTGTACCTTCCCCTCCTTACTCTCCTCCCAGTACCTCTCCACCTTCTCTCTCCCCTAAATTCACTATTTCTTTGTTTCCTTAAAGAAAAGAACATGCCTATAAGTGATGTCAACAGAACAGGGCATTCAAAAAAATGAAACTATAACCCCTGCTCGGATGTGGCCCATGGTAGCTCAGTACCCAACTGGGTACCCTTCTAAGGGGAACAGGGACTATTTCGGTCATGAACTCAAAGGCTGGCTTGTCGACACCTCTTCCCCCCCACCCCCCTGCCGAGGGAGGAGCAGCCTAACTAGATCCCAGAAGAGGACATTGCAGCCAGCCCCAAAGAGACATAAGCTAGGGTCAGATGGAAGAGGGGGAGGTCCCCCCCTATCAGTGGACTTGGAGGGAGCAGGGAGAAGATGAGGGAGGGGTGGGGAGAGTTGGAGGGAATGAAGGAGGGGGCTACAGCTGGCATACAAAGTATATAACCTGTGATTAATATAAAAATAAATAAATTCCTTAAAAAAAAAGACTAGGCAAAACCCTCATATCAAGGCTGGACAAGGCAACTTGGTAGGAGGAAAAGGAAAGGGTCACAGATACAGGCAAAAACATCAGATACACCTTTGCTCCTGCTGTTAGGAGTCCAATAAATACTCTAAGCTAAACAACTACAGCACAAATGTAGAGGGCTTAAGGAAGACTCATGCAGGCTCTGTGGTTGCTGCTTCAGTAGCTGTAAACCCCTATGAGCCCTGCTTAGTTGGTTCTGTGGGTCTTGTTCACCTGTTATCCTCTACGTCTTTTGTTTGTTTCTTTCTTTCTTTCTTTTTTTAAGTTATTTATTTTTATATTAATCACAGGTTATATACTTTGTATCCTCTACATCTTTAGCTCCTCCAATCCTTTCTCTCCTCTTCTGCTGGGTTCTTCAAACTCCACCTAATCTTTGTCTGTAAATCCCTGTATATAATCCATTCAGCTGATGGACATTGCATCTCTGATAAAAATTGGGCTAGGCACCTGTTTATGAGTATTACAGAATATCAATAGAAACCATTTCTAGTTTTAATATTATTGGATAGAAGAGAGACTGTAATGGGAGAAGTAACTACTTTTGAGCATAGACTTCTCAAGAGGAAACTGGAACTAATTTTCTTAATATTAGTTTCATATATGATCTGAGTAGTTGTCACATTACATCTCAAAAAGCCACTAAGAGACTTTTTCAATTCTGTTCTTACCTTTTTAATACAAGTATTATATGTGACTTGGGCTATGGCTTTGGCAGAGTTACAGTCTGATAAATAACAGAGCAGAAGCCATTATGGTTGCCAAAAGGTATTTTTCCTTGCATCTTTCTTTAAAATCTAAGCCACACATAAAATATATCTATCTCATCATGAACATAAAAAGTACATAAAATTACATCTAAAATCTTTTACATTCTAATTCCCCCATTGTCCTTCCTTTCTTCACTTGAACTTAACCAAAAGGCAGAGAAATTGATGCCCTTCCTCTCTTATTTGTTAAATGTATTCAAGTATCACAATTCTAGAAGTCATTTTTCCTCATTTTTTATCTTTCCCTCATTTTAATACAAATTCAAGTCATTTCTTAATACCTACGTGTCTGAAATTTGTTGATATTTTTCTCTTTTTCTGTTTTCCACTTGAAGTATTTCTAGTTAGTTGCAATGAAATTTTGTTCTGTGAAACCATTCCCGGAGAAAAGTAAATCAACTTCTACTTACCCTTTACAGTAAACAGACACAGACAAAAAGCAGGACGTCAACAAAGCCCAACATGGTGAACCAAAAAGGTTTATTGTAGTTATTTATAAACATCTTGGTGAGGGATTGATTACAGAAGAATATACAACTCAAAGACAGCTGCACCGCCAAAGCCCACCCCCACCGTGGTACGAGAAGCAGCTCTTGAAAGACAGACACTGTAGCACACCCCACAACTTTCAGGTGGCTCAGGCTGGAGATTGCCTTTTCCTGTTGGCTCATTTCCTGAGCCTATTTCAGGCAGCTAGTCTGGTCTGAAAGGGAGTTTAGACAGTCCTTACTGGCTATGCATGCTTGTGGAAGAAGGGAGGTGGTGAATCTGGTCAGATTCCGGGACTTCCTGAAGATAATGTATCTACTCCCCGATGTTAGTGAACTTTCTGAAGGACGGAGCATTTCACCTTCCCATAGAACAACTTCCTGTTTTGTCTGTGTGTAGGCATGCTATTGTTAACACCCTGTTGCTGCACCTACACGTTTACATCCTCCTGCCTCCTTTGAGCTTTCCTCCCAGATGGACGGTTTTAAATAAGAGTAAGCTGCCAAACAATGTCCTCTGTCAAAACTGGTTGAAGTCATTTCTGAAATGCTCTTTACCTAAAGTTTTAATGTATTAACATGACAACTAAATTTACTGACCTCAGAAAATTTGTTATTTCAGATAATTGAATGCTTTGAATCTTAATTTCAACACGTCATTTTCTGCTATAATCCTCAACCTTAATACCACACTTATGCCTATCTTGATTGCTGTTAAATCTTTAGGCATTAAGTAGTCCCATACTTGTGACTTCTGGGACTTTCATTTCTTCGTGTGAAACCTACTTTCTACTTTTGTCTTCATACAACTTGTCAGAAGGCACTAGACGGATGGTTCTATAGTAGTGCCTTCCAACACTTTTTTTTCCCTTTGTATTCTATCAGTATAAATAATTTAGTGTAATCATACCAAAGAGTAAGATAAATTAATGACTAACATTTTTATGAATAAATTGATAAAAACCACTTATTTTTAGATTTACTTTAACATGCTGTGATTTTTGTCACTGTATTCATCACTAATTGAAAGTATTTTAAAGGAAGAAGAAATTCTAAGCTAAATGAGCAAAACTTTATATGAATATAATTTAGATTTAATGCATAAATAATCTTTAAATAAAATATGTCTTTATTTTACATATTATGTGTCACCAGTTTCAGCAAGAAAATGGAAAAAAATGGCCTAGTTTAGCATATAAAATTAAACTTTTTTTTTCAAACTGAATAGTAGTGTCTCTATTAACTTTTAGAAGGCTATTATAAATATATTTCCTCTAATAAGGTCAAAAGAATTCCAGGACACCTAATAAAAAAACTTGATTGAGTGTGTTTTAAATTACCTTTCTATTATGATTTTATTGCATTCCCAAGGACATGGTAAAAAATGAACTGAAATGAAGAATAATTGAGTGATCAATATCATCAAAAACCAAATTACTTTGAATCATTTGCTCATCTCTAACTATTATGAGCAACTTGAGTTGTCATTTTCTATATCAATTAACATTATACTGAATATACTTAATTTAATTTCATTTAAAATAGCTTTTTTATATTCTACAAGGAACCAGATCCTGTAGTGTAGTATTCATTTTCCGTTTATATTCTTCCCTTTGAAGATAATTTGATTGCTTTTCTTTTGTGTTGGCTAAGATGCCATTCTAAGTTTTCACATAAATATGAACTTGAAGTGTAAGTTATAATTCCCTTGGAAGGACTAGGTAGTCTATTCATATGATCATTTTTCTAAAGAATATGAGTATTTCTGAACAGTAAAAGTCATAAAAGTAGAGGAGTACTGAAAGTAAAAATTCAGTTATCATATAGACATGCTAATCTATGAACCATGTTCAAAATGTTATTATTGAAATTCCCTTAGTTTTCTCCTTCAGTGTACTTTCTTCTACAAATTTAGTGAATATGTAAACACTTTTTCTCCACCATGACATGCTATGTTTCAGTTTATTTAATATGCCCAGAATGCTTATTCTGACATTTATTGTATAGTCCTCTACTTTAAAATAACTAGGGTTAGCGAGAGCAACCATATTTCAGTATCATTGAAAATGGAAAAGGAAGGGGGGGAGGTTAGGTACCTTGTAGGTTCTTTATGACACTTAGAAAACATAGAGTTGTTCTTCATAAGTGAGAATCTACTGGAATGGTGCTATCAAGACAAGGAGCCCTGTTCCAAAAAAAAACATGTTTATGACCTCCTCACAAATGTCACCATGACGAAATTGGAAGAGCTTATATTGTTACTCAACATGGTTTGTTGTAAACAAGCAAATTATGGAAGGATTCTTTGCAAGGGCAGTAGCATGAGTGTTGAGTGTGTTCTAAGACCAGAACTAGCCATTTAAAATGGATAAAAGAAAATAATCACAAAATAAATACAAACAAACAAAAACTACACCTGGTTTCCCCACTCAGGGAAATATATTTTATGTGAACTATGGAAAGCAAAAAGGAGTGCTGGAATCTATTCTCTATGAATAAATTGCCTAAAAGACAATGTTAGCATTATTGCTGTATGGCATTACACAAAATTTGGGTTTTGTATCCTCCATGTATCATATTCTTGACATCTGGAATGATTTTTTTCATTTTTACTTATAAATACTGGTAACATACTTTAATTACTTTTCCTGATTTAGACCTTAAATTTTTTTTTAGGTTTTTCCTTGTTTCATTAATTCTATGTTTTATACACCTTAAATTTGTTAATAAACTACAATGTGTTAATGACCCAAGAAAGCCTAGGTCAAAGAAAAGCAGATGTAGCCTCTCCAAAGTTTCTGTGAAATTAATCACTCAAAGCATATGTATGTTTTTATGTGTGTGTGTATATACAAATACACAAATACAAATTTATTGTACGATAAAGAGAAGAAACAGAAATAGTAGAATATACTTTAGGGGGTTTACCAAAATCGTTGAATCAGATGAGTGTTACTAATTAAGCTAAGACTATTTTTTACACTTTTTTCTTTTATCTTTTTAAAATTGTTATTATTTATTACAATTTATTCACCTTTTATCCAAAAAGTAGGCCCCTCCATCTTTTCCTGCCAATCTCACACTTTCTCTCTTTTCTCCCCCTATGCCCCTTCTCTGATAGGGGAGGACCTCCTCCCCTTCTATCTGACCCTAGCCTATCAGGTCTCATCAAGACTGACTTCATTGTCTTCTTCTGTGGCCTGGCAAGGCTGTACTCCACCCCCCATGGGGAGGTGATTTAAGAGCCAGCCACTGAGTTCATGCCATAGACAGCCCCTGCTTCACTTGCTAGGGAACCCATTTGGAGACTAAGTCTATGGGCTACATCTGAACAGGTACTTTAGGTCCTTTCCATGCATCGTTCTTAGTTGGGGTATCAGTCTCTGCAGGGCCCAGGTTTTCTTGGCTCTGTTGGTCTCATTTTGGAGCCCCTATGCCTTCTAGGTCTTTCTATCTCCCTTCTCTTTCTTAAGATTCCCAGCACTCTGCCCAAAGTTTGGTTATGAGTCTCAGCCTCTTTGATACCTTGAGCAGTAGAGTCTTTCAGGAACCTTTAAAATGAGTGGAGATTGACTATATGTGCAGTGAAACCAATTTCCAAGCAGAAAGAAGACAATAAACCATTTTTTATGTAACAATTTTGTTTGGTACAAATATGAACAATACAAAAATTGGTGAATGTTTGATCATAAGGAAATTAGCACCCTGTTAACATACTTTTGATGGATTGCTACAGTAAAGACAGTTGTCTTCTTAAATAACGCTCAGTCTGCTGTTCATTGAATGATTATTATGTGACACAGTGTCTGTAGTTTTGATCTAGGAGTTCTCATACTGAACGGAAATCTTAGATGTTTTCAAAGCTGCTGACAACATAATTGGAAAACCCAGAGAATTTTAGAGAGTGGGTCAATAAGATTAGATGCACAGAGATCAAAAACAAGCAAGGAAAAAAAATATTTATCATTCCAAAAATAATACAGCAGAAATGACAATTATTTTTCACCCAAGAGTAAAATTTAACAGTATTTTATAAATTATGTTTAGACAATGTGGGCATAATTTTAATGTGCAGAAAACTATGAGCTTATGCTAGTTTATCTCATTATTTATTTATTAAAATTTATGTACTATTTATTTATTTATTTATTTATTTATTTATTTATTGGAAAACCAGCTACTTTCAAAATTAAGAGAGGTTTGTATCATGCCTTATACATAATTAATATATTAGAAAATATTGTGATAAAACCAATAATATTAGTTATTTTTAGATTAATATAGTATATTAATTTAAATCTACTTTTATAATCAATAAATATAGCTTTATGCAAATGTAATATTCTAGTTTTGAACTTAATAGAAAAATTATTACATATTTTATAGTGTAAAAAATAATCAACTAAATATACATTAAGAGCTGTGTAATATTGCAAACAGTCAGCTAAATCAGTATCATATTTTGTTGTTCTATTGAAGTGACAAATAGTTTAGGAGAAAACATGGCCAATAAAGGATCATTCATTGAGATAACCTAGAACCCCTGCAGAGATGTAGCCTTTGGTAGCTCAGTCTCCAAGTGGGATCTCTAGTAAGGGGAACAGGGGCTGTCTCTGACATAAACTCAATGGCTGGCTTTTTGATCACCTCCACCTGAGGAAGGGGGGTAGACTTACCAGGCCACAGAGGAAGACAATGCAGCCAGTCCTGAGGAGACCTGACAGGCTAGGATCAGATGGAAGGGGAGGAGATCCTCCTCTATCAATGGACTAGGGAATGGACATAGGGGTTAAGAGGGAGGATAGGTGGGTTGGGAGGAGACAAGGGAGGGGGCTACAGCTGGGATACAAAGTGAACACATTGTAATAAATCAAAAAAATAAAAATTATTTAGAAAGATAAATTTCACAAGATAAAGATGCAACCATTAAGCCTATATCATTGTTAACTTCATACTTAAATATTTTTCAAATAAAATAAGTCTTTTTTTGTTTTGTTTTGTAATGATGCATATATTCGTCCTATCCCCCTATATACCCCTCCTTTATTTTCTGTCTCAGAGAGTTGTAAAGTAATTCTTTCCACAGGTTAGGGTGGGTACATTTTACATATCCATGCCTCTATTATTTTTCTCAAATATATTAAGTAAAACTATTGTATATACAGAATCTGATTACTTCTTACTTTATTGCTATAGCACTGTCCTACATAGTTAAAATTTTTTCTGCGATTTATTTAATTAAAATGTAATTACTTTATTTTCCATGCCCTCTCCTCATCCAACATCTCTCTATTATATACACATTATATATAAAGGTATATATAATATATTAAAAAGTATATATAGATGTGATCCATTTTAATTTTGCTTGTGTGTATACAAGCTCAGGTCCAAACAGTTAGCATTGGATACACAGTAAGAGTGCTCATCCCTGGAGGAAATTAATTATATTTTTGAAGTCCTTAGTTTTCTGTAGATTTTGTCTAGAGGTGGGGATCTCATAAGATTTACCCATTCCAAACTAATACACCTATTGCTGTTATTGTATAGTTCTTGTTTCAGTAGGGTATATTGTTGCAGTATCATGAGAATAAATATCCTGTCATTTCTAGAACACACATTTGTGCTACAAATTATCTGATCTTCTAACACTGACATCTTTCTGCCACATCTTCTACAATGTCCTGATTTTTTTTAACTTTCCAAATAATCTTTATTTTTTTTAATGTTATTTATTTATTTTTGTATCAATCAGAGGTTAGGTACTTTGTATCCCTGGCATAGCCCCCTCCCACTTTCCCTCCCACTCTCCCCATCCCTCCCTCATCTCCTCCCCGCCCACTCCAAGTCCACCAACAGGGGAGGATCTCCTCCCCTTCCATCTGACCCAAGTTCATCTTGTCTCCTCAGGGCTGGCTACAATGCCCTCCCCTGGGATCTAGCCATGCTTTTACTCCCTGGTGTGTATGGGGGAGGGTCAAAGACCCAGCCATTGAGATCATGAATGAAACAGTCCCTGCTCCCCTTACTATGAACTTCAGTTGGACACCGAGCTACCATGGGCCACTTCTGAGCGGGGGTTCTAGGCCATATCCATACATGGTCCTTGGTTGGAGAAACTGTCTCTTATAAGACCCCTGTGCTCTGCTCAGTTTGGTTTTGTGGAGCTCTTGTTCTCCACAAGTCCTACTAACTTCCCCTATTTTTATTATTATTTCCCACCCTCTGCCGAAGGCTTGGTTGTGAGTCTTAATATCTGCTTTGCTATATTGCTATATTGATTCTTTATGTATGGGGTTGTGTTGTAAATTTATAAGTTTGGACTAAGTACCCAATAATTAGTTTTCTACATTTTGATCAGTTGTGGTCTTCTATAACAGTATCTCTGCTGCAATGAAAAATTATTTGCTCTGTGGTAAAGGCTCCACATATCTTCTAAATAATAATGAGAATTTAGAATGCACATAACTAGAAACTCTTACTTAAACACTCCACAGTCAGTATGCCTGCACCTACCTTTGCCCATACTCTACTAGACTCTATTCTCAATTAGAATTGTATTTAATCAGATGACAAGATCATGTTAGAAATTTTTCAAATTCTCTCCATTTTAACCACAAGAAATGCACAGAATCTGATCAAGAATCTTAGTGATTATCTGACTTCAAATAGTCATCTGAAAACTCATTATTCATCTTGATGCTTTTGAATGCAGTAGCTCAATACTTTATCAGAATTTCAGATTTGCTTTCCTTCTATTTGATGGCTGCTTATTTTTATTGTGTTTTTTTTCTTCCTTCCTTTCTTTATTTTTGATATTAATCACAGGTCATGTGCTTTGTATCCCAGCCATAGTCCCCTTTGTTATTCCCTCCCAATCCTACCATCCCTCCCTCATCTCCTCGCTCCCCCTTTCCAAGTCCACTGATAGGGGAGTACGTCCTCCCCTTCCATCTGACCCTAGCTTATCAGGTCTCTTAAGAACTGGCTGCATCTTTTAGATGCCTAAGAAAGGTATAGCTGGGTCTTGAGGAATCATTATTCCTAATTTTCTAAGAAAGCGCCAAATTGATTTCCAGAGTGGTTGTACCAGTTTGCAATCCCACCAGCAATGGAGGAGAGTTCCCCTTTCTCCACAACCTCTCCAGCATGTGTTGTCACTTGAGTTTTTGATCTTAGCCATTCTGACAGGTGTAAGATGAAATCTCAGTGTCGTTTTGATTTGCATCTCCCTGATGGCTAAGGAAGTTGAGCATTTCTTTAAGAGTTTTTCTACCATTCTACAATCCTCTACAGAGTTCACTTTTTAGCTCATACCACTCTTAGACATATATCCAAAACATGCTCAAGTACACAACAAAGACATTTGCTCAACCATGTTCATAGCAGCTTTATTTGTAATAGCCTGAACCTGAAAACAACCCAGATGTCCTTCAGTCGAGGAATGAATACAGAAATTATGGTACTTTTACACAATGGAATAGTACTCAGCAATTAAAAATGAGGAAACCATGAAATTCGAATGCAAATAGTGGGACCTGGAAATGATCATCCTGAGTAAGGTATCCCAAAAGCAGAAAGAAACATATAGTACTCACTTATATAGACCTATAGGATAGGATGGACATGCTGAAATCTATACACCTAGGGAAGATAAGCAAGACGGAGGACCCAGGGTGGGAAGATCAATCCTCACTTAGATCAACAAACAGGATGGACATTGAATGTAGGAGAAAACAAGCAACAGAACAGGAGCCTACCACAGAGGGCCTCTGAAAGACTCTAACTAACAATGAATAAAAGCTGATATTAAGACTCACAACCAAGCCATCACCAGAGTGCAGGGAATCATATGAAAAAAGGGGGAGTTAGTAAGATTTGGCGAGGACAAGAGCTCCACAAAGACCAAATAGATCAGGGCACAGGGATCTTCTATGATACTGTTTCTCCAACCAAGGATGATGTATGGATACAAACTATAACCCCTGTTCGGATGTGGCCCATGGTAGCTCAGTACCCAACTGGGTACCCTAGTAAGGGGAAAAGGGGCTATTTCTGTCATGAACTCAATGGCTGGCTTGTCGACCGCCCCCCCCCCCCGCCCTGAGGGAGAGCAGCCTAACTAGATCCCAGAAGAGGATATTGCAGCCAGCCCTGAAGAGACATGATAAACTAGGGTCAGATGGAAGGGGGTGAAGTCCTCCCTTATCATTGGACTTGGAGGGGGCAGGGAGAAGAAGAGGGAGGGATGGGGAGAGCGGGAGGGAATGAAGGAGGGGGCTATGGCTGGGATACAAAGTATATAACCTATGATTAATATCAAAATAAATAAATTACTTAAAAAACAAACAAAAAAAGAGTATAGGTAATAAATTTATGCTGGACTAGCAAAAAAAAAAAAAAAAAAAAAAGACTGGCTGTAATGTACTCTTCTATGGCCTAGCAAGGCTGTTCCTCCCTAGGGGGAGGGTCGAAGAGCCAGCCATTGAGTTCATGTCAGAAATAGTCCCTGTTCCCCTTACTAGGGTACCCACTTGGATACTGAGCTACCATGTGTTTGAGATTCTTCAAATGCCTCAAGGAATTAGGTCTGTGGATGTCTTCCTGTTTATAGGGTCACATCTAAAAGAGTATTAAGTTGTCTCATTTCACTTAGAGTGCCAAACCCAGTCCCTAATAGAAGCACCAGGCTATCAGTATCACTAAGATGGTATGCATATCTGTCTGCTGGTCTGTCTCACTGTCTGTCTATTTATCTATTCACTTATCCATGTCAGGTTAGATCCCTTGAAATTCTACAGATTATAAGAGGAAAAGAAGCCTTTGTTATATTGGAATATATAAAGTGTACATTCCCCTTTCTCCACAACCTCTCCAGCTTGTGTTGTCACTTATAATCACATAAGTAATTTTTTTTCTTCATTGATTTTAAGCCTCAGTTAGTTGACATAACCTTCTTTGGTACCATGTGGTACCAAAATCTGTAGTGAAACACTATTCAATCAAACAACACAAAGTTTGAATAACATTTAGAAGAAAAGTTTAGGTTTAAGGTTATTCCTTGACAGCAATGCTGAGGTGTATTTTAATGTTATGTTTCACATAAATAGAGGTATTTCTGAAGAAACTATTTTAATGAGCTTTAAAAACATATATGTTTATGGTATATAATGAGATAAGTATACCTGTATAAAATGTAATGTATTCAAAATATAAAATTGCCATTTCCATCTCCTTACTCATTTATTATTTCTTTGTACTGGAAAAATCTAAAATCTTTTTCTATAATTCCTCATAAATTATTCAATAAATTTTAGCAAACTGTCAACCTGATACTACTGATGTAAATATTAAAACTTATCCTTCTGTATAATGATATTTTGTTACTTGTTGTCTTTCTTTTATTCCTTTTACATGCTCCTCCTAAACTCTAGTGAGCGTTATTTATTCTTTATTTCTGTGATGCGGTCTTTTTCAACTTCTACCAAAAATATAGAACCCATCATTTGTCTTTTTGTGTCTTGTTATTTATTTTAAACAATGTGCCCCAATTATATTGATCATGCCACAAACAACCAATGGCGTTATTTTTACAGCACTACTCTGAAGTGCTTCTCTTATTGAAGAAAAAGTTTTAGTTCATGTAGTTATAACAAACTATTACATGCTGGATAGTTTATAAAAATGAGGATAAACTTGTGATAATTCTGGAGACTGAGCTCTATAAGACACAGGCAAGGTTTAGTCTTTTAAATATCTACTACTTCCAAAATAGTAACTGGAACATTGCATTCCCTTGAGAAGGAGAAAGTCAGGTTTTCAAATGGCAAAAATAAGGAAAAAGAAAGAAATCATTTTAGCAATGCTCTTGATGGAATCCTCAGGCTTATGCTTTCATTGTATCACTTCTACATAACGCTAGACTGTGTCATTGGGAACTAAGTTTGCAACATACAAATTTAAGGTTAAAGACCCATTCAAAATATATCAGCTTTGCATTTAGTTCCTTCTATTTGCATTGCATATGTTAAATAAATTATATACGAACATAAAGTAATAATGTTAATATTTACATGTATAATATGTACCATATAATTAGAGGAATGACACTGATATGATCAGGATTTCAAGGATGTATGTTATAATACATTAAAATATGTATTATTCATTGAAACAAACACTTGTTAAGGATTTCTTACGGTCATGTTCATCACAAATTAAATTTATAAGTCGAATAAAATTAAAATTAAATATACTAAGAAAGTAGCGTCAGAAGATCCAGAACAGCATTGTTCATGTGGGAAGAATTTTAAAAAGAAAATCCTGATTAGTAAATCCATTATGTTCACTTTCAGTGACTTTATTTGAAAACAAAAGTTAAAGTGTGTTTGTGATAGTTCAATGCTGATGTATGCTTTCATTCTAGCTGAACATATGAAGAAGCTGACAGCCAAAACTCTCAGCTCCAAAAAAAATGTCTGCAAACATGGTGAGAGAACTTTTTAGTTTACCAGTAAAGGAAAGACATAGGACAACTCATTGCTCCAGACTGCAGAGATCAGCTGACACAATGACCGTAGTTTAGAAAATAGAAACCTACAGTTGCAGCCTAAATGTTTCCAGTAAAATCAAGACAAAGCAAAAGCACTGCACTGTCCCCAGAAGAAAACACAGTAATAAAAAATGACAGGTTAGATATAGAAAGTATTTCCTTTCAATATCTAAAGACAGAGCAATACCAACAAAATTTTAGGGAGTTGAAGTTTTTATTACTTATGCTAAAATTATTAAACACAGCCCAACTTTAACCAGTAATGTACAAAAGCTCACAGCTAAGTTCTGAGTAGTGGCTCAGTAAGTAAGACCACTACTCTTCTTGCTGAAGACCTGAGTGAAGTTCACAGCATTCAAGTTGTTCAGCTTTCAGCAGCTTGTATCTCAAGATGAAATTAACCTGACTCTCTCCTCTAACTTCTGAAAGCACATGCAACTTTACACATAGCTGTACACTAGTTTTACACACGCGCGCGCACACACACACACACACAGAGAGAGAGAGAGAGAGAAAGGGGGCAGAGAGAAAGAGACGGAGAGATACAATGAAAGAATAGAGTCAAATAAGGTGATTTTAGAATTATTAAATAGGAATTAAAGACTGAATAAATTATTAGGATTGTAAAAGGAAAATGTGGGCAATGTGAAAGAACATAATGGTAATGAAAGCAGAGAAAGACAATTTAAAGCAGAATTTGTACAACTTTTCTGCAGTAGAAACAAAGAATGCCTCTGAAGGGCACACAAGCAGGTTGCACAGAACTGAAGAAAGAATTAGTGAACTAGAAGGAATATCAAACAAAATATTATACACTAAAATGCGAAGAGAGAGAGAAAAAAACAGAATTGAAATAAGATACCCCAGAAAGTGGGAGAATTATAAAGATCATAACTCTTTGACACATGAAATGATTTAAAGTTGAAGAAAGCATACAAGGAATAGAAAAAAAATTTTTTCAAGAAACAGCATATATTTTTCTAAAGTTTATTTACAAGCTACAAACCCAGGAGTGAAAAATCTGAAGACATTAGAGGAATATATTACACATACCTTTCCCTATTCCCAAATATACAACTGGGTATATAATTTATAAAATGTTAGATTAAAAAATCCAGTAAACAAATAAATATAAAAGAGTCAATCTCAAACAACAGAAAGAAATGAAAAAGAAAGGGCCAAAGAAAAAACAGACAAACAAACAACAAAGACATAAATGGGACAAAATAAGAACAGAAATAGACACACTCAAAGGTAGATAACTATCTTTCCCAAAATAGTTAAGGCAACTGGATAGGTAAAACATACAATTCAAGAACACATGGATCAATATGTATTGTAAAATAAGTATGAGTTCAATTTTTAAAATTGTGTCTGGAAATTCACTACATTTTTCATAAGAATTAAGCCAAAATTTATTATTCAAAATTTGGAACAGTTAAAATCATGAATCTTAGCATTGAAAAAATTCTGGGTAAAATAGCAGAATAGAATCTGACTCTCTGTGATCCACTGAGAGACAAAAATCAGAATAAGAATTCTGTACTCTCTTTCAAAGAGAGGAATGGATTTTTACAATTCATAAAAGAAAATAAAAAATTCAAGCAAAGTAGATGAAGTAAAAAGAAAAGATGTTAAGGCAGATATACCTCAGAAGCATGGCTTTCAGTTTGGAAAAGAAGTAATTTGCCCCCCGCCCCAATGAAAAGCCAGGTTGTCCTGACTAAAAATGATATGAGTTCTACCTGAAGGACAAGCCCTCAGTCCTCAGATCCTTCAAAACTAGGTACAAGTTTTGATGACATTGTGATTGCTCTGGTGGACAATTCAGCAGTGGGTAGGAGTGTTGTCTTGTCATACTATCTGAAAGCAGGGCTGAAGCCATCTTTACAGACAATTTATTGTTTGAAAAGAACATATATTGGAGTTCTGGGGAAAGGAAACAAAAAAGATATGAAGCCAAAATGTAAGATCTTTAGCACAGAAGCCAGACAGCCCTGAGAGGTAGAGAACTGACATGCTGAAGGCTTGCAGTACATGAGAAATGGGACCCTTACCATTGGTTGCCAGGAACTGATCCCATCGACTCAGCACAGAAAAGGAGTGTGATATTTCTGAGTCAAAGTTGAGAGTCTGAGTCGTTGCTTGTATGAGTAATTACTGTGCTGTAATCATTTGAATAGGTATGGACTCCATATACTCCTGTGTTGGATGCCTGGCCCAAGGACATGGAATTATTAGAATATGTAGCCTAGTCGGAGGAAGTGTATCTCTATGGAAGCAAGCGTTAAAGGTTTCCTAAGTTCAAACTATGCCCAGTGTGAAGCATAGTCTCCAACTACTACCCTTGGATCAATTTGTAGAACTCTCAGCTCCTTCACAGCATGACTGTGTGTCATGCTCCTCTCCTTGACAATAATGGAGCTCTGAAAATGTAAGTCAGCCCCAATTAAATGTTTCATTTTTATAAGAGTTGCTATGGTTATGGTGTCTCTTCACAGTAATAAAACCTAACTGAGATATATGCCAAAACATCAAATTTATGATCTCTTGCAATTTCCTTCACCAAAGAAATTAGTACATTATTTAAAAGTTCAGCCTCATGAAAATTCTCAATTCATACAGAATGAAGCCATATTCCAAAATATATGTATATATTATCACAGGAAAAATATCTCATGACACAACTCACTTTAAATTAAAGATTTTTGAAATAATTGATAAATTAAAAGTTTTTAACTTGATAATTCAATGTGGAAAAGTATACTAAGAAAACACTGAAAAAGGGGATCAAATTTTATGTACTATTAAATGTACCATATGCTATTTTTGTGAATAAAAATTAACTGAACCAAAATATTTCCTTGTGCAAGGACGATTTCTATAAAACTGAGTAGTATTCAAGCCATTACAAACCATGTTTGAAGAAGAGTAAAAAATAAATTGTTAATAATATGAAGTCAAAATTAGTTAGAAATAAGCATCCCCCTACTTAGCTTAAAATATAAGCGAAAAAGTAGAGAAAATGAAAATATATCTTCAGAGAATAAAGTTCATAGGGAATTAAAGGGCTCTATTCAGCTACATACAGATCAGTGAAAAGACCAAAAACACTAGGTATTCAGTCAGAATTAAACATAAAAATTATGGGATTATGAAGTCATTGTGTTTTTAAAAATTATTTAGACTTAACTCCTTGAGCAGTTTCAGAACCCAGCAGAAATCTATTTCCAAGAGTTTGCACTACTGGCAAAGCAAAAATTAAGAAGGCTAGAATTGAAGCAAAACAACGTAATGAGTAAAATGGAGTACAAAGAACAAATTCAGCCATTGTGCAAAAACGTTCAACTGTTGCTTTGTAAATCTCTCCCCTGTTGAGATTCTTCAATAGCCTCAAGGAATTAGGTCTGTGGATGTCTTCCTATTTATAAGGTCACATCTAAAAGAGAATTAAGTTCTCTCACTTCACTTAGAGTATCAAACCCAGTCCCTAATAGAAGCACCAGGCTATCAGTATCACTAAGATGGTATACATATCTGTCTGCTGGTCTGTCTCACTGTCTGTCTATTTATCTATTCAGCTATCCATGTCAGGTTAGATCCCCTGAAATTCTACAGATTATAAGAAGAAAAGAAGAATTTATTACACTGGAATATATAAAGTGTACATTTAGAAATTAAGTTTATTATACTTCCAATCTTTTGATAGTATTTTTCCCCTTTAAAACAGAAAATAAACATATTTCCATACTAAGTCAACAAAATGTCTGGATACTTGCACAAGAAAGTGGGTGTTTTCTCTGTTTTTGATTACACCACTCTTTATCTAAGGGGACAAAAACAATTCCAAACTTTTATAACTATTTCAAGGTCATAAAAAGGAAGTCAGCCTTACTGGTTCCTGCCCTGACCCGCGGGATCTAGTTATTCCTGGGGTCCGAGGGGAACCAAGCCTGAAAGAAAAACGGGCGAGAAAGAAGAAGGAGACCAAGCAGTGTCCTTGTCACAGTCTGATTTAATCGGGTGAAACATATCAGTTTAAAGTCGGAGAAAGGGAGGAGCAGGGAGGGGGTAGGTAACATTCCTGCAGGTGGAGCGGCACACCTGGGCGGCTCGTTATCTTGGAATGTCATTCCACCTGGGAGTTCCTTATCTCCGGAATGTCCGGCTCCAACAAACAACTGCATGGCTGTTATCTTCTGGGGGTCAGCATTTCTCAGCGAGGGGAAGGGAGCATTCTGCTCAAGGCTTTACCCGTTTCCAACAGGTTCCAAATACTCTTGAGTTCATTCAGGATAAAATTAACAGAAATGAATACAAAAATATCCACAATACAAAATTTTATCCAAACACCCACAAAAGTCAAGGATAAAGACTGCCATTAACCTCTACTACCCTAAGCTTAATTTCATTCATCTAAAGCAGTAGACTAATGTTTTGATAAATTTCCAGCATGCAAATATCAAATGTACAAACATATATTATATCAAAACTACCACACAGAACTCCAGCTAATAGACCAAGGACATGTTTCAGTTGTGTGAAACATTGCACCAAGTTAAAAATGTCCTTTGGTACACTTGTATTTTTGTGTATATGCCTTATATGCACATATGTATTCATGTATATATTCATGACTGTATACATGTGTGTATGGAGGATAGAGATCAAATGCCCATGTTTTTCTCAGCAGTTCTCCAACTGATATTGGAGACAAGGTCTCTCACTGAACTAGGAGCTCACAGACAAGATTAGTTGAATACCATTTTTCAGGGATCCACCTGTGTCCAACATCACACCTTAGGTTAACAGATCAATACTGCACTCAGCATTTCATGTCAGCAATAGGTACCTGAACTCAGTCTTCATGCTTTCACAGCAAGGATTTTACTGTTGGAACCAATTCCTCACTCCCTCCCTACCTGTTGTAAATTATATTTAGATGATTTATAATAATAACTGATATCCTGTGAATACTATGTAAGTATCTGCTATATTTTAGAAAAATAATAACATCATAAATTGTATCAATGTTCAATAGAGATGGAATTATAAAATGTATTTGCAGCTCCCGTTTGGTTGAATGCACAGATTTAGTGCAGATATAAAGAGAATTAATATTATAAAACAATAAGAATTCAAAACATGCTTCGATGTTTTCATTCTCCAGTGGTGTTGTTAGGAACCTGAAGATGCTTGACTAACTATAGTAAAGAAATAGTTTACTGAATGCTGTAAGTGAAAACATTAGTTTGAAATAATTCCTCCTTCTGCAAGACTTTAAAATATATGTTTATTTGTGCTTACAAACCTTAGAAAACATATAATTTCAGAGAATATTTATTTAAAAAGAAGCCTAATGATATGTAAAAATATCTCCCAGATCACACTGTGCTAATAGTTGTTGAGAATGTCACTAAATATTTCATAGAATATAACAACTAAGTATACTTTATTATAAATTGTTGTATTGAGATTATGATAATTATACATTAGATTAAGATGAATATAAATTGCAATTGAGTTCATCTACAACTTTTAAATATGTTGTACTGATTATCTTAAACATTGTATTGCTTGTATCACTTTTCTATAAACACACAAATAGATAATTAAGTGATAAGATCTGGTTGCTGCCAAAGTAAATTTAGTCTTTGTAGATTACCTTTATATTACTAAGTGTATCCATTTACTTTAAAACTGTTGACTCCTGTTTTCAAACAGGACAAACTAGGGACAAACAGCTTGAAAATTTAATACTTTCAAAACCAAAAGTGTCAAATTTGAATAAAACAGTTGATAATTTTTAATTGTCTTAAGCATTTTGTTTTCTTTAGTTTAGTTAATTGGGTATTTTATGTATCTGAAAATGATTATTAAAAACTAAAAACTAATTATTTTTCAACACAGAATTAAGCAATTCTATATATCCACTAACATTTTTACTTTTTTATTTACAAATATTTATTGAGTGAGTTTATTTAATAGAGACATTAAATACATCATACAAGCACCATAATTTGTATGAGAAATGCTTGTTTCTTATAAGTTCACGAAGAAGCTTTTATTAAGGAACAACATAAAATTAAATATAAACAATGAATTTAAAGGGGATTTAATTACACAGAAAAATGGCATGGCTTATTGGATTGCCAAAGCATTCAATTACATCATACTCCTCACCAGTGCTATCAGTGAATAATCAATATTTCAAAGATATACTCTAGTGTATTTATCTATGTATATATATATGTAAATATGAATTTTTTTCTTTAAAAAGGCCTTCTTCAGTCTTTTATTATGTGTTAAAACTCAGTCTTAGAGATTGCACTGAATACCTTCCTGCATAGAACAATAACTTCAAGCTTTTTAAAAATTTAATTTCATGTTTGCTAATAAGAGTTTAAGTATGTTTATATTATGACTATTTGTTACAAATTATTCACTTTGTATCCCAGCTGTGTCTCCCTCCCTAGTCTCCTCCCAATATCACCCTTCCTACCCCTTCTCCCTCTATGCCCCTCCCCTAGTCCAGGGGGGGGCGGGGGGTGGGGGGGGACACCTCTTTTCCTTCTATCTGACCCTAGCCTATCAGGTCTCATCAGGACTGGCTGCATTGTCTTCCTCTGTGGCCTGGCAAGGCTGCAATACCAGGGGGTGGGGAGAGGAGGTGATCAGAGAGCCTACCACCGAGGAGTTCATGAGACAGCCCCCACACCCCTTAATAGGGAACCCACTTGGAAACTGAGTCAGTGGGTTACATCTGAGCAGGAGTACTCTCTATGCATGGTCCTTGGTTGGGGTATCAGTCTCATCACAGCCCCAAGAACTGAGGGTTTTTGTTTTTAATTTCTGCTGTGTTGATCCAATTTTGGATCTCCTGTCCCCTCCAGGTCTTTCTATCTCCCCTTTCTTTCATAAAATTCCATGAATTTTGCCCAAAGTTTGGCTATGCATCTCAGCTTCTGCTTCAATACTTTCATCAGTAGAGTCTTTCAGAGGCTTTTTGTGGTATGCTCATGTCCTGTTCCCTGTCTTCTCATTCTTCAAATGTCTATCCTATTTGTCCTTCTGATTGAGGATTGAGTATCTTCCCTAGGGTCTTCTTTGTTGTTTTGCTTCTTTAAGACTATAGATTTTAGTATGTTTATCATATATATATATATATATATATATATATATATATATATATGTGTGTGTGTGTGTGTGTGTGTGTGTGTGTGTGTGTGTGTGTGTGTCTTATAACCACTTATGAGTGAGTATACACCATGTGTATCTTTCTGCTTCTGGGTGTTATCACTCAAGATGATGTCTTCTAGTTCTCATCATTTACCTGAAGATTTCATGATTTCCTTGTTTTTAGTAGCTGAGTATTATTCCATTGAGTAAACGTACCACCATTTCAGTATCAATTCCTCTTTTGAGGGACAACTAGGTTGTTTCCAGATTCTGGAGATTACAAACAGAGGTGTTACAAACATGGTTGAGAAAATGTCCTTGCTGTATACTTGAGTGCCAGAGCCCGCCAGCAGAGCAGAACGGTTCCTGAGTCGGGAGTGAGGATTGAAATTAATAAAGTACACAACACATATTATGCTCCAAGAGAGGCTTTTGGCAGTCTGTTCTTAGCGCCAAGTGCCCTGCACCCAAAAAGCGGAGTGGCCAGATAGCCTCGCTTTATTTATACAACACAGTTTACACAATGGGTTAACTTCACGAGGAGGTGAGGCAAAAGGTGTGATTTTAACAAGCTCTCCCACCTGCTGTCACAAAACAAAAGGCAGATGGACTTGCAATTTCTTCCCTGACTCCAGGGCAAGGCCTGGTAGAGAAGCCTGTCTTCCTGTGCTGAGACTTGAATATCAAAGCAAGCCGACAAAGCAGCTGTGACCCAGCCCCGGACACTTGAGCAACTTTTGGATATATGCCTTGGAGTGGTATAGCTGGATCTTGAGGAAGCACTATTCCTCATTTTCTGAGAAAGCACCAGGTTGATATCCAATGTGGTTGTACAAGGTTGCATTTCTTTTTTTTTTTTCAGTGTTTTTTTTTTTAATTTTAAGTTTGTTTGCTTTACACCCAAAGGGCATCCCCCACCTTCTTCTCCTCACAGTCCCCCTCCCCCTTCCTCTACCATTCCCCTTTCCATTTTCATCCAGAAAAAGGGAGACCTCTTTCCCCCTATCAACCCTCCCCAACACATAAAGCCATTTCTGTTGGGTACATTTTAGTTTATGATAATTAAATGTTTGCTCTCTAATCCCAAGTAGATCCCCTACTTTTAGTTTGTCCACACCTGATAATTGTTTCATGCAGAGCTTAGTCTTTGCCAGTGGGAAATTGGTGAATTCTGAGTACTTTGAAGAGTATAAATGTGACAACCCAGAAGAAGAAGCAGAGGCTTGAAGGAGACAGAGGAGGGTTGCTTGCTGTACTTGCTGGTTTGCTGGATTCCTGGTTACCTGGACTTCTGGATTTCCTGGTGAGGGATATTGGTATTGCCCCCAAAAGAAGCCTACAACCCTACCCAGCAGGAAGAAGTAAAAGGTTCTATGTGCCCTTTTCCCTTACAAACTTCCTTTTTCCCTACCTGGGGTTAGGGACTTGGAAGCGAGGCATAAGCTTTAAGGAACCCCCAAATAAAGTAGTGTTTAAAAAACTAGTTCCTACACATGTCTGGAATGAGCATATCCTTACACACTGAAGCAGACAAGGCAGTAGCAGATGGACAGCTGATGATTCATGTGTGTCCTCTAGTAAGCAAAGTGGGATGGCATTGGACAAGAACACACTGACCAGCTGGAGGGACTGCCTTGTCAGGCCACAAGGAAAGAAGACATGCTCAGTGTTGTACCTTGAGTTTTTGAACTTAGCCATTCTGATGGGTGTACGGTGAAATATCAGGGTCATTTTGATTTGCATTTCCCTGATAACTAAGGATCCAGTCTGTCCCTGCTCACAAGTTGTAAGTTGCCCCATCTAGCCCTGGAAGCCTCCAAGTCGATGCTCTGGCTCCACCATCCAGTCCACTAACCAGTGTTAGAGTTTCAGATCCTCTGCCCCTCAGATACAGTGCTCACTGGTCACTGCCATCTTGGAGTCTCCCCAAACATGATACTTTTAAGCCACAAATTACTAAAAAAAGTAACAACAGTAACAACAGTTTCAGTAACAATGGGGCATAATCCCACTAATTTTGGAAATTCATAATGAATTCCTGAACATTAGTTTCCACTTTTGTGATATGCGTCATATATCTTGCTATATGAAAGGGACATATACTAAACCAACTGTAATTTCCACAACTATTGGTCTGTGATATTGCTTTACAATTACTGCAAGTCTAATCAAGATTTTTTACATTATGACTTTGTGTACTCTACTAAATTAAACTTCAAGATGGTTAAGTATGAACACTTGCCGAGTGCCAAAAAGAATGTTTAATGATGTTAGAGCAGCTTCATAAGAATATATTTAATGTTGCTACATAATTATTTTTTTACTAAAATGGGGGCTTATCAGGAATATATATGCTGTGCCTAAAAAGTGAAAGAAATAGGGCTGCTAAATAAAAAGTGCCATACTGAGACTATGGCAAGAACATAGTTAAGATGTGCAGGGATAAAGACAGAGAAGACAGAGCAGAGATTGAGGGAATGCCCAACCAATGCCTGACCCAACCAATGGCCTACCTTATGAGAGAGAGTCAACCCCTGACACTATGAACAATACTCTGCTAAGCTTGTGAAGGAGCCTGACAGAGGACAACTACCCTACAACAGAGACTCTACCCAGAAGCACCTCAAAACAAATGCAGAGACACATAGGCAAACACTGGTGATGCTTAGGGAGTAGAAAAGTAGGAGGAAAGAGAAAATGACCTGGGGGTGACAGAAACTACGCAAGAAGACCAACAGAGCCAACTAACAAAAGGACCCAGGGCAGCCTGCTGAGAATGAAGCACCAATCAATGACCATGCATACACTGGACCTAGGCCCACTAGAAAAATGTAGCAGATGGACAGCTGACGATTTATGTGTGTCCTCTAGTAAGCAAAGTGGGACTGCATTGGACAAGAACACACTGACCAGCTGGAGAGACTGCCTTGTCAGGTCACAAAGAAAGAAGACATGCTCAGTCTTGATGAAATTTGATGAGCCTGGGTGGATGAGAAAGGGAGATGGGAGATTCTTTTTCTGAGGAATAGTCAAGGGTGGTGGGACTGGGAGGGGAGGAGGGATGGGGCCCAGAGGGGACTGCAGAGACTGATACATCAAAGACAAAGAGAGGACATAGAACCCCAGCTCAGATGTAGCTCATGGACAGCTCAGTCTCCATGTGGGTGCCCTAGTAATAAGAGGAGAGACAGTCTCTGACATTACCTGAGTTGTCTGTTTCCTAATCTCTTCTCCATGGTGGGGGACCTAGCCAACGCACAGAGGAAGAGGATCCAGGCAATCCTGATGGACTTGATAGGTTAGCATCAGAGAGTAGGTGAGGAGGACTTCCCCTACCAGACGACTAGAGAAGAGGGATAGGGGAGGAAGAGGAAAGGAGGGTGTGACTCTGAGGAGATGAGGGAGGGGGCTACAACTGGGATACAAAGTGAATAAATTGTAAATAATAATAATAATAATAATAATTGGAAAGAAAAAGAAAAAAATATTTGTGGCTGTTCTGGGACCTGAAAATCCTAAGTAAGTATGGCAGCCCAATTAACTTCTGGTAAGTCTCAGCTTTTGCTGATCTCACCACTGTACTCTAATATGAAAATGAGGAAAGGTGAAAGAACTCTCAGAAATAAAGATTACAAGAGGACTAATCTCATTTTGAAGAATCTTCCTTGAAAATCTATCAGTGTATACACCTCCTAATCCTATCACTTTAAGTTTTTTTTAAAAGAGAGATTTTATTTTTTCATAATGTCTAGAATATTAATTTTTTAAATTAAATTTTATTTTTTATTTTTTAATTAAATTTTCATTTTTGTTACATTAATTAAATTTCATTCACTTTATATCCCAACTGTAACCCCTAGATGGGAGGAGATGAGGGAGGGAGGGTAAGATTAGGAGGGAATAAGGGAGGGGGTTACACCTGGGATACAAAGAGAATAAAATGTAATTAATGTAAAAACTAAAACCTTAGGTTTTGATATATGATGGAAAAATAGAACATTCACTCCAAAGCAGATATACTTTTTCTCCTTTTTTTAAACTTTTGATATGTGTATATGTATACATATATGCCTATCTCCATCTCCATTTCACCAGTGATGGCATCACAAACACAGAACACCATACTCATATATGTGTGTTGGCATATATATGTACGTATGTGTTGAATAAGTATACATATGCATATATCCAGTATTATATATGTTATGTAGGATATATATGAATATGTACAATTTATATAAATATATATGCATACATGCCCACTAATGTATATATATTATTAATATACATTAATATCTATACATTACTATATATATATATGGGAACAAACTCAGGACTTATTGCTTGCACACCAAGTGAGTTATCTCTCTAGCCCTTATTCTTTCTTTAAATAAGCAAGGTTATTTGTCTCCAATATGTTTTTTTCTCCTTCTTGTTCTTTGTTATTTCCAGACCATTTAATCTCTTTGTCTCTCTATAAAATATTTCATGTATTAGGCTATTTGCCAGCATGTGATGGCTCTTTAATAAAATGTTAATAAAAGCAGTTGAACTTTATCCCTGAACATTTTGCATCACTAACATACACATATTAATTTTTGTCACATTTGTTCTTGATGAAAAATATCACTTTTGTTAAGTTAAATATAATTTTTGTGTTCTTAGATTTATCATTTCAATGAATATTTTCAGCAATATCTTTTTAAATTAATTCAGTTAACTTAATTAAAAATTTTCATTAATTTTGTATTAGTGGATTTGTACTATGCTGTAATTCTAAGTGAATATGGCCATATGTGATTTAAAATAAAATTTTAGGTAGAGGAGCAAAGCTTCAGAATTTCTAAGTAATATATGCAATGCAAAATTATTAATATTTCTTTTGAAAAATGCCATGGTTTCCCTTAAAATCTTTTGACATAAAAATTCATCTACTATATACACATACACCTATATATGACTCATTATTTCAAGTAAATTTTATGCAGAATGGTATACAAAGTCAACGTTATTATTCTGTGTTAGTCTCTCACTCTGTTTTCCTGTATGTCAAAATGTTCCCATCAGTGAGGAGCTATACATCTCTTTCTGAAATAGGGCCAGATCCCTACTCATGTTTCCAGTTTCTTCTCACCATCAAATAATCCAGAAATAAGATTAAGAGAGGAATTATAGTTAGCAAAAAGTTCACTGTCAAGGCATGACCTTGGATCCTTAGTGTCCTTAACTAAGTGACCACAGCCAGGGTTTTTGATAGCACATATTCTGAGAACACAGCAATGAAAGTGAGTGCTATTCAGAAACCAAGGTTGGAGTTAAATGCAAGAATCTCTGGGTGGATCATGATTTTCCCCACAACAAAATTTCTTAATCTCAACTTTAAGTTGTGTTATGGTCTCAAACACAAATATAAATGGTAGTAATAGGTAAGTGTCATCATAAGGAGTGAGTGAATGACAGTTTCTGGCCATCTTTATCTGCCACGTTTGGTTCCAGGCGGTGTCAGGAAGGTCTTGTTTCTTCCAGGTCACAAGCGGCTCTGTGGTCAGGCTGCTGTGTAGGATCATCTTATTTATCATGCAGCTGCCTGGTTATCTGCCTCTTTCCCCTGCTATCTGCTCTGCTTCACATGGTAATTCGTGTATACTTCTTATAAGAATATCGTGTTTGAATACTCCTTCCCATACAGAACAATGTTATAGTACAACAAAACCATTTTAAAGAAAATGGTTTTTAGAGGGCATGTTGCAAAGTCAGTCTTTTTATTCTAGTCACAACAGTTTGTGGTTAACCGCTATTCCTTTCACTGCGAGCTGACACTGTCACGGGTTGACAGCAGATATCTGACAGCTTAGGGAAACCCATTCCCGAGAATTCTTTGCACAAATTTAATGTAACAGTATGATAATTCTATTCACTCTAATTCAGAGATTTTAAAAGTACACTTCCCTGGCCTTGTTGCATAGATGCATATTGTATAGTCAGTCAGGAATTCTAAAAACAAATCAGCATATTTACATTAAAATAGTTGAGTACATATCCCCTTGTAATTAACAATAAAACTAGGATCTGAGTATTAAAAACAGAAAATATTTTCCATCTTATTTATAAATCAACATTTTGACACAGAGCCAGAAGAAAAGAGAATAAGGGATCAGTTTTCAAATCTGATCTATTGATCAACAATCTACATGAAATAGTATGATAACTAAGACTATATAGAAACTCCTCTATGTAATGAATTAACTATATGTAGACTTTCCTAACAAATAAAAAACTGCATTTATGTGTATTTTTGCTTACATTTGTTTTTTATGTCATTATCCTGAATATTATAAAATACTTATTTTGTGAGTAATCATTAAAAGAGCTATTAATGGGAAATGATACCAGGAACCAGTTTTACTAGGTATGTTTGAATGTAGAATTAATAATTAGAATAAGGAATCCTTGTAAATAAGTAATATAAAATAAGTTAAACTTGTGAGTCTATATCTTAGGAGCATAAACCCACCTATATTCGTTCTGTTTAAAATTCCCTAAGAGTATATAAGGGTCGCCGTGCAATTTTTCCTTGCACAGAAGTGAGCTCTTAAATGCGTTTGATAGGGATGACATTTACATCTGTGATGATGTTGTTTGTCTCCATGGTAACTGTTACCATGAGCAAGAAACCCTTCCAACAAAGGCTTGCAGTGTGTTCAGAAAAGAAATACAGAATATGATTGCTCTAGTGGCTACTGTGAAAGTGCATCTCTGCATTCCTAGTGAGACCTTGTGCTGCTTTTCTCACACAGCCTTTAAATACGGAATTTCTTTCAAAAATTGCTTTGGTTATGTTTCATAATTAATCCAAATAAAAAACATGTTCATGCCTCCTTTACACAATCACATTCAATAATAAGTTATTTTCATCCTGATATTTTGAGTTGCAAGAAAGCAATTTACCAGATACAGAAAATTACTTGGGGCAATGGAAGATAATTTACAGTATTTCAGAAATCATGTAATTTTCTGGAAATGTTTACTTTTAAGCTTTTATGAAGTTTTCTGTGTAACTGAATCACAGAGAAAGGGTCTTATGCAGTGTAGCTTTGACTTAAACTCTTCAAGGAGCCAAGGATGACCTTTAATGTCTGATTTTTCTTGCCTATAACCTCCAAGTACTGATCTCTGCCACTATGCTCAGTGTTATACATATGAATGATTAAACCCAGAGTTTTATGCATTCCAGGCAATCACTCTGCCAACTGAAACATATCTAGAACCTACTATCCAGAAACATCTGAAACATATCTAGAACCTAAGGTTTATTAGTGTTAGTTCTGGTAGTGTTAATTAAAAAAATGAAATGCATTGATGATATATAGAATTATTTAATGTAAATTCAAATAAAATACAATATTTTATTTAATCAACTTACTCTGTGATTTATGAGGAAATTAGCACTTATTTGACTATCTCATAATACAATCTATGAATTTTAAATCTCTCTTTGATATTTTTAAGTATTTGTATATTTGGTAAAATAACTAAGACTACTGTTGATCTCTAGAGCTTGGACTCAGACATTGCTTGAAAATTTTAGAGAGACTGAAATAGAATAAAATGAGCTATATTTTTTTAAAAAATGGGTTTAGTTTGAGTTTTGTGCAATTACTCCATGTTCACACATGCCTGTTAGTTATAAAATTAAAATCAGAATCTGGCTAAACAAACCTGTTGCACACTATAGACATACCTGCATGCATAGAGATACATGAATATTAAAATGATTCTAATAACAGTTACAATTACCTGTAATAGGAATTATAATAAAACAAATAGGGAATTTTCATCAAAATTAAATGTTTTAATAAATAACACTACTCTAGGTAATAAGTAGTAAGTAGTATTACACTAGGTAATAAGTAGTAAGCATACAAGATAACATAAAAACAACTGACATTCTAGCTTACATCTCTGTAGATGTGATAAATACTAGTTCTTCTAATTACTTAGAGGCTGAAAGCATTTATGTTACAATTCTCAATTCATAATCCATCAATTAATGAATTCAGGACAGGAAATCAAGGCAGAAATCCAGAGTTAAGAACTGATGCAAAGACTTTTATAACTAGTTACTGATTTGCTTTACATGTCTTGCTCAACATGTTATTTTAAAATGTCCAGGGCCTCCTGCCCAAGAGTACCTGTCCACAATTGACTGTGCCATCCACATCAATCTGCAGGCAAAAGTAGTCCCAAGTACATGCACACCGAAATAGATGAATAAAGTAATACTTAAACAACAGATAATTTAAACTCACATAAGTAACATTAGATATTCCCTCAGTTATCATATGGTTATGCAAAGCACATACTCTAGTTCAAGTAACTTACATTTGCCAAAGAGGAGAGTATAAGAAGCATTAACTAAAACATTTAAATTATACTAGGTTATTTATACTGTGTTTTTGTAATGTAATTGTGTTAATATTCAAGAATATATTTATAAAACAAGGGTAGCAGGCATGAACTCAGTGGCAGGCTTTCTGATAACTTACCACTGGGAGGTGCAGCCTTGCCAGGCCACAGAAAAACCAGTCTAGATGAGACTTGATAGGCTAAGGTCAGATAGAAGAGGAGGGGGGCTTCCCCTATCAGTGGACTAGGGGAGGGGCATAGAGGGAGAAGAGGGATGGAGGGTGGGATTGGGAGGAGATGAGGGAGTGGGCCACAGCTGGGATACAAAGTGAATAAACTGTAATAAATCATAATAATAATTAAATTTTAGAATTTTTAAAACCTTTAAAAGTATAAAGTAATGAAAAACACAAAAAACGCAGTCAAATATATTATTAAAATTATATATTATTAAGAAGATGAAATGAGGAAATGAGACAATACTTCTATGATAACAATTTAGTGTATCAGAATTTGTTGATGACTTCAAAGCATTTCTCAAGTAAAACCTTTAACACTGGTTTATAAAAAAACAAAGAGTACTAACTTTGTAATCCAGTCTCTGCCATAAAAATTCTGAAAATTAAGAGAAATTAAATCAGTGTATAACAAGGTTTATTATACATGCTGAAAATTAATTACATGGAATATGCAAAATTAGTAAAGAGCAAATCAAAGAAACCAAGTAATTCAATTACCAAGGTCAATAAAATTTACCTTTATCTTGATTAGTCAAAGCAAAACTAGAGAAGTTATATAAGGGAAAAAGTAGAAAAACAAAAGATTTTGCCTAAAATCTAAATAGCTATGGAAATGCTAGGAGAGTAATCAGAGATTTGTCTATACTCTTGAAGAAAAAGACAAACAAAATAATACTTGAAACAACAGATAATCTAAACTAGTATAAATAACATTAGAAATTTCAAAACATAGTTGTGAAACCTTACAACGGTCTTGATAATCAATACAAGCACTGTAGCTGTAAAACTATTTATCCTTTAGTTAAGACATAAGTTATCATTTGCTGAGTATTTTTGCATCGATGTTCATAAGGGAGATTGGCCTGAAATTCTCCTTCTTTGTTGGGTCTTCGTGAGCTTTAGGTACCAAAGTGACTGTGGCTTCATAGAATGAGTTTGGTAGTGTTCCTTCTGTTTCTATTTTGTGGTATAGTTTGAAGAGTATACAAAAGAAAAAAAGGGCTGAGAACAAAACTAGGGAAACAACAACCTTCACAATAGCCACAAAGGACATAAAGTACCTTGGTGTGAACCTAACCAAGAAAGTCAAAGACTTATATGGAATAAACTTCTGATCTCTGAAGAAAGAATTAGAAGAAGATATCAGAAAATGGAAAGTTCTCCCATGCTCATGGCTTGGCAGGATTAACATAGTAAAAATGGGCATCTTACCAAAAGCAATCTACAGATTCAATGCAATTCCCATCAAATTACCAACACAACTCTTTACAGATCTTGAAAGAAAAATTCTCTACTTCATATGGAATAACAGGAAACCCAGAATTGCCAAAATAATCTTTACAATAAAAGATCTTCTGGAGGTATCTCCATCCCTGATCACAAGCTGTACTATAGAGCAACAGTAATAAAAACTGCATGGTACTGGCATAGAAACAGAATGGTGGATCAATGGAAGCGAATAGATGACCCAGAAATAAAACCACACACTTATGGACACCTGATCAGTGACAAAGATGCCAAAACCATACCATGGAAGAAAGATAGCATCTTCAGCAAATGGTGCTGGTCTAACTGATGTCTACATGTAGACAAATGCAAATAGATCCATACTGATCACCCTGTAAGAAACTAAAGTCCAAGTGGATCAAAGACCTTAATATCAAACCAGGCACACTAAACCTGTTAGAAGAAAAAAGTGGGGAAGAGCCTGCAACTCATTGGCACAGGAGACAACTCCCTGAACAGAACATCAACAGCACAGGCTATAAGAGCAACAATCAACTAATGGGACCTCATGAAACTGAAAAGCTTCTGTAAAGCAAAGGACACTATTGTCAGAACAAAATGACTGCCTGCAGATTAGGAAAGAATCTTCAACATCCCTATATCTGACAGAGGGCTAATATCCAGTGTATATAAAGAACTACAGAACATAAAAATCAACAAATCAAGTAATCCAATTAAAAATGGGGAACAGAGCTAAACAGAGAATTCTTGATAGAGGAATATCGAATGGCAGAGAAACATTTAAACATTTAAAGAAATGCTCAACATCATTAGTCATCAGGGAAATCAAATCAAAACGACTCTGAGATTTCACCTTACAACCATCAGAATGGCCAAGATCAAAAACTCAAGTGACAACACATGCTGGAGAGATTGTGGAGAAAGGGTAGCCCTCCTCCGCTGCTGGTGGGAATGTAAACCTGAACAACCACTCTGGAAATCAATCTGGTGCTTTCTCAGACAAATAGGAATAGCGTTTCCTCAAGATCCAGCTATACCCCTCCTAGGCATATATCCAAAAGAGGCTCAAGTATACAATAAGGACACTTGCACAACCATGTTGTTAGCAGCTTTGTTTTGTAATAGCCAGAAGCTGGAAACAACCCAGATGCCCCTCAACTGAGAAATGGATACAGATACTGTGGTAAATCTACACAATGGGATTTTACTCAGCAATAAAAAACAAGGATATCTTGAAATTTTCAGGTAAATGGTGGGAACTGGAAAGGATCATCCTGAGTGAGCTATCCCAGAAGCAAAAAGACACACACAGTATATACTAATTCATATGGATATATAATATCGGATAACCCTACTAAAATCTGTATACCCAAAAAACTAATCAAGAAGGAGGACTCTGGCTAAAATGCTCAATCCCCAGCCAGAAAGGCAAAGAGGATACACATCATAAGAAGGAGAAAACAGGGAACAAGTCAGGAGCCTGTCACAGAGGGCCTCTGAAAGGCTCTATCCTGCAGATTATCAAAGCAGATGCTGAGATTTATGGCCAACCTCTGGGCACAGTGCATGGAATCCTATGAAAGAAGTGGGAAATAATAAAATCTGGAGAGGACAGGAGAAAGCAACAGAACCAAAAATATCTGAGCACAGGGGTTTTTCCTGAGACTGACACTCCAACCAAGTACCATGCATGGAGATATCCTAGAACCACTACAAGGATGTAGCCCATGGCAGTTTACTGTACAAGTCGGTTTCATAGTAATGGGAATGGGGACTGCCTCTGACATGAACTGATTGGCCTGCTCCTTGATCACCTCCCCCTGAGAGGGAGCATCCTTACCAGGCCACAGAGGAACACAATGCAGCTACTCCTGATGAGATCTAATAGACTAGGATCAGAAGGAAGGAAAAGAAGACCTCCCCTATCAGTGGACTTTGGGAGGGACATGTGTGGAGAAGGAGGAAGAAAGGAGGGATTGGGAAGGGAGGCAAGAGAATACTATAGGGGGAATACAAAGTGAATAAAGAATAATTAATAATAAAATGACATAAGTTATCAATCAGAACACAATTGTGCTTTCAGTTAGGCAGAAAAATGCCATTGAGTTAAGCAATCACAAGGACTATAAATTGATTTCCGAAAGCTTTCCATTTGAAAAATTCTCTCTGAAATCTGAAATAACATTTGAAAATCAGCAATAATATAATTGATTTCGGGTTCAAAATAATTGGCTTGACTGAAGTTATGTGAGGCATTTTGTATATGAGTTCAAAAGAAATGTCTAAATTCTTAAGGTCTCTGCATAAGCAAGGAGGTTCTGGTTATTCTCTTAAAAAATATATAATTCTGAACTATATGATTCTTTATGAAAAGTTATAAATTAAAGACGATTCATCTTAATTCTATGGTATATTTTTACATTTTATTAAAGTGAATTTCTTTCAATAAAAGGGATAATGACCAGCAACCCAAAAAAGTAAACTCTGAAATGATGAATAAAATGAAGTAAAAGCAATGCATTTTTCCCTGAATAAATGTGGCCAGAATTTATTAAAAATAAAAATATGGTATGTATTTATTGTAGGTTACATTATTCTCTAGTACTATATGTGGATGCTACCTGTTAAGTCTAAGATAAGCAGGGGAAACTCCACAGAACTCTAGAGTTTAGGTAAAGAGTAAGGGACTACAGAGAAAGACAGGTCTTTCTAAGAAGGGAAAATAATTATGTATTGACAACGTGGACGTCTGGAACAGAAGCTTCAAATGGGGTCAGGAAACATAAGGACAAAGGAGAAAATACAAAGCACGTTGAACATAATTGTCCAATTTAAGCAGAGATATTCACAAGTGAAGTATTCCAGAGTTTGAGCCACAAATCTATAGACATCTTCGGGGAGGCTACATTTTACATAAGAAGTTGTAAACCAGATACATAAATTTTAATATAAAATGTTGGAGTAAATACATAAATATGTAAATTTAGAGCTAAACAATCCATAATAGACTTCTTTTTAAAAATTTATTTATTTTTATTAATTACAATTTATTCATTTTGTATCCCAGCTGTAGATCCCTCCCTTGTTTCCTTCCAACCTCACCTACCCTCCCTCTTCTTCTCCTATGCCTTCTCCACTGATATGGCAGGTCCTCATCCCCTTCATTGGACCTAGTCTACCAAGTCTCATCAGGATTGGCAGCATTGTCTTCCTCTGTGACCTGGTAAAGCTGGAAAGAACATTAATAAGTGGCAACATTTCAAATAATAAAAACAGAAATAACTTCATAACTAATTTCAGAAAATAAGGTATTCATAATTCCTGTTAAGTATACTATGTGGTTATATTATGGAAAGTCCCTTTCAGACTCATGCCTGTAATACCTGCTCTCCAGATCACTGAGAAAACTGTGGGACTCTTAGGGTTGAGTTCAGTGGTGGGAGTAATACAGAATGGCATCCCAGAGTCTAGTTGCCCCCTACTTTCCCGTTGGCAATGATAAAGAAGTTTCCACAAAAAGTCTTTGTACTGAAATTCTATTGCCCTCATGTAACCTCCTTAAAACAAAGAACTAAGTTGCTTGTCTATACTGCATACCATGGCAGTAACTATTATAAGTATACACTGAAAAATTAATATGCATTGATACATATTATAAGTTTTTTTGTAGTTATTAATTTCAAACAACTGAAAACACTAAAAAGGCAATACATAGAGCTTATAAGAACAAAATATATAATAAAATGCTTGTTTGAATTTTAGCAAAATTGTAGACAAGTTGTTTCATTGCGCTCAACATTCAGCCCTCTTTCCAATTGGTTGAAATTATCTGCTATCTCTTATCTGGCAGTATCTCCTCAGACAATCAAAAAAATATATTAGAGAGAGGAAGAGGGGGTTAGTGGGAGGATATGTTTTGACCTGTGCTGTGATTACTATGAGCATGCAGCTACGTTCTAGCCAACATATTATGAATGAAAGCAACATAAGCAACTTCTAATGGAGTCCAGAAATGGATGGTAAATATGTTTTGGTGAACTATTTTCACATCTAAGAATTGTAGACTGAAGATTACATGAACTGAGTGCTATTTATCTTTTGAATTAAAAACTTTTACAAAAGAAAACACCTTTGCAAAATAAAGGCTGTACAGCCCCGATACCATATGGAATATTCAAATCAGAGCAAAGCCAGTCCCTAGGAGCAAGGAAACAGCTTATAATCAAGCAGAGGACATTACTTTCTGCAAGAATTACCACAGTTGTTATAATTCCATGAAACAGTTGGCTTGCTTCCAAAAATAAGCTAAACACTGGCATATTTTTCAGATTTTATCTTTCATTGAATTGGATATTGTGGTCAATACTATAGTCTATAGATGCTCCCTACTGAGTAATATGCCTCACTCTTAAGTTTAATTGTTTACTGGTAGTCACAGTCAGGTAAACTATGTCTACTCCTTTCTTTTTTCTTTTTTTAAATTAATTTATTAATTTTGTATCAATCACAGGTTAGGTACTTTGCATCCCAAGCGTAGCCCCCTCCCACATTCCCTTCCCCCCTCCCCCCTCCCTCATCTCCTCCCCGCCCCCAACTGGGGAGGACTTCCTCCCTTCCATCCAACAGCAGCTCATCCTGTCTCCTCAGGGCTGGCCGCAATGTCCTCCCCTGGGATCTAGCCAGTCTGTCACTCCCCAGCTTGTATGGGGGAGGATCAAAGAGTCAACCATCAAGTTCATGACTGAAACAGTCCCTGTTTCCCTCACTAGCGTCTTCAGTCTGACACCTAGCAATCATGGACCGTTTCTGAGCAGGGGTTCCAGGCCACATCCACATGTGGTCCTTGATTGTAGAAACAGTCTCATACAAGGCCCCTGTGTCCTGCTCAGTTTGGTCTTTGTGGAGCTCTTGTTCTCCCCAAGTCTCACCAACCTCCTTCATTTCTATCATCATTTCTCGCCCTCTGCCAAAGGCTTCATCACGAGTCTTAATATCTGCTCTGATACATCGCTACGTTGAACC
>CM053745.1:34446358-34459526 GCA_028658305.1 Pachyuromys duprasi | reverse complement strand
AAAAGGAGAGCTGACTGTATAGGATTATAGAATGGCAGAAAAACACTTAAAGAAATGCTCAATGTCCTTAGCCATCAGGGAGATGCAAATCAAAACGACTCTGAGATTTCACCTTACACCTACCAGAATGGCTAAGATCAAAAACTCTAGTGACAATGCATGCTGGAGAGGCTGTGGAGAAAGAGGAACCCTCCTCCATTGCTGGTGGGAATGCAAACTTGTACAACCACTTTGCAAATCAATTTAACGTATTCTTAGACAATTAGGAATAATGATTCCTCAAGACCCAGGTAAACCACTCTTAGGCATATATCCAAAAGATGCTCCAGTACACAACAAGGACCTTTGCTCAATTATGTGTGTGGCTGCTTTATTTGTAATAGCCAGAATCTGGAAACAACCCAGATGTTCCTCAGTTGAGGAATGGATACAGAAATTGTGGTACTTTTACACAATGGAATACTACTCAGCAATTAAAAAGGAGGATGTCATGAAATTCGCAGGCAAATGGTGGGACCTGGAAACAATTATCCTAAGTGAGGTATCCCAAAAGCAGAAAGAAATATATGGTATATACTTATTTATATAGACCTATAGGATAGGAAGGTCATGGTGAAATTTACACACGTAGGGAAGATATACAAGAAGGAGGATCCAGGTTGGTATGATCAATGCTCATTTAGATGAACAAATGTGTTGAGCATTGAATGGAGGAGAAAACAAGCAACAGGATAGGAACATATAAAGAGGACCTCTGAAAGATTCAATATAGCAATGTATCAAGCAGATAATAAGACTCACAATCAAGCCTTTGCAGAGGGCGGGAAGTAATAATAAAAATAGGGGAAGTTAGTAAGACTTGGGGAGAACAAGAGCTCACAAAGACCAAACTGAGTGGGGCACAGGGGTCTTATATGAGACAGTTTCTCCAACCAAGGACCACATATGGATATGGCCCAGAACCCCCCGCTTAGATGTGGCCCATGATAGCTCAATGTCGAACTGAAGTCCATAGTAAGGGAAACAGGGACTGGTTCAGTCATGAACTTGATGGTTGACTCTTTGATCCTCCCCCATACATGCCAGGGAGAAACATCCTGGCTAGATTCCAGGGGAGGACCCTGCAGCCAGCCCTGATGAGACAAGATGATCTGGGGTTGGATGGAAGGGGAGGAGGTCCTCCCCCCTTGGTGGACTTGGAGGGGGCGGGGAGGTGATGAGGGAGGGTTGAGGAGGGTGGGAGGGAATGAGGGAGAGGGCTATGCCTGGGATGCAAAGTACCTAACCTGTTATTGATATAAAAATAAATAAATTACTTAAAAAAGAATATGCCAATAAAATTTCCAAACACTCAAAAAAATAAAATTAATTAAAATTTAATTGCAATTATTTTCTTTTTAAACTCATTTATTTATTTACTGTACATCCCAATTGAAGCTTCCTCCCTCCTCTCCTCCCAGTCCCACTTTCCTTCCTTCTCTCCCTTCTTCCCCCTCCTCTAGTCCTCCAAAAAGGTGTGTCCTCATAGAAACCATTGCCAGCACAAATTGCATGTAGAGTGAGTGCATCCTATTCCCCTGTACCCTCACAAGACATCTTTACCAAGGGGAAGTGATCAAAAAACAGACAACAGTTTGCATGTCAGTGACAGGCCCCACTCTTTAAAATAAAATAAAATAAAAAATGAAAAGAAAAGGTTCCTCTATTGAATAGAAGCATTGTATACCCGAACTAGAACAAATCACAGATTGTGGCAATAAATACACAAGTCTATATAATGAGGACTAGCCTACTACTGCTTTTCTTGCATTTTGTTACCTTGTATGTCAGGCTTACAAAGTCTTATTTAACATGTGAGCAGTTCCATTTTCACTATATTTCTTGTTCATAACATAGCTACATTTCAGCAGCTATGTCTCTAATGTTTGTAAAGTGCATCTTTTCCTGAAGCATACTATTTTAAAACATGTCTGTTATTTCCAATAGTTCCTTTCTTTTTCTCAAATTTATTTTCCTCAACCCTTTATTTAGATTCAGCCCTGTTTTATTAGTGAATGGTTTGTTTGTATGCCTGTGAACCCCAGATGTTGAAACTAATTTTCAGTAGTATAGCGTTTATATCTGGAGTTCTGAGAAAGCACTAAGTTTAAATGGGATTATGAGGAAGCAGCCCACGATGGTAATTGTGCCACTGTTAGAAAAGGATTCTCTTTCTGGCAATGTTACATGGTAACAAGAGTGAAACTTTCTGTAAGTCGTGAAGGGGACAGTCCCCAGGAAGCTAACCACTAAACTATGAGAAATAAATGTTTATCTTTGCTACCCATTCTATGTGACTTTTCTCTAGTGGCGTGAATTATGTACCATATTCCAGTCCTGACATTAGTGTGAACATTAAAAAGTTACAGTAATGTTTTTTCTGTGGCTCACTGTTCTTTCTCGAATGCTTAATAAAGACCTGGTGCTTAGTAAATGCTTAGAAAATATTAATTGGTTGGAACAGCACCACTCTGGATGACTAGCTTTGTCCAATTAGCTAAATTTTCTTTTTGCATCAGTTTCTGACAACTGACATGGCATCATTTTCCTACCAATATACTAGTAGCTTTGAGACATGGATACAATTATTTATGTCAGAGTATAACATAGTATGAGATCAGAATTTAGATTTCATAGCTTCATTTTAATAAATCTGCTTTAAGAATACACTTTTTCTGAATGTACATGCATTTAGAAATTACTTGATAGTTCAATCAATACTCAATATTTAAATTTTACCTAAATTGGTATCTTTGCAGTCTAGTAATGATTGCATATTCTTGATTGTATTCTATATGAATCACATAAAGCGAGGGAAACATCATGATACTCTGCTCCTAGTGTATTTTGCTGTCAACCCTAACCTAGTACTTGTTACACTTGGTTTTATCAGAGAGTGGGAAGAGGGAAATAAAGCTAAAGTAATAAAATTTCCAGAACCTAACTCCTTAAATTTTCCTTTTGCCATCCTGCTGATGAAACACTTTCATTCCTGTCATCTTAGGCTTGATACATCCGTACAACTTCCTACCCTCCCTGCATCTGAGATGGAAACTGACAAGGAATCAATTCTAGAGACTTCATTCCTTAACTCTCAACATCAAATATCACCCTCAGCTATGTTTCCAGTTCTAATGTTACCAAACAAATAAACAGCTATGGGAAAATTATGGGTATTTGATGAGCTTTCATTTAACATAATATTCTAAAGAATGTATATCAATGGATCATATGCCTGCATTGTGGTGTTCCTATAATCATTTTCTACAATGTATTGATTTTAGTAACATAATTTTAGATGGAAAAACTAGTTACTAATTTAAAAGTAATGAAAAGTGAAGGAGTTAATAAATTTGCTTAAGTTCTTGTCCAAGTTACTTTCCTATTGCTGTGACATGACATCAAGACCAAGGCAACTTGTAGAGCAAAGGCTTCATTTGGGGCTCGTATTTTCAAAAGATAGAGTTTGTTTTCACAATGGCAAGATATCAGATTTGTCACTGGGATAGTAGCTAAAATATCACATCTTGAGACACAATCACAACGGAAAAAGAAATAACTAGAAATGGTGTAGGATTCTGAAACATCAAAGCCCTCATCCAGTGGCACACTGATTTCTACAAGGCCACACCTCCTAATCCTTCTCAAACAGTTCTACCCACTGGAGACCAATATTATGCTGGGGCTATGATCATTCAGACCACCACAGTCTCATCATAGGAAATGCTTATAATCTTGGTTTTTGTGCAGATAAATTTTACTTGAATGAAATATCTCATAAACAGCAAAATACAGAAGACCAAAAATAATACTATATTGCATATTTTCCTGTGTCTAATGTTGTCCTAATGTTTACAGACCAATATACTCTGCTTTGTATTGTAATTTCTTTAATAACTTTCATGTTAGATTGGAAATAAAATAACAAAGACTGAGAAAATCAACTCCTCTCAGAAGCTGACAAAATTTTTATTTCAAACTACTCTGAAAAATGTCTATGCTTTCAGAATATCAACAATTTAGATAATTACTCTGAAATATTCTATATTTGAGATAATCGTCAGAGAACAAACACATTTATCTGATTGAACATTACAATAAGGGAAAGATTCTGAACAAATGGTGACTGTCTCTGATAGTCTCAGTTCACTTACCAATTAAATCTTCTCTTTGGTTTATTTTCATGTATATTATCACAAAGAGATAAAGGAATTTGAGTTGTATTTATTAAATGTTTACTTAAGGTAAAGGCATATTAATTTTCTAATTAGTTATTTACAGTCTTCATCCTGGCATTCATATGCTAAGAAGGCATTTTCACAATAAGTCAGAGTCCTATCAGAAATAATGTCATGAAAATTGTAAACAAATGAAGATACAATCATTTCAAAACACAGAATCATGTTCAGACTTGATAGAAGCTGCGCTGCTGCAATTGTATGTTTACAGACTTTTTTATAAGATAGCTTCCTGCAACCAGCAAGGAAAAAAAGATTGTGAGGATAGAGACCTAACTATTAACATAGGTTAGAGTCCATGTTCTCAATAGAGGTATTTGTTTATATTCTTTACCTTCAATGTCTCTTCCCCTTACCAACCACATGTTCTAATTCACGCTCACTCAGTAAGGTGAATTCCTTTTCAGCATCCAATATTTTAACACATCTTTTGAGGAAAAATGATGTTCTTTATATCAAGGCAGGGCCAGTTATTGCTCATTTCATTTGTCATGCTGTACTGAATTTGAAATACACAAATAAGTCTAATGTAACCTACAGTTGAAAACTAGCTCTACAGGTAAAGTTTGCTTCGGTAAAACAAGGATGGTGTTTCATCAATACCGACTAAATAGTTACCTTTCAATCAAGTTCCCCCTCTTCATTCTCCCTGACTAATGCAGAGTAACAATGCATGATTCTGTATGCAACAAATACAATGACAAGGGACCAAATGCCCCTGCCACAGAAGTTTTTACAGAGGAAGTAAAACAAAACTTAAGCCTGCTTAAGTCACATTTGCAGAGAATTACTATGATAGATTTCCACAGTAACCTGCAAGAGCATAGTTGCAGACATAAAAAGACTATCACAGCGTAGTGAGAGAAAATGTGGCTCTGAACAAGTGTTATTTAAACTGGGTCATGAATTATGAGAAATTGCCTGCCATCAGAAATAGGAGAAAGGGGTGATAAGATGCAATGTCACTAACCAAAAGTCATTGGGCAAGAAAAGCCACAGTCTCAGAAAACAAGTATCAGTACACCAAAGAAAGAACAGGGATAACCCTGTGAGAATATTATTTGAGAGAAGTTGATACAGACAATATCACATTTCATATGCTTGGAATTGGACAAGAAGCTTTCTAAGTAAAACTCGTGTTTTCTTTTTGAAGAAAGTCAGTAGCTGAGGGAAATAAATATAACTCAGTTCTATTTCAAAGAGATGGCTTGTTTTTAATAGTGTTAAACGGAAACAAAATTGTGGAGAAACAGTAGAATTTAGAGGCTACTCTAGCACTATTGTTAACGCATGACTGTCAGTGAGATAATTGCAAAAGAAATGAAGTTTATTTATGTATTTGTTTATTTTTATGTGTGTGCTTGTGTTAGTGCAGGTACCTGCATGTCAATAAGTGGCCACACTCATGTAGTTTAGAGATCAACTTTGACTTTCATTTGTTAGGTGCTATTCAACTGCTGCTCTCTTCAAAGTCAAGTGTAGAAGCACAAAGATCAGAGCAAAGATGTAGACCCAAAAAGCTATGTCTTACTATGTGTGGGCCTCTATATATGTGCTCCCCTCAGAATTCACCCAAGATGTTCTCAGCTGCCCAAAGTCATGCCCTTCATAAGTGAGCGCTCACAGCAAAACATCACATACTGTCTCACAAGCCATCCTGGGCAAAATATCACTTGCCCAGCTTGCAGCTAAACACCACATGACAAAACTCAGCCTTTTAGAAAACCACTTCAGTAATATTTGCTGAGTACCATGCAGATAAAATACACTTTAAGTTAGGATACTGAGAGACTGAAAATGAAAGAATGTTCTTTGAGGTATGTGATAAGGAATGCTTTTACTAAGTGGCAACATCTGAGAACAGAGTTGAATATTGTGAAAGAGAAAGACAACCTGACTTGACATAAGTGATATGTTTTAAGACAAAATGGAAATATGGAAGTGTTTCTATAAAGAAACATGAAAGCATCACAATTTATTGTCTTTAGTATCTTGGGCTCTAATTCCATAGTAAATTGTTCCCCTACCACATCTCAAGAATTCAGATAAATACAGGTACTGCTACCACATCAATCACGCTTTATCTCTAACCAGGGCTTATAATAGAAGTATGTTACTCTGTTTCAGTTGTTCCAAAATCATTATCTTACACAATTTCTTTATAAGACAAAAG
Organism: Pachyuromys duprasi; assembly: GCA_028658305.1. Classification (NCBI taxonomy): domain Eukaryota; kingdom Metazoa; phylum Chordata; class Mammalia; order Rodentia; family Muridae; genus Pachyuromys; species Pachyuromys duprasi. The sequence continues at coordinate 34,453,076 of CM053745.1, read as the reverse complement.
TCTGACTTTTTGTTCTTCTGTTTATTTTAGTTTGTTTGTTTTTTTGTTAACTTTAAGATAAACCCCATCAATTACTATTTACTTAATATTAAACTTATAACTAATTTATGCCCATACCCTAGTCTAGTGTTCTATAACTCACAGAACTCCTTGATCTCTCAATGGATTTACCACATGATGTTTAGCAGAATAGTTATTACCTTCATAGAAGCATATATTTGTTCAGTCTATCTTTAAAATAGAAATCCCCTATTGTCATCTCCAACCTACCTCTAAATAGAGATCACTTGTGTAATCCAATTTTCAAAAGAGCTATGCATGATGGTTCTTCCTTCTATGTATTGTATATTCACCTCTTTATTTTTTCCTAAGGATGATTAGAAAGGTAGTGTTCATTTTCCTTCTTTCAAAAGAAGTTTTACTTTCCCCTCTTTAGTGAAAATTATTTTATTGCGTAATATATCCTGATATCACTTTTCTTCCCTTGAATCTTCCCAGGTTTTTCACAACCATCCGAAATCAGGAACTACTCTCTTTTTGTCTTTCATTAGAAAAGAACAGGCTCAGAAAGAGTGTCATGGCACAGTTCTTCTGAGAACCTACTGCTCTCTTGTCAGACAGCAGGGAATCATACAAAAGAAGGAGGAGTTAGTAAGACTTGGCAAGGACAAGAGCTTCACAAAGACCAAATAGATCAGGGCACAGGGGTCTTTTATGAGACTGTTTCTCCAACCAAGGACCATGTATGGATATAACCTAGAACCCCTGCTTGGATACAGCGCATGGTAGCTCAGTATCCAACTGGGTAACCTAGTGAGGGGAACAGGGACTATTTCTGTCATGAACTCAATGGCTGGTTCTTCGACCCCCCCCCGCAAGTGAGGAGCAGCCTAGCTAGACCCCAGAAGAGGACATTGCAGCCAGCCCTGAAGAGACATGATAAGCTAGGGACAGATGGAAGCGGGGGAGGTCCTCCCCTATCAGTGGACTTGAAAAGGGGCAGGGAGAAGATGAGAGATGGATGGGAAGAGTGGGAGGGAATGAGGGAGGGGGCTATGGCTGGGATACAAAGTCTATAACTTGTGATTAATATAAAAATAAATAGATTATTTTTTAAAAACCATATATATATATATATATATATATATATATATATATGAATAAGACAACTGATTAGCTGAATTTAACTAACTGGTTTGGGTGCAGTAGGGGATAAAAGTGGTGGAAGTATAGGAAATTCAACTCTTTTTTCAAGGTATGAGAGCCTTCAGTTCCCTGTGCTGTGGCCCATGAGCACTATGTCCAGATCTCAAACTCCGAACCTCTGTGTTCTGGTCTCCTTATCTGAAGTAGACCTGTCTCTGTTGTTCCTCTTCCTGAATCCTTTCCCTCAGGAAAACAGCCTAACCAAGACCACATGAACTACAGGCTGTGTGTTCACTGGCTAGCAAATGGGGCAAAATCTCAGTAAGGGAGACCAGTATCTCCATAAAGGAAAGTGACCAAGAAGCCAAGTTATGAAGCAAAAGCCAACTGATTTGTTTGCAATGAGAAAAATCATCTTTCAGTAGTGCTGCAAGTTCATACTGGTCAGTGCACCATTTTTTCACCATGTTTAAAAGCTAATTTCTATGAAGCCAAATTATCCAAAGGAGACTTGGTGAACAAGTATTGACTGGAGTGTGCTCCCCAGTTCAGCTGTCCATGAGTTATTTTTTGTCTTTTTCATCATTATTATTATTATTATTTACAATTTATTCACTTTATATCCCAGTCATAGTCCCCTCCCTTTTCTTCTTCTGGTCCCACTGTCCTTCCCTCTTCCCCACCTATGTTTCTTCCTGATACACATCAGTGGAATTCTTCCTCCCCTACTATCTAACCCTAGCCTATCAAATCTCTTCAGGATTGTCAGGATCTTCTTCCTCTTTGGCCTAGTAAGGCCATCTCAACTGGAGCCTCATCATCATGTTCCCTTGGCAGAAAAATAAAAAGCTGATTGCTTCACTATCTCAAGCATTAAATCTCTGTATGGCTACAGGCACATTAGTATTGAAAAAAAAAAGAAGTTAAATATCTGAGGTTAGACTGTCTACACGTGAATATTTTTTTTCTTCATTAGATATTTTTACCTTCAACATGAAACTTAAGCTCTTTATTTTTCCTCACTTTTAATGTATGGAAAGTGAGAATCCTATGGGCCTCCTCTGAACAGGGGGTCTAGGTCCTCTCCATGCATGATTCTTGGTTTGAGTATTGGTTTCTGCAGACCCCCAGGGCCCAGATTTATTTGGAACTGTTGTTCTTATGGAGTTCCTGTCCCCTCCAGGTCTTTCTGTCTCCCTCTTCTATCATAAGGTTTCTGGCACTATGCCCAAAGTTTAGCTGTGAGTCTCAGTATCTCCTTTCAAACCCTGGTGAGTAGAATCATTAAGAAGCCCTCTGTAGAAGGATCCTGTCTTGTTCCTTGTCTTCTCCTACTTCCAGTGTCTATCCTGTTGGCCATTCTGAATGAGGATTGAGCATCTTCCCTGGGGTCCTCCTTGTTGTTCAGCTTCTTTAAGACTGTAGATTTTCATATACTTATCCCATATTATATGACTAATATCCACGTATAACTGAGAATATACCATGAGTTTCCTTCTGCTTCTGGGTTACCTCTCAGGATGACCTTTTCTAGTTCCCGCCATTTGCCTGCAATTCATGATTTCCTTGTTTTTAACTGCTGAGTAGTATTTCATTGTGTAGATGTACCACAATTTCTGTATCCATTACTCCGTTGAGGGACATGTAGGCTGTTTCCAGACTCTGGCTATTACAAACAAACCTGCTTTGTACATAGATGAGCAAATGTCTTTATAGAATGATTTGTCATATTTTGGGTATATGCCTAGGAGTGGTATAGCTGGATCTTGAGGTAGCACTATTCCTAATTTTCTGAGAAAGCACCAGATTGATTTTCAAAGTGATTGTACAAGTTTACATTCCCACCAGAAATGGAGGAGCATTCCCCTTTCTCCACATCTTATCCAGCATGCATCATTCATTGAGTTTTTTATCTTAGCATTTGAGGGGGGAAGGTGAAATCTCAGGGTCGTTTTGATTTGCATTTCTGGAATGACTAAGAACATTGAGCATTTTTTAAGTGTTTCTCTGCCAATCAATATTCCACTACTGAGAATTCTTTTGCTTTTTACCCCATTTTTATTATTATTGTCATTATCATTTATTACAATTTATTCAATATGCATCCTGGCTGTGACATCCTCCCTCTTCTCTTTCCAATGCCACCTTCCTTCCATCTTCTCACCCTATGCCCCTCCCCTAGTCAATTGTTAGAGGAGGTCCTCCTCCCCTTTTATCTAACCCTAGCCTATCAGGTCTCATTAGGACTGGTTGCACTGTCTTTCTCTGTGGCCTGGCATGGCTGCTCCCCCCAGGAGGAAGTGATCAGAGATCCTGCCACTGAGTTCAGAGACAGCCCCCGCTCCCCTTACTAGGGAACCCACTTGGAGACTGAATGTATGGGCTATATCTGAAAATCCTTCCATGCATGGTCTTTGGTTGGGGGATCAGTCGCTTCAGGGCCTCCCAGGGCATAGACATTTTGGCTCTGTTGGTCTCTTTTTGGAGCTCCTATACCCCGCAGGTCTTTCTATCTCCTTCTTCTTTCATAAAATTCCATGCATTGTGCTCAGAGTTTGGCTATGACTCTCAGCCTCTGCTTCAATACCTCAATCAGTAGAGCCTTTCAGAGGCCATCTGTGGTAGGCTCCTGTCCTGTTCCCTGTCTTCTTCCACTTTGATGTCTATTGTGTTTGCCCTTCTGAATTAGAATTGAGCATCTTCTCTAGGGTCTTCCTTGTTGTTTAGCTTCTTTAGTAGTGTAGATTTTAGTATGGTTATCCTACATAATATGTCTAATAAGCACTTATGAGTGAGTATATACCATGTGTGTCTTTTTGTTTGTGGGTTACCTCACTCAAAATGATCTTTTCAGTTCCCACCATTTGCCTACAAATTTCATGATTACCTGTACCCCATTTTAATTGGATTACTTGACTTTTGCCTTTTACACACACAGCCTTCTCTTTCATTGTGTTAATTTTAATACTATAATTTTGCTTCAATTACCTTTTGAAGACAATGCGTACTGCATTGAATTTCATCTTTCCCCCTTGAGAGCACAAATTCCCATCTGATTTGCTACATTTAACTCTCAGAAGCTGTCATGTTTAATTATGTCTCAGCATTGCATACTTTACAACCAACATTATTTCATATCTGTTTTGGCATTTTCTTTGACCTATCATTTGTTTACACAATGTTGTTTCAAGCTCTCCACCTCACAGCAAATTCTCACCTTTTATGTTTGTGAATAAATTTCCAGTGCAACAAAGCTTATTGTCAGTCAGTGCCATCTATATGTCCTTTGGATTAGTTATACCTATCTTTATAGCACAAGGTAAAAAAATGAAAAAAGAAAACATTCTTAAGTGATAATATTTACTTTTACCTTCATGTGTGATCTTTTTTGTATTCTTGTTATATTTATATTGGGTTTGTTTGTTGTTAAAAACATTGATTTTTTTTAAACTGCTATTGGGCACAAACCTGAGGTATTATCTACTGAGATAAATAAAATATGTATATATAGATATATATTTTCCATTTCCGTTCATAATTTTACAGATTCACTTCTTATATCATTAAAATCATTTTGTGACTTATACATATATACACATAAGTAGTTTAAAATGCTTTAAATTAATTTAATTGTTTAGCAAAACTAACAGATACTTTAAAATGCATTGATATGTTTTTTTCTTTACACACTACACCATTTAGCTTAAGTGACATTATATAAAGTTTATGGGATTATAGTTTTGTTTTCACTCCTTAGTTTGTGTGTGTGTGTGTGTGTGTGTGTGTGTGTGTGTGTGTGTGTGTGGTATTTGAGACCAGAAGTCACTCTATTGCCAGAGCTGGCCCTTGTCTCGTAGACCGACCTTTAACTTATTTTGATCCTCCTGCCTCTTCTTCCCAAGTACATACCTAGATCAGATTTTTATATTTTTATGATTTCTACAGTATTATAAAAAGATAATAAAGGTATATTTGGTTTTGACACTTTGTATTTTATTTAAACATTTATTCAAATAAAATATAGTGTCAACTGTGGTGATTTTATGTATCCATTAATGTACCTTGCCTTTATATAAATTTCTCTCTGGAATTCAAGTTTTCCATTTGTGATCACTCTCGTTCTTTCAAAATAAATTTCTTGTGCATATGTTTTACATAACTTGAATAAGTAATAAAATACTTGACATATCTTTTGTAAAACGTACTTCTGGACTGTTTTTTGTTTAATTGTTGTTGTTTTACTGTGTATACTATTCTAGTTTCTGTTTATTTATTTATTTATTCTATTAATTGAAGTTTATTCACATTGTATCCCAGCTGTAGCACCCTCCCTGGAAAAACTCTGGGTGACTGGCTGAACACAGCCCTGAGCTGAATGAGAAGCTTCCCTCAGTGCCTCCAGCTGCCACTGCAGACTGGGACACACAGTCTCCCACCATGCTGAGGCTCCCCAGATACCATTCCGGTTCAGGTGCATCAGCTGTGCACATCTGCTAGCCTTGATGTGACCATGCAGCCTCCCACCACCCCTACAGCCTCCAGCCACCCCGCCACCCCGCCAGCCACCATCTCGGACCAGGACACATAGTTTCTGGTACAGACGGAGGCACCCCAGACACCATTCCAGACAGGGTTGCATCAGCGGGCACACATCTGCTAGCTCTGATCTGAATGTGCAGCCTCTCCTGGCCCTGCCAGCTACCGTCCCGGACCAAGACACAGAGTTTCCTGTCCAGACTGAGGCACCACAGATACCATTCCAGACCTGGGAGAAATGGTGGGCGCACATCTGCTAGCCTTGATCTGAACACATGCCTCCCACAGTGCTGCCAGCCGCCACCCTGGACCAGGACATATAACATCCCGACCAGACTAAGGTGTCTCCAGTTAACATCCCAGACTGGGGTGCACAGCTTCTAGCTCAGAAGGAGCCGCCAAGTCCGCAGTCCAGAGGGGAGCCCTTAGCAGCAAGCCCAGGTCTGAACACGGAGACCCCAGAGCAGAGCAACGTCCCCAGCCGCCATCTCAAACCGGGACACTCAGCCTCTGGCACAAAGTGAGGTGCCAAGACTCCAGACCAGAGTGGTGACCAGCCTGTGGTGTTCACAGCTTCTAGCACAGAGCCCACAACAGAGTACTTGTCCCACCCACAGCGCCACCTACTGACCTCAGAGTCCAGCCTGCAGAACCCACCATAGACTGAAGAACCATGGGAATTCAAGAAACCAAGAGCTGGTTCTTTGAGAAAATCAACAAGATAGACAAGCCCCTAGCCAAACTAACAAAAAGGCAGAGAGAAACTATCAAACTCAGCAAAATCAGAAACAAAAGGCGGACATAACAAGAGACACTGAGGAAATCCAAACAATCATTAGGTCTTACTTCAAAAGCCTGTGCACCACAAAATTTGAAAATCTAAATGAAATGGACAATTTTCTTGATAGATCCCATCTACCTAAATTAAGTCAAGATCAGGTAGAAAGATTGAATAGACCTATATCCCCAATGGTTTTAGTACAGAATTCTACCAGACCTTCAAAGAAGTCCTAACACCAATTCTCTCTAAACTATT
>CM053745.1:34422445-34446258 GCA_028658305.1 Pachyuromys duprasi | reverse complement strand
CCATGACCAAGTAGGCCTCATCCCAGACATGCAAGGGTGGTTCAATATAGGGAAATCCATCAATGTGATCCACCATATAAACAAACTGAAGGAGAAAAACCACATGATCATCTCCCTAGATGCTGAAAAAGCATTCGACAAAATCCAACACCCATTCATGTTTAAAGTCTTGGAGAGATCAGGGATTCAAGGCACATACCTAAACACAGTAAAGACAATATACAGCAAGCCTATAGCCAACATCAAACTTACTGAAACCAATCCCACTGAAATCAGGGACAAGGCAAGGCTGCTCATTGCCTCCATATTTCTTCAACATAGTACTTGAAGTCCTAGCTACAGCAATAAGACAACTAAAGGAGATCAAAGGGATGCAAATTGGAAAGGAAGAAGTCAAAGTATCACTATTTGCAGACGATTTGATAATATCCATGACTGACTCCAAAAATTCAACCAGAGAACTCCTTCAAGTGATAAACACCTTGAGTAAAGTGGTTGGATACAAAATCAACTCAAAAATATCAGAAGCCCTCCTATACACCAAAGACAAAAGGGCCGAAAAGAAAATTAGGGAAACAACACCCTTCACAATAGCCACTAATAATATAAAGTACCTTTGGATGACTCTAAACAAGCAAGTGAAACACCTGTTTGAAAAAAAAACTTCAAATCTCTGAAGAAAGAAATTGAAAAGATATCAGAAGATGGAAAGAACTCCCAGGCTCATGGATTGGAAGTATCAACATAGTGAAAATGACCATATTGCCAAAAGCAATCTACAGATTCAATGCAATCCCCATCAAAATACCAATAGAATTCTTCACAGACCTTGAAAAAAATTCTCAACTTCATATAGAGATACAAAAAACACAGTATTTCCAAAATGATCCTGTACAACAACAGATCATCTGGAGGTATCTCCATCCCTGACCTCAAGCTGTACTACAGAGCAATAGTAATAAAAACTGCATGGTATTGGCATAGAAACAGAATAGTGGATCAATGTAACTGAACTGAAGACCCATAAATAAACCCACACACCTATGGAAACTTGTTTTTTGACAAAGAAGCCAAAACCATTTAATGGAAAAAAGACAGCATCTTCAACAAATGATGCTGGCCCAACTGGATTTCTATATGCAGAAAAATGAAAATAGATCCATATTTATCACCCTGCACAAAACTAAAGTCCAAGTGGATGAAAGACCTCAAATAAAACTAGACACACTAAACTGGTTAGAAGAAAAAGTGAGGAAGACCCTAGAAGTCATTGGCACAGGGGACTATTTCCTGAACAGAATACCAACAGCACAGGCTCAAAGATCAACAATCAATAAATGGGACCTCATGAAGCTGAAAAGCTTCTGTAAAGCAAAAAACACTGTCATCAAAACAGAACGACAGCCTACAGACTGGGGATGGATCTTTACCAATCCTACTTCTGAGAGAGGGCTAATATCCAGTATATATAAAGAACTCAAGAAGTTAAAAAGCAACAAATCAAGTAATCCAATTAAAAAGTGGGGTATGGAGCTAAAAAGAGAACTCTCTGTAGAGGATTGTAGAATGGCAGACAAACACTTAAACAAATGCTCAATGTCCTTAGCCATCAGGGAGATGCAAATCAAAACAACCCTGAGATGTCACCTTACACCTGTCAGATGCCTAAGATCAAAAACTCAAGTGACAACAAATGCTGGAGAGGTTGTGGAGAAAGGGGAACTCTCCTCCATTGCTGGTGGGAATGCAAACTTGTACAACCACTCTGGAAATCAATTTGCCTCTTTCTTAGACAATTAGGGATCGTGATTCCTCAAGACCCAGCTATACCACTCTTAGGCATATATCCAAAAGATGCTCAAGTACACAACAAGGACATTTGCTCAACTATGTTTCTCACTGCTTTATTCATAATAGCCAGAACCTGGAAACAACCCAGATGTCCCTTAGTCGACGAATGAATACAGAAATGGTGGTACTTTTGTTACTCAGCAATTAAAAACGAGGAAATCATGAAATTCGCAGGCAAATGGTGGCACCTGGAAACGATCATCCTGAGTGAGGTATCCCAAAAGCCGAAAGAAACACTTGGTATATACTCACTTACATAGACCTATAGGGTAGGATGGACATGCTGAAATCTATACACCTAGGGAAGATAAGCAAGAAGGAGGACCCAGGGTGGGATGATCAATCATCGGTTAGATGGAAAAATGGGATGGACATTGAATGCAGGAGAAAACAATCAACAGGACAGGAGCCTACCACAGAGGGCCTCTGAAAGACTCTAACTAACAATGAATCAAAGCTGATATTAAGACTCACAACCAAGCCATCACCACAGTGCAGGCAATCATATGAAAAAAAGGGGGAGTTAGTAAGACTTGGCAAGGACAAGAGCTCCACAAGACCGAATAGATCAGGGCACAGGGGTCTTTTATGAGACTGTTTCTCCAACCAAGGATAATGTATGGATACAAACTCTAACCCCTGCTTGTATGTGGCCCATGGTAGCTCAGTACCCAACTGGGTACCCTAGTAAGGGAAACAGGGACTATTTCTGTCATGAACTCAATGGCTGGCTTGTCGAACACCCCCCCCCCTTGACCTGAGGGAGGAGCAGCCTAACTAGATCCCAGAAGAGGACATTGCAGCCAGCCCTGAAGAGACATGATAAGCTAGTGTCAGATGGAAGAGGAGGAGGTCCTCCCCTATCAGTGGACTTGGAGGGGGCAGGGAGAAGAAGAGGGAGGGATGGGGAGAGTGGGAGGGAATGAGGGAGGAGGCTACAGCTGGTATACAAAGTATATAACCTCTGATTAATATAAAATAAATAAATTACTTAAGAAAAGATACATAATCACATACTAACTTAAACAATGAAGCTAACTGGTAAGTATGCCCACTCAAAGTTTGGAAATTAATTTTGCACCTTTCATATACAAATTTTCTGGGTCTGATGAAATGAGATATATTTTAATACATAATATATATGACATGATTATAAGCTACAGTTTAAATTAGTTTTGAAAGTTAGATTCATCAACATTGATCCTGAGTTTTTGTGCTTTATGTGTAAGTGAAACTTACACACACACACAGATACATTTACATCAATAAAATATAATCAAGGTAGATTAAAACATGTTTCCATCAAGGAATGGATTAGTCTGAACCCTCTATGTGTTTCTAGTATATACCTGCATCTACATTTCTATCTACATCTTCCTATTCCAATATTTCTACCTGTACCTGTACCAACCTATATATATATTTATATATTTTTGTATATATACACACACATATATATACTTATATACTTATATATACACATATATATACACACACATATATATGCTCAAGACCATTTTTATGGGCCATACATTTACTTACGTTAACTACATCTAGATTCATAAAATAATAAGTTATCTTGATTTTCAATTGGGTCTTTTCAGTTAAGTTTTATCACAGAATCTAGTGAGCCATAGATAAATAACTAGAAAATAAGATTTGAATATTTATTCTCTCCATTTATGATTCAGGCAAGCAATTACAGAACTATTTTATCAAAAATTATTAATTCAACTACTGTATAAATATTGTAATTATAGTCAATTAGTGGACACAAATATTGGAAATAGTGAGTATTTTGTATGTGTTCATTGTTATTGAATTATAATAATCATCATTTCCTTGTTTGTAGGTAAATTTCATTTTGTATTGATAACCTATGACAAGTTTTTAAAATAAAGACAGAAGACATTGTGGAATAGCAAATTGAATACTTAAATTAATGCTTAAAATACCTATCAAGTAAGTCAAACATGGTGTTGAACAAATCAAGGGTTTTCTACTGTAAAAAAAACTGAAAAACGTTTAAAATAATGCTGCATTTCCCCTGTACCACCTCTGTGGACATTTCCTCTCCTTGTTCATTTCCTTAATCATCAATAGGTTTCCTAACATATGACCTGATCACATACCTTTGAAATGGAAATTGAGAAAATAATGTGTTTTCGGTTCAAAATAATCCACTCTTTATAAAAGTGTGCTTTGTCATTTCTTTTTATACCGTGTTTATCCAGCATTTCCTGAATTAGTAATTGGCTGAGTTCTTCACGCAATCCTTGAAAGAACAAGGCACAGACTCATTTTAACTTATAATCGTTATCCAAGAAAACTATTCTGTATGGAAATTAAAAAAAAAGAAAACATGGTAAAGACTCCGTGAAGGTATATAACTGATACTGCACAGTAATTGGCCTAGTCTTACACTGAATATGTAAACATGTGATAAGTAAGCTGTGATGTGCAAACTCATATAAGACTTTTATCATAAACACCACACATTAAATAAATGATAATAAGTAAATTCTTTGATAGTTCAGCCTTGATGTCTTCCTCAAGCTTCAGAGATAAAAATTAGCTTTGTAATATGATTTTGCATTTTTGTATTTATAAATATTATTGAATGCAAAGTAAACTCTCATGGAAGATAATATGCTTATTTGGTATGAAAACCTGGAGTTATGGAATGTAAACTAATTGAATGATATTTATTTTATTTGTTGTCATTCTCAGTTAATTATCAGTATAAACATTTAAATAATTTAATTATATATCTTGAAACTATACAAGATTTATTAGTAATTTTAATTGTCTACCAGACTGTTATTGCTGATATTAAAGTGAGACAGAAAATACATCTCACCAGAAAAGTGCTCGCCTAGCATGTACCCGACATTGGGTGTGATACTATTTACCAAGAAAAGGAAAAACATAAAAAAATCACATCACTAAAGGAGGCAAAGTCAGAATTTATTAACCTTTAAAAATATTTTGATCATCTAACTCACCAGGAAAGTATGATAGTGTATTTTAAAATAGTATCTCATGTATCATAATATGTACATTTAAAAATTACAAAAATGAATTCTGTTACTTTATTATATCAAATATGATAGTCATAAAATATATAATTATGTTGAAATAATATTGTTAAAATTATTTTCTAAATGTGTATTTTGATATGGCTATGAATAATTCACTGGTAGACTTTAATGGAATAATATTAACTTTAATCTTTAATTTTGCAACCATAATATTCTAACACCGTACTTCACAATGTTGTAGTAAATGCTCTAATAAGTGTTCAAAAATTAAATTTAATAATTAAATATGAAAAAAAGATGGAAAGATTTTAACTCTTGAAAACTATCAAATGGCTTACAATAAAACTTTTTATAATATATGTAATTGTAATTATTTAAATTAAAAATTATAAGACTAATCCAATGCACCCTGCAAAACAGCTTAAACATGTTTTCTGAGATGGCACTAATATGCCATTTGCATTAATTATCCTCTCAATTGCACAGAACAGAATTATCAGACTTTGAAGTAAAGCTTCAGCACGTAAACTGCAATACAAATTTAGAAACGGAAAAAAATATTACAGGTTCCTTAACCTGATTCATCGTGCACCATGTCAGTCTGTAATACCACTATCTACGTGATGCATTGAGGCATAAAATATTAATTTTAAATGAAATTATTAAACATTTATGGGATATTGGTTATGAGGTATTTCTTAGTTAACACTTTCTTAACATCAGAGCATGTGTCACCTGAATTACTCAAACCTCAACTCAAAGACTCAAGGTTAGAATTTGGAGTTCACTGCTACTTAATTCCTCTATAGAGTGATTTAGTAGCATGCATGATCTCCTAGAATCATGCTCACTTGACAGAACCCTGAAAAAGCAGTGTGTATTGCTGAGAATGATCATTGTACCTCATGCAGTTGTATTTCAGAAAATTTGAGCCAAAAACTTCTTAAAAATACTTACTAAAATTGTAGGACAGTGAGACTCTTTTGTTTTTGAGTTTTATTATTAATTTTATTTTTTAATATTAGTTACAGTTTATTAACTTTGTATTTAAGCTGTATCTCCCTTCCTCATTCCCTCCCAATCCCTCCCTCCCTCATCTCCTCCCTGCCCAGTTCCAAGTCCATTTAACTTCATAGACAGCTCTTTGACCACCCTCCCCCCACCCCTAGAGGGAGGAGCAGCCCTGCTAGACCACAGAGGAGGACTTTGCAGTCAGTCCTGAAGATACCTAATAAGCTAGGGTCAGATGGAAAGGGAGGAGATCCTCCCGTATCAGTGGACAGCGGGACACTTAATGCTGGAAACATGGCACAACACAATTTGAAAAACACCATCATATATTCAATTATTTGACCTTCATAGGAACATGTCAAAATAACAATATAATAACAATTAAGTAACAATAGTGACAAGTTATGCTCAAGATGCTAATCAATTCAGTCTTGCTGCCAATAGAAAAACAAGAAAGCACAGGTTTTCAAGGTGATGATGATTAGTCTCATGGTGTATATGTGAAATGTTCGCCACAGGTCCATGTTTTTAAGCACTTGATGTCCTCCTGGTCGTGCTGTTTGGAAGGCTATGGGACCTTTGAGAGGGGGGAGCCTCAATGAAGTAAGTACATCCCTAGATGTAAGACTTGACATTTTGCATCCTGGTGCAACTTTCTGTTCCCTGTCAGTATACAAATGAATGATACAGTTTGACAAGTTAGATTCCTGCTCTGGTTCCATGCACTACCTGCCTAATGCCCTGTGCCCTCTGTCATACAGTGGACCCTTGCTCTGGAACAAACCCAAATTAAACCTTTTATTTTTTAGTGTTAAAACAGGAAAAAAAAACTCAGAAAAATAAAAATGAGGAAATTATGTAATTTGCAGGCAAATGGTGGGTCCTATAAAAGATCACCCTGAGTGAGGGAATGAAGAAGGAGAAAGATACATATAGTATATACTCACTTACAGTGGATATTAGCCATATAATATAGGCTAAACATACTCAAATCTATAGTCCTAAAGAAGCTAAACAAGAAGGAGGACCCTAGGGAAGATGCTTAACCCTAATTCAGAAGGGCAAACAGGATAGGCATTGGAAGTAAGAGAAGAAAAAGAACAGGAAAGGAACCTTCCAAAGAACACCTCTGAAAGACACTACCCACCAGGGTAGCAAAGGAGATACTGGCTTGAGCATTTGAGACCTCAAAGCCCACCTACAGTGAAGCTCTTTCTCCAAAAGAAGCCACACCTACTCCAACAAGGCAACACCTCCTTTATTGCAACCCTTGATATACGCTTGTTTTATAAGTTGAAGTTCTACGACAGGCTGAACTTCCAACTTTGAAAAGATAAAGCACAGCACCATTTGTAGAGTCATGTCAAATGTTCAAATTAGTTTCCCTTGTTACCTGCATTGTGAAATTCTAAATTAATTATTAATGCAGGTTGTACTCAAATTTGTCAGCAACAGAATCTTGCTGGTACAGGAAAAATACCGAAATATCTTACATATCTAAAATAAATCACTTAGCAAGTTCTGCACTGACATTCAATGAAACAGCACACAAACATTAAGAGTGAATTCATGGAGCTGCACATTATCATTTGAATGTCATGACATGAAAACTAAGATAGTATAAATCATCGCCTCAACACATTAAAATTGCAACTGTTAGAGCAAAACTGAATTATGTAAATAAACATCAGTTTTATTACTTCCTCTAATGTATAACTTCATATATCCATAAAATTTGTCTCCCAATGTGATGAAAATCTGATTAAATTTAGAACTCATTCAGAACTATTTCTATGTCAAAGCCATCTATAAAATATTTGTGAAAATGATTTAAATACAGTAATGTTTTCTGCACTCTCAAAAACATGAAAATATTTAATTTCATTATTTTTATTTATATAATTCTACAACATTACTACTATTGTTATTTTGGGATGGAATCTTGTGTATTCCAGGCTGTATTCAGCTCATTATACAGCCAGGGGTGACAAATACAGCTTTATTCTCTTAGTATAATATACTTTGTCAAAATCAATTTAGGGAAAAAGAGTTTCTTTGGCTCACAATTTCAGGTAAGTTTGCACATCATATCCACGAGTAGTAAACAATGGGTTTATGGATGCCTACTGCTTAGCTTCCTCTCACACTGTCCCGAGCACAGCCTACAATCTGGCATTCCCAACATTTAGATTGAGGCTTCTCGCCACTTTTATAACCAAATTAAGAAAAATCCTTAGAAGAATGTTGAGAGGTCCAGCTCCCAGATGATTCAAGGTTCTGCCAAGTTGGAAATTAAAAAAAAAATCCCTACAAGAACCTTAAATTACTGATATTCCTACATCCATCTTCATGCTGGGATCAAAATCCTGTGCTTTTGATTTTACATCATAAGAGACATATGGCAACTCTGTGCCTTCTGCGTGCTATGCAAGCAATCAAATAAATGAGGTCTGTTCCCAAATTCAGTTTCTTTTTATTATACGTTCACTTAAATTTGAATTTGAGAAACGAATGATGAGCTTTTACCTTGTGTGAAATCAATAGGCTTGGTTTTAGTTTTTATGTACAATTCTTTCAAAGAATAATTTACCTACAACATTGAGATGCATTGTAAAATGTAAACATACTTGCTTAGTCCATACTCCCAAAATAGTTATTTACATTATGCAAAATTGAAAGATATGGTTTTAATTTATTCATTCAGAAAACAAATTAATTCCCTTTTCTCCTAAACACAGGTCATATACATACACCTGCAATGCACATACATATATATATATATATATGTATATATTCGTTCTATTTAGGTTCAAGGCAAATTATATGTTGCTTAATTTTAATTCATTCTAAAAGAAGCTCACATTATATGATTGTGGTTTATTATCAGTAGATCAACTTTTACTTTTGAAAATTTTGTGGAAGAAAATTTGGGTTAGGTGAAGATAAATTGTTACCATGGAATCACAGAACTAAGAATAGCATCCAGTGAGTTGGTGCACTTAGCTCTCATCTCCACGAGAAAGATTTCAAGCAAAGTAGCATTTGAGTCAGGAATTTCATCTCCTTGGTTAAATCCCATTAGGTGATAGTTTTGTCTCCAATTGCAATGCAGCTAAAAGCTCAAGAAAGTGAAATATGTGACTATTATTACCATGTCACATTCAACACAAGAAATTCATGTAAGCAAAAAACCTTCATCATCACAAATCATAATTTTAGTCCAAATAATTGTAAATAGCCAAAATAATTGTAACAAGTTACATATTTAAACTTAATGTTAAAATTATCCAATATCTGTGATGACTTAGTTTTCATGTTAGTTAATAATATATCATATAATTTAAAATGTTTTAGAGGGAGTATTAAAATTACAGCTACTTGCAATGAGTTACACAACATAGAAAGGTCACAAATGAACTTGTAGTACAATTTAATCATATCATTAATATTTGAAAATATTGGGTATGTATATTAGATAAGAAATTAAAGACAAGAAACAGCTATCTTACACATATTATGACAACCTGGAACCAGTGATTTTATAAGACAAATATGGCTACATAGAAAACTTATTTTCAGATATATGTCACATTAAACTCAAGAAACAGTAGCATGTTCAAGAAACATAAAGAGAGAAGAGAGAAATGAGAAAAAGCAATATTCAGGCAAATCACACACCTATCTTTTCTAAGTATAATACTTGAACATTTTATACTTATTTTTATACTATTTTACATTTTTCAGTTGTCCTTTCTGAATCTCATGTTTTAACTAACTGCTACATATTTGAAATCATTTCAGAAAAAAAGTATTTGGATATCGAGAAATTTTATCTTTACAGATAAAATTTGTTACTTCACTTTTCAGTATATTTTAATTTTAACTATTAGTGACAAATATTACTGTATTTATTGGTTAACTTCAAACTCATGTTTCCACTTTCACCTCTCCCACATACCACAACTTCTATGTCATCATTTTGTATTCAAGCTGACAATTTTATGTTTTCATATGTGTGAGAAGATGGGTTCAAGTGTTCCTGGGTCTCAGTGGTCTTCTGAGTCATTGATTTCATGGAAAAAAAAACAGTGTATAACTTTTCATAAATAAGCAAAGAGGAGGACCCGGCAGCCAGTCCTGAAGATAAGTGATAAGCTAGGGTCAGGTGGAAGGGGAGGAGGAGCTCTCACATCAGTGGACTTGGAAAGGGGCAGGGAGGAGATGAGGGAGGGAGGGTGGGGTTGGAAGGGAGTGCGGGAAGGGGCTACAGCTGGGATACAAAGTAAATAACCTGTGATGAATATAAAAAATAAAAATTAGTAAAAAATAATAAAAAAGAATGAAAGGAAATCCCACCAGGTTACTAATTACATTCCTCAAAAGCCCACACAAATAATCTCAAAATGCAGTTTGAACCAGGTGTTATATACACTGTGGATAGTATGACCACTCAGAAGACTGAAGTAGAGACCATTAATTCCAGGACAGTCTAGCCTCCTTGATGTAGACTAAAGTCTGGATTTTATAGTGAACTAGAAAAAACAACCACAGATATGTAATAAAGTGAATCCCTATGCTTTTTAAAAAGACACAGAAATCACATGGAATTCTAAGAAACCTCTAGCAGGCAAATCAATCCGGATTTAAAAACAAAGCAAACAACAAATAAACAAACAGAAGGGAGGCACCACTGTATCTAACATCAAGGCAAACTGCAGAATGGTAGTAACTGCATAGCTTATGGTGTTAGTATAAAAGTAGACACAATGACGAACAAGGGACTATATAAATCTCGGAAACACACACACACTAAACTGACCCCCAAAAGTATTTCAAAGTCGTATATTTTGAAAGTAGTAAATTTTGCCTGAAAATTTATGTATGTATTGGCAAAAGGTTGAAACTTGACCACCAGGTCACACTTTGGAAACAAAAAGTAACCGAATACGTACCACAGACTGAAGTAAAAGACCAGTAACTATAGAAAATTATTTGAGAGCAGCAGGACCTCCCCCCCCCCTTTACTCGAGTTCATCAAGTTGCATCAAGACTGAGGGAGTCCTCTTCTTCTGTGGTCTGGGGAGGCAGCCCCGCCAGAGGAAAGTGATCAGAAATCAGGCAACAGAGTCCAAGTCTGAGACAGCCCTGGTTCCCCTTACTAGGATACCAACAAGAAGCCTGAGCTGCCTATCTGCTTCATCTGTGTAAAGGGTCTAGGTCCAGTCTATGCATGGTCCTTGGTTGGTGCTTCGATCTCCACAATCCCCCTTGGGGCTTAGTTCTCTCTGTTGGTCTTCCTGTGGAGCTTCTGGCACCTCCAGGTCCTTCTCCCCTTCCTCCCACTTTTCCAGAAGACTCTCTACACTTTGCCCAGTGTTTGTTGTGAGTCTCAACATCTGTTTCAATCCAGTGCTGGGTGGCACCTCTTGGAGGACAGCTATGCTAGGCTCCTGCCTGTGAACATAGCAGAATATCTTTAGCAGTGTCAGGGGTTGGCTCTTTCCCATGCGGTCTGTCTCAGGTTGGGCCAGGCATTAATTGGACATTCTCTCAATCTCTATTCCACCTTTAGCCATTCATATCTTGTAGGCTGGTAAATTTTGAGTTGAAGTTTTTGTGGGTGGGTTGGTGATCCCCACCTTCTACTAGGAGTTCTGCCTAGATAGAGGGTGTCCTCAGTCTCCATGACCCCTGCTGGTAGGAGTCTCAGCTAGAGTCAATTCACATCCTCCCATAAGCTTTCGCTGTCTTAGGGCTCCAGCTTAAATAGAGAATTCCCAGCCCACCAGTTTCTCTTCTCTCTCTAGGCCCTCTGTCTCCTCTGCTTTCCCAAGGTCTGTACCTCACCCTCATTTCTCTCTGAGCTCCCTCTCCTACTTTGTTTCCTCTCTTCAACCAATCTTACTGTGTATTCTATTTCACCTTCTGAGTGAGAGGTTTTTAAACTTTACATCCCAAGTGTTTCTCCTTACTCCTCGCCTCCCAGTCACCTCTTCTCCCTTTTCCCCCTTTCCTCTCTCTTTGTCCCCAGAAAGGGGAGTCCCTTCCTGCTGTGCCATCCTTCTCCAAGACATCAAGTCACATCAAAACTGAACATATCTTCATCCCCTGAGCCAGTCAAGGCAGCCCTGCCAGGGGGGGAGTGATCCAAATGCAAGCAATAGAGTCCATGTTAGAAACAGTTCCCTCCACCCCTCTCTGCTTGCCAGGCACCCCATATGAAGAGCAAGCGGCCCATGTGTGCAGGGTGCCTAGGTCCGGATCATGCATGCTCCTTATTTGATGTCTCAGTCTATGAAAGCTTTCATAGGACTAAGTTAGTTATCTCTGTTGCTCTTATTGTGAAGTTCCTGTCCCCTCCAGCTCCGTCCATCTTTTCCCCAACATTT
Organism: Pachyuromys duprasi; assembly: GCA_028658305.1. NCBI lineage: Eukaryota > Metazoa > Chordata > Mammalia > Rodentia > Muridae > Pachyuromys > Pachyuromys duprasi. The sequence goes on along the minus strand of CM053745.1, from coordinate 34,433,966 downwards.
CCAAAGGACCCCTGGAGCCCTGTGCTTTGCTGCAAGTCCCTAGTGGACGGAAGGCAACAACAACCCATGGACAAAACCTGTGATTCAAAAATTACACTGTGTACAGGAAGTGTAGGGACAACGAAGGAACAAAGACTGGGGGAAAATCCAACCAATCCATGGTCGAGAGCCAGGCCCTGACACTGTTACTGATACTCTGCTATGCCTGCATACAGGAGCCTAGCTTGACTGCGAGGCTCCAGCCAGCAGAGATTGAGATCTCACTAAGAATACAAAGAATTTAAATCCATCTTTTAGCTTTCATGCCACGTTGGTTCTTGGAAACAATGTCAAGCTTCTTATAAATTCTTCTTGTTCATATGATAACCAGAATGTGTAAATCTGTTTTATTTTTTTTCAGTTTGAAGGATCATAAAAACATTATTTTCATGATTTTAAGTATTAAGTCGTATCTTACAATTTATAGAGATTTCTCTTTATCAACCTGAATTGAACATTTCAGAAAAATTTCTGAAAATAATGTAGTTTAAGTAAGAGTTACTAAAATCTGTGTCCGTATAGAATCTTCTTTGTTGCTCTATCACATTCACATAAAAATATATAAAAGCATCATGTTATGATGTGTTTAGTGTTTATTTTATAGTAGACAGAAAACATGTTCTATGAGATATATTGCACTGAAAATATTTCAGAAACTGAGAAAATCATCATTGATTTGCTGCACACACACACAAAAAATGTTTCATGTATGCTAGTTGCTATACAAAAAGTAGCTACACTCGCTAAACTTCTCTCATCCCCATAAGTGGTGTATGTTTTATTTCTGAATTTCCCTTGGGAATCCTAGAAAAAAATCATATTAAAATTTCTGCTTCATATTCCTATGCACTCTTTTTCCTTGAGAGAATGTACTAAATATTTAGGAAAACAACTATTCTACACATTCAAAGTCATATGGAAATTAAAACAGGGAAATGAAAATTGAGAGGCAGGTTTTGAGGTAAAACAAGAACCAAGAGAAAAAAGCATATTGCTGAAAGAGGAGCTTGATGATACGAAATGTCAGATAGCATTTCTTTCTCAACTGTAAAGCATCTTATCCTAAATACGTTAGTGAATATACAAAAGAGAAGTTTTGGAAGTACTTAATTCCATCACAGATTTTATTTTTTGTTTAGTTGTTACATAAACCCGTAGATCTGCAAATTGAAAGACATGCTCTGTGCTACCCTGCTGAATTGCTGAACTTTTTGGAGGGTTTTTAAATTGCTGTAACATTTAGATGTTTTTGAACTCATGAAGAAAAACACTGAAAATGTACTAAACTTTTGGAATGCTGACACCATAAACAGATCTCTAGTGTCTGATATGTCTATATTTATGCATTAAAATGGATTTATTATCAACATAATTGGGCAATTGATTCAATTATGGTACAGAGTTTCAAAGCCGAAATAGGCAAATCCAGGGAGTCCCTCAGAGAGAAGAAGAAAGGGTCTGAGGAATCAGGGCCTCCGTGAGAACAGGCCCCACCGAATAAATTAACCAAAACTCATGGGGACTCATAGAGATCAGGGAGCCTCTAGAGATATTGACTAACTTGTCTGCATGAAAGTTTTGGCTGAATAGCTTGGTATTCTTGCTGCAATCATCACAGTGGGATCAAGGGTTGTCCCTGGCTCATTTGCAAACATCTGGAACCCTTTTCCTTCTACTGGACTGCCTTATCAGACTTGATGTGGTCTTATACACTTGGTCTTATTATAGCATGATTTGCGGTGGTCAGTTGATGTCCCTGGGAGGCCTACTCTTTTCTGAGGGGAAGCTGGGGGTGGGTAAGGCATTCTGGGGGATAGGGGAGGTGGTTGAGATGTTAAAAGGACAGGAACTGCAATCAGGGTGCAATATATGAGTACAATAAAAATAATAATAAAGGAAAAATTAAGAACATTAAAATCTTTATAGAATTATAAATTATATGCAAAGCATTAAAAAATACCAATAGGGGCCATGTATTTCAGTTATGTAAGTGGTTTTCTGTAAGATAGGAAGGTAAAAAAAGACTACTACACAAATGAAACTTTGGGGACCCCCCAAATCTTTCAAAATAAAACACATTTTTAAAGCATAAACAAAGGAAAATATTTCACTTGTACTTTCTGAAGAATAAGCAAAAAAATTAAAGGCAAATTTGAGTACTTTCCTTCAATTTGAGCATTGACAATGTAGCCTTCAAAAGTTTGCAAATTCTGGACATTAACTTTCTGTCAGGTAAACGGTTGGTGAAGATCATTTCCCAGTCTGTAGGTAATCATTTTGTTCTGAGGACAATGTCCTTTGCTTTATAGCTTTTCAGTTTCATGAGGTCCCATTTATTGATTGCTGCACTTAGAGACTGTGCTGTTGGTGTTCTGTTCAGGAAGTTTTCTCCTGTGCCAATGAGTTCAAGGCTCCTCCCCATTTTTCTTCTAACAGGATTAGTGAGCCCGGTTTTATGTTGAGGTCTTTGATCCACTTGGGCTTTAGTTTTGTGCAGGATGATAAATATGGATCTAGTTGTATTTTTCTACATGTAGACACCCAGTTAAACCAGCACCATTTGTTGAATATGCTATCTTTTTTCCCATTGTATAGCTTTGGCTTCTTTATCAAAAATCAAGTATCACAGGTGTGTGAATTTATTTCTGAGTCTTCTATTCCAGTCTCTATTCCATGACTCTGTTTCTATGCCACTACCATGCAGTTTTTATTACTGTTGCTCTATAGTAAAACTTGAGATCAGGGATGGAGATACCTCCAGAAGATCTGCTGTTGTACAGGACTGTTTTAGCAATTCTGGTTTTTGTTTTTGTTTTTCCATATGAAATTGAGAATTGTTCTTTCAGGTTCTATAAAGAATTGTGCTGGTATTTTGATGGGAATTGCATTGAATCTGTAAATTGGTTTTTGCCATGACGGTCATTTTACTATGTTAATCCTTCCAAAAAAACTTAGTATGTTAAACACCCACAAACCAATTAATCCAATTAAAAGTGTGGTACCGAGCTAAAGAGAGAATTATCAATAGAAGAATATCGAATGGCAGAGAAACACTTAAAGAAATATTCAGCGTCCTTAGTCATCAGGGAGATGCAAATCAAAACAACCCTGTTATTTCACTGTACTCCCATCAGAATGGCTAAGATCTAAACTCAATTGACAACCCATGCTGGAAAGGATGTGGAGAAAGGGGAACCCTCCTCCATTGCTGGTGGTAATGTAAACTTGTACCACCACTTTGGAAATCAATCTGGTGCTTTCTCAGAAAATTAGGAATAGTGCTACCTCAAGACCCAGCTATACTACTCCTAGGCATATATGCAAAGTATGCTCAACTGTACAATAAGGACATTTGCTCAATGATGTTCATAGCAGCTCTATTCATAATAGTCAGAAGATGGAATTAACCTAGCTGTCCCTCACTGGAGGAATAGATACAGAAATTATGGTACATTTACACAATGGAATACTATTCAGCAATTAAATACAAGAAAATCATGAAATTTGCAGGCAAATGGTGGGAACTAGGAAAGATAATCTTGTGTGAGGTAACCTCGAAGAGAAAAAACACACATAGTATATACTCACTCATAAGTGGATATTAGGCATATAATATTGAATAAATACACTAAAATCTATACTCCTAAAGAAGCTAAACAACAAGGAAGACCCTAGGGAAGATCCTCAATCTTCATCCACAAGGAGAAACACAAAAGATATTGGAAGCAGGAGAAGACAGGGAACAGGACAGGAGCCTACCAGAGAAGGCCTCTGAGATTCTACTGATTGAGGTATTGAAGCAGAGACTGAGACTCATAGCCAAACTTTGGGCACAGGGCATGGAATTTTTTGAAGGAAGGGGGAGATAAAAAGACCTGGAGGAGACAAGAGCTCCAAAAGAAGACCAACAAAAACAAAAACAAACAAACAAAAAAACTGAGTCCTGGGAGCCCTGCAGAGACTAATATCCCAACCAAGGACAATGCATGGAGATATCCTAAAACTCCTGCTCTAATGTAGCCCATAAACTCAGCATCCATGTGAGGTCCCATGATTTCTCTGGCATGAACTCAGTGACAGGCTCTCTGATCACCTCCCCCTGGGGGTTACAGCCTTGCCAGGCCACTGAGGAATACAATGCAACTAGTCCTGATGAGACGTGATACACTAGGGTCAAAATGAAGGGGAGGAGAATCTCTCCTATCAGTTGTCTAGGGGAGGAGCAGAGGGGGAGAAGAGGGAGAGAGGGACATAGTCACAGCTGGGTTAGAAATTTAATAAATTGTAATAAATGATAATACCAATAAAGATAAAAACATTATTAACTTTTAGATAGTTATACATGCTCCAAAGAATTGCAGATTTTAAAACATATATACATATATATGGCTTAGTGTTGTATATTGACTATTTTTTAGTAAATTCGTATAACATTACATGATTTTTTAATTCAGCAATAATCTTTTCCTCTTTTTCTTCTTCTTTTTGAAAACTGTATTTTTATTAATACTTTGAGAGTTTTATAGAATATATTTTGCTCATACTTACTCCCTTTCTTCAACTCTTCCCAGATCCACCCCTACCTCTGTACCTACCCAACTTCATGCTCTTTGATTATTCTTTTTCTTTGAATTTAAATTTAATTTTTATTAATTATGCTTTATTCACTTTGTATCCCCCCATAAGCCCTTCCCTCCTCCCCTTCCAATCCCCCCTTCTCTCCCCCTTCTCCACACATACCCCTCCCCAAGTCTGCTTATAGGGGAGGTCTTCCTCTCCTTCCTTCTGATCCTAATCTATCAGCTCTCCTCAGGAGTGGCTGCATTGTCTTCCTCTGTAGCCTGTTAAGGCTGCTCCCTCATCAGGGTGAGGTGATCAAAGAGCAGGCCAATCAGTTCATGTTGGAGGCAGTCCCTGTTCCCATTACTATGGAACCCACTTGGGTACTGGACTGGGATGGGCTACATTTGTGCAGGGGTTCTAGGTTATCTCCATGCATGGTACTTGGTTGGAATATCAGTCTCAGGAAAGACCCCTGTGATCAGATTTTTTGGATCTGTTGCTCTCCTTGTGGAGCTCCTGTCCTCGCTCTATCTTACAATTTCCCACATCTTTCATAAGAGTCCATGCACTCTGCCCAACATTTGGCCATAAGTCTCAATATCTGCTTTGATATTCTGCAGGGCAGAGCCTTTGAGTGGCCTTCTGTGACAGGCTCCTAACTTGTTTCCTGTTTTCTTCTTCTGATGTCCATCTGCTTTGCCTTTCTGTCTGGGGATTGAGCATTTTAGCCAGAGTCCTCCCTCTTGATTAGTTTCTTTAGGTGTACAGATTTTAGTAGGTTTATCCTATAAGGATATCATGAAATTTGCAGGTAAATGGTGGAAACTGGAAAGGATCATCCTGAGTGAGCTATCCCAGAAGCAGAAAGACACACATGGTATATACTCACTCACACAAACATATAATATAGGATAAACCAATCTTTGCCTCTTAAAAAAAAACATTCACATAAATGGTAGAGGCTCAGTTCCACCTCTCCTCAGTTAACAACAGCAGGAGATCATATTCTAAAAGTTTTCCCTGGACAGTTTCTATTCCATGTATTATCACACTAGATTCTCAGTTTTTTTCTTCCCCCCAAAAGCTTCTCTGTTATACTTCATCTCTGTCATCATTTCTTAATAACTTGAAACATATGAGAATTTACACTACTAAAAATACTACTACTATTAATTTACTACTAAAATATAACAGACATTCTACCAATTATTAATATATGCTGGAGAGATATTTGAAGGTATTGCATATCTGCAATAAACTACTATTATCCAAAAAGGACAGGAGAAATCAGAGTATCCTCATTTGTGCACATTCATTGAGCCATTTCCTCCACAGATGATGCCAGTCTATCCCAGACAGAATTATAGCATTGTAAAGCTTGTGTATTTAGATTTTTTACATTTAATAAATTCTACATCTAAGAAACATAATGATATTATAAATATTTGTAGACTTGTTTGCACTTCTCTTGAAATAAGCAATTATTTTAATTACATCAGCTTGTAGTCAATTTTCCACCCCATTTTCTAAAGGGAAATGCCATATCTCTGCTATTGTTGTTTACTATGCAGTTAGAGTATCATTTGGCAATATGTAGATATATAGGGCAGCCATGTACACTTGCCATCCAGTTGCCATTTAAATTGCCCTCTTATCATATATATAGATGGAAAGTATAAGATTGCACAATATTTATGGATGCCTACATCACTTGATCTTACCAGTGCTTATGATTTCGGGACCTGTGTAATCACAGACAGCTATATAAAGTATATTTATTTATAAAATGTTACTATATTTTGATAACAAATTCACAATGAAATGCTCACTTCACATAACTCTATGGTATGTAATAAAGAACCTTTTAAAATTCACATGCTGAGATCCAAAATATGGGAACTATAAGCCATATATTAAGGAATCATTTGAGTACATATTCTGAAGAGAAATTTAAGGCTGCAAGTACTAAATCATCTCTATTCTGCCAAAGACAACATCAATCAAACCTTCATCCTTTGTACCACATGACCAACTTCTGCATGTTTCTCTGAATTCAGTGACTGTTTCAAAATTGTACTCACCCAGAAATGCTCAAAACATGACAGTTTGTGAATTTATTTGATAAACAAGTCACCCAGTTTACAAATATGTTCCCTTTAGTATGCAAGGAAAATATTCAGTATACTTTATGTATTTTATTTCTCAATTTTAAGAGGTAGCCAGATATAGAAACTAGTCTTTACCAAATAGAGAGACTATCTCCATGACCTCATATATAACAGGAAATTTGATCTAGATTTTCATTTTATGTGATTTATTTATTGCTCCTTGGCAAATCTGAGTCTTAAAAAGCATTCTAAAATATTTTTTAATCTTTGTTCCCCAATCCAAGAAATGATGACTGTGATGAAACAGCATGATATCACACAGAATAAAAAAGTGGTCAAGGTTAGAAAGCTGAAGTAGATATAAAAATATTAAGAAGTTTTATTGCTGGCCATGGTAGCTACAAAACAAAAAAAAATAGCCAGTGATTACCATTAAGTAATAAAACTAGAGAAGAAAGCATTGACTAGATTAATAGCCACTTACTAAGTCTCAATGAATATGTTGATTTTCTTCAGCAATGGAATCACATGTACTGTAGCTATTGTAATTAGAATAGAGTCGATTAAGTTTGCAATAATGCCTTGTTAATCTCTGAAGTCCATCTGTCTTTTGAACAGACAAAATAGGTAAGTAGAAAAGGTCTGGGTAATAATCATTATCCCTGGGTCTTTAAAGTTTCTAATGTCGAGACTAATCTCTGTCATGCCTTTAGCAATGCCTGTGTATCGGGCACATGAAGATTTTTGTAGTTATGAAGCCATTTCAGTGACCCATTTTACTCTATCTTGACATCAGATTTCTCACTTCAAAGATTAGGAAGCCCATGTGGTGAATTTATGCATAGCTGAGCACAATTACCCTTTTTGAGCATGTTTGACTGAGTATGTATTCATAAAGACAAGCCATGTCCCAGTGAATCTACTCTGAAGATGACTGGAACCACAGTTGTATTAATAATGCAGCTTTTATTAGCCTCTGGTATGATTCTAGACTACATTTGGGAGTTGGGATCCTGAGAAATATCACTTCAAAGCCATATATGTAGCAACACTACAAACTTCTGATTGCCTCTCTTTCTCCAAGTTTATATTGACCATAATGTATAATAACAAATTCTAAATTGTATAAGACTGGAGAAAGTTATCATTGAGAATATAAGCGGTTTGCTTCTCTGAAAGATACCCATATCCTTAACTTAATTGCTTATGAGCTATGAACTAACTGAAATACAAAGATCTTTATGAAGCTGTAACTAATGTGGTGGTTCACATCAGACTCATGTTCACCAGATCTAGAACTGTTCAGGTTATACAAATCAGGAACAAGTAGCCTACCAACGCAATTCAGTTTGTTTCATTCATTACTAGCTAGAGAATACTAAACATATAGCAGTAAATCATTGAGCCCACTGCTTAACATGATGAGAGCTTAATATGCCCAAATTAATTATGTTTCAGTTCCTCAAATCCATCTACTCTAGTTACCAAACCTTTTAATTATAAAAATTATTTTTGTCTATTTTTATCTGCTTGCTGTGTAACATGCAAATTGGTTACATGTGCACAAGCTCTCACAAACTCACACAAAGATAGCTCATAAAATATATTGTGTGCTGAGAGGAACACTTTGCACAGATAATAAGTGACCCCATGACAAGCACATTAATAGATGACTTTGAAAATAAGGGTGATTCTTACCAATTGCCTTCAATAATAATAATAGTAATAATAACAACAATAATAAAAAGCTTATTGGGGGTTAAGTGTAAAGATGACCATATCTCCTGGATTCTTTATCTGAAGAATTCAAGAAAGACAGGAAAGCAATGCAATTTTAGTTTATTCAGAACTACAAATTATACTTTTTTCAAACCATTTCCTTTCACTTTCCTGTGCATATTGACTTAATTTACTAATTAAATCCTTAAATTCTGTCATTACTAATTATTGTCATGAATTATACTTACATATTTGTCTTTATATTATTAGAAATAAAATGTAGACAAGAACAAGTGAGGGGGAAAATAAAATTTAAGCCCTGCCCTGTAACATATTATTGGAACAAACTAAAGAAGAATATTTTCTAATAATCACATTGATCATTTTATGAGGGAATTTCTACATAAATAAAACAATTAACTAAAAGCAAGAAAAACGTAATGTTAAATTGTTTTAATATTTACTTATAATAGAAAATCAGTTGAAGTTTGACAAAATTACATGGTATATTTTCAGAAATTACAGAACTAAAAAAAACATTAGATTATCAAAATGAAGGCTATACACAGGTGCAGATAATTAAGTATATAAACCTATGTGAATTCATCTATAAACGCATGTATATATTGCTAGAAAGATAGTTCTGTATACTTAAATTCACTAATCTAAGCAATTGTATATGATAAAATACAAAACTAGAAACTTTACTTGCATTTTATTCCATTTACTGAGGAAAGGAGATTTAATTACCAAACAAATAAAGGATATAAATTTGAAATATTCTGAGCTTTAAACGCCATCTGTGCTTTCAGTTACACCAGATAATTTAGTTGTCTTGGTAACTAAGATTGGAAACATCTTTCCATTATGAAAAAGAAAGGAATGCAATTATAATCTGATGTCAAATAGAAGTTCACAAATATGCATATGAATATTGCTATAAATGGAGAAAATGGAAGTCACGTGGCATCTATATTTGCAGTACTTCATGAGATTTATAACTGTATTTTACCTGAATATGAGGTCTATACCATACTCTGACAATGTTACAAATTATTCTATCACAGGTGAAGTCCAGCTATTATTTCAGACTGGCTATGCTTCGTTTGAGTTGTGGATAGACTCTGAAATACAAAATGCTCCATCCCATTGATTAGAAATGTTTCTACAAACTTGATGTACATCCTAATAACTACATGGTTGGTTTAAGACTATGACCTTTCATGACAAAATCTCTTTCATTTCCAATAACCAGAAACTATTCAACTGAATATATATATATATGAAAATATATGTGTCATATATATATGTGAAAAAGTAGAGACAATTTAAATATTTCAAAGTAAAACTAAACCTAATACTCCATTTCTAAATGAATTGGTATATATATTGTATTACAAAATCATACCACAGTTGAGCAATAGCCATAGGATCACTGGTGTTTTTGTATTTTATCTTTCTGAAGTCTTTACAATTAACTATGATCGCATGTATTTTCCTGATACATGCAGAGTTGGGATTTCAGATATAAACATTTCATTAGATTTTGTTCTTGTTGCTGTTCAACAGGAAAGCATGGCAACCTACTAGTTAGTGGCCGACCACAGCTAAAAACGCAGAACTAAGATGTGCCAGGTCAGGTCCCAAAGTACAGGGTTGTATTTAGGTGTCTATAATACTACAAAACAAGATATAAGAAGCATGATGGAAGTTGAAAGATCTATGGGTCTAACATGTCAGCTGTATTATTTCAAATCTTATATCTTATCAAATTGAGTCCAAATCAAACAAAAATATTAACAGAGATATCATAGAATTTTTCAAACAGGTGTTGCTAAAGATTTTAGTCAGACACAGATAAGTTGTGAGAAGGTAAAACTATTATATATTTCAAAGTGAGGAGATAAAACAGACATACATATTCCCATGACTCTTACTGTTTTTAAGTGTTTTAATTTTCTCCCGATATAACTTGTTATCGACTACAAATACATAGGAAACATCACAGTATATGTAGAAGTTGTCATTGTTTTTGTTTCAGTGATATTTGGATGGTCTTTGAACGTGTGTATTATTGTGTGTTTCTTTATTTTCACTAAACGTACTACCTACTATGTGTCAGACTTAGTATGGATATAAACACTTGAAACTGAGTGACAGAGTAAAAATGAAGCGACAACTCAAATTTATTATCCATACATCAAATATCAGCAACTTCAAGAAATAATTTTCTTTTCAAATAAATTGAATTTATGGAATATATTAGTTTAATCATGTGCATTTTGAAGATTTTGCTCAAAACTTTCACAGCTACAGCTACACGTAATGACTTTTTCATTCATTTCAACTTGCAGAAATCTTTACAGTAGCAGGACTTGTATATTCAGTTTTAATAATTCATTGCACAGTATGTTTTATTGCACAATTTTAGCTTAGAGTTTTCAACTGATAAATAGTGGAAAGCTTGTAAAATATTACAATGATGTAGAATAGATTTTCACACTTTGTTGTGCACTGGGTACATGAGTTAGGCTTCTAAACTTAGCTTTCTATATACATAGTCTGAATTTTAAACATAAGCGCATTCAGAACGAATAGTGTCAGAGCCGTGCTAGGTAGAGCAGGTTGAAACGTGTACATACATTAGTCACTAGCAGGATCAGATCTGTGACAACAAAGACAAATATTTGCTCTTTCTCCACAACCTCTCCAGCATGCGTTGTCACTAGAGTTTTTGATCTTAGCTATTCTGTTGGGTGTAAGGTGAAATCTCAGGGTCGTTTTGATTTGCATCTCCCTGATGGCTAAGGACATTGAGCATTTCTTTAAGTGTTTTTCTGCCATTCTACAATCCTCTACAGTCAGTTCTCTTTTTAGCTCCATACCCCATTTTTTAATTGGATTACTTGGTTTCTTGCTTTTTAACTTCTTGAGTTCGTTATACATCCTGGATATTAGCCCTCTGTCAGAAGTAGGATTGGTAATGATCCTTTCCCAATCTGTAGGCTGTCATTTCGTTCAGATGACAGTGTCCTTTGCTTTATAGAAGCTTTTCAGCTTCATGAGGTCCCACTTATTGATTGTTGATCTTA
>CM053745.1:34408120-34421945 GCA_028658305.1 Pachyuromys duprasi | reverse complement strand
TGAAGACCCTAGTGAGGGAAACAGGGACTGTTTCAGTCAAGATCTTGATGGCTGACTCTTTGACCCTCCCCCATACAAGCTGGGGAGTGACAGACCGGCTAGATCCCAGGGGAGGACATTGCAGCCAGCCCTGAGGAGACAGGATAAGCTGGGGTTGGATAGAAGGGGAGGAGGTCCTCCCCTGTTGGTGGACTTGGAGAGGGCGGAGAGGAGGGAGATGAGGGAGGGAGTGGGAGGGTAGGAGGGAATGAGGGAGGGGGCTATACCTGGGATTCAAAGTACCTAACCTGTGATTGATATAAAAATAAATAAATTAAAAAAAATTGAAAAAATAAAGGAAAAATAAATTAAATTCCTCTTATTCTGATGTTATTTTTATTCTCTGAATTATTTTTCTCCCTTCACACAGAGCCTAAAAAATCTCAGTCAACAGATGAGAAAAAAAAAAAAAAAAGAGCAGCCCACATTTACTGGAGGAGGAAAAAGCACAAGATATTTATATTGTCCAAGTTCTGTATCATCAGATTATAATAAAATTGGATTTTCTATTTTTAAGAAGAATGATTTCTTGTAAAGTCACTACTCTGAAGCATGGAGAATTGTTTCAAAATTCTATGATAGTGACATAAGGATCGGTCCAAGTGTGCTACTTGATAAAATCAGTAACTCTTAAATTTTGTATGAGGAAAATAATATACTCAAAGGCTCCTATGTAATAAGGGTTGGCTTATAATTTACTCTGTTTAAGGGAATATCAAAATTTAGTAAACAAAAATCAACAGAATAGCTTTTCTCTGTTCTTATAAATATTAAGTGTAAATAGATATTTTGTGAAAAGGTAATTCATAGCAATGAATAAAAATCATTACACAGCAAGAAGATGATATGTCTAGACATTGATACAAATATGATTAAAAGACATAGTCAAACTTAATAAAAATATTTACATTTATTACATTTCATGACATATGCATGTCAATATAATTAATAGCGACATAATGTAAAGACATTATGGTAAATACAAGATACAAAAGAAAAACATTAATAAAATATTGACTGTAATAAAATAACAATTAACAAAAGAAAACTTAATGACAGTGTGACACATTCCTGCAACTACAAAAATAACAAGGATCTAATTTTAAAAGCAGCAAAATTGTAGAAGGTAGCACGTGTAACACCCAAGAAAGGTAACCGAAGACAAATTAAAGTAATAAAATGTCAGGATAGGACATAAAATGACAAGAGTAGAAAAGGGCAGAAGAAATAATTTGTGTTTTGGGGGAGGATGCATTGTGTCCAGGAATTCTTGTATATGAAAGAAATGGCTGGAGATGCAGCTTACTGAGAAGGGAGGCAATAAGAGTAGAGTAGCAATGAATGTAGAGTCATTGACATTTTAAAATGCATACTTAAATGGCATTTGGAAGCACAGTTAAACCAGATAGTGATAAAATTCTTCTAAAGCTGAAATTATAGGTTAAATCTAAAGCAAATTCTCATGGTTGGGCATATGATAGGATTAGAGGAAATTTGTTACTCTAGAATCTCACTTCCAGTAATTGAAAACCACAGTTCAAACATTGTATATGTGAGCAGAGCTGCAATGAACATGGACAAGGAAGTATCTCTGTAGTTCAATATAAAGTCCTCTGGGTGTATGCTCTAAAGCAGTATAGCATAGATTGATGTGGTAGATTGCTTTCAGCATCCTGAGATGGCATTACTCTGATTTCTAGAGTGGCTACCACAGTTTGCATTCACACCAGCAGTGTGTGAATCACATCTTCCCTCACATCCTTGCCAGTCTCTGTTGTCATTTATTTGATTATTCTTGGCTTTGCTATTTTGACTTTGTTAAGATGATATGTCAAAGTTTAAGTATGAATTTTCCTAGTGGTAAAGACTTTTGAAAATGGATCAGTGTTTATCACTAATTTATGTTTCATTTTTGAGAACACCTGTTTAGTTGTATAATTTATTTTAATTTGTGTATTCCCATTTTTTCAAGTTCTTTATTCTAGATAGTCTTTAAATATTCCAGGTAATAACACTCTATCAACAGTATAATTGTCAAAGTTTTTTTTTCACATTCAATAGACTGCTCCTTAGCTCAAATTGTGGTGTCTTTTGATGTTAAAAAAATATTTTTAGCTTCATATGGTCCTAATTTATTAAACATTTCTACCATTAAATAAAGTGAACTGGTATATCATGCCATGTTGTGATAGTTCATAAAATCCAGCCGAAAAAGTAAGATTCCTAATGTAACTATGGTGAGTTAAAAAGTATATATTAGAGAAAACATTTTTCCTACCAAAATGAATATCTTAAAAGCTTACTGGGTCTCAAAACTTACTCATCAAACTAAAGTTCTGACTACTGAAGCTCTGTAGTACTGTGTAAAATTATGAATGTATGTGAGTAAAGGAAGTCTGTTCTCCAGCAATATTGAAATAGTAGATTTTTTTATTTTTTTATAATCAGGTAAATAAAATATATCATCAACCTTCATCAATTTAATCAGATAACTGAGCCAATGTGATGTATCTAAATGATTTGTGTGATCATGTTCCATTAGAGTTCATTATTTGAAAGATAGTTTTATAAACTACAGAAATTAATTCATTATTTGAGATGTAATTGAAATTTCTTCCCAAATATGACTTCATATATCCTTTGGTGTTTCAAAGTTAAAATTACAGTGAGGAGCCTCAGAAAGAAATTTTTACATAGGTCCTTTTTATTTTCCTTCAGTTTATACTGTTGTGGGATTCTGCACATTTTACATTAATATACATAATATTTTACATAACAAAAATTATGAGACACATCTTGTGAAGAAATGTGATATTTTAATATGTAATGAAAATTTTAAATGTTAACTTGATCCCTAACTGTCATTTTCAGAAAGTCAGAAATATTACAGAAGAGCTTCTCTTTCCAAATAAGTAAAGCAAATCCTTTAAATGTAAAATGTATGCCCACGAAGATCAAATACTGAAATGACAGACAGGATAAACAAAATGAGGTCACTAGATGGGGAATAGACACAGCTATAATTTCACATTAATTTGTAATAAATTATGTCTGATTATATGAGAGTTAGTCTCTCATCAAGAATTGCTAATGTGCAATAAGTGAATAAGTGAGTAATAAAGATTTTAAATCAACATAGATAAATTTTTATATTTCCGTACAAGAGTAACTATTTATCAAAATATATTTGAAAAGGTTCCCTAAGGATATCTTAATAACCGTGAAAACTGGTTCACAGTATGAATAATAAAATGCGTCTTTAGAAACAGATATTTTTATATCACCCACTGCTGGTAAACTACTTTTTAAAATTTTCTTCGGATAATCTTTCTTGGTAATATATAACTTATATGTAAAATAAAATTTAATTAAAGTGCTTAAATGTTTCCATAAGTTATAGATTTCTAGTATTGTTTCCTTTAAATGATTTAAAAAGGATATTCCTTAAGCTATTTTTTAAAACTACAAAGACAAGATATGAGTTGAAATTGTTTTCTTTTTAGTTAATTAATTTTTAATTAATCACAATTTATCAATTTTGTATCCCAGCTGAAGCCTCCTACTTTATGCCCTCCTAATCCCACCCTTCCTTCCTCTTCTCCTCCCATGCCCTGAGTCCACTCATAGTGGAGGCCCTCCTCTCCTCCTATCTGACCCAAGCCTGTCAGGTCTCATCAGGACTAGCTGCATTGTCTTCCTCTATACCCTGGTAAGTCTGCTTCCCTGGCCCCCTCCTCAGGGAGAATTGATCAAAGAGCCAGCCAATGATTTCATGTCAGAGACGGTCCCTGTTCCCCTTACTAGGACACCCACTTGGACAATGAGCTGCCATTGGCTACATCTGAGCAGAGGTTCTAGGTTATCTCCATGCATGGTTCTTTGTTGGAGTATCAGTCTCAAAAAAGACCTCTGTGCCCAGATTTTTTGGTTCTGTTACTCTCCTTGTGAAGCTCCTGTGTCCTTCAGGTCTTTCATCTCCCCCTTCTTTCCTAAGATTCCCTGAACTCTGCCCAAAGTTTGGCTATGAGTGTCAGCATCTGCTTCAATATCGTGCTGGGTAGAGTCTTTTCAGAGGCCCTCTGTGGTGGGCTTCTGTGAAATTGTCCTCTTACTTGAGGTAGAGATTGGATAATGATGAAAGAATGACTAGCACAAAGGTAAAACTAGAAAATAATATATATTCTCAATCATTTTCTTTATTTCTGTATGTTGGGCAACAATCATGTAGTACAGGAATGTGGGGAAACCTTATGGTTTCTTTGATATGAAGGACTGTGGGGTTGCAGAGATGGTTCTGTGGTTAGGATTTGTTCTGCTCTTGCAGAAGATGTGAATTTGGTTATTTGCACTGATCTCAGGTAGAACATGACAACTTGTAACTCCAATTCAACAGGACCACACACTCTCTTCTATTCTTCATGCATAAGGGTGGCAGTGTGCATAACCGTATTCTCACATAAACATACTCATAATTTTAAAATTAATTAAAGACAGTAACATTATCCATCACATGTTTGGACTTGAGTATTGTTGTGTACAGACTAACAATGCAGCACTATTTTTAAAAGTATCAAGATCTTTTTTCATCAAAGCTTCCATACACATGGTTTTTATTGTAGTTATAGAAAGACATTCAGGTATTTTATAGATGTTTCATGTTTAACGCACTAAATGAAGAAAATAGAATATTAAATCTGTTTCATGCACTCCGTTTATTCCTTTTTATCTTAATTTTGAGATTAATATAATTTCACTGCTCCCACCCCTTTCCTCCCACCAAACTCTCCCACATACAAAAATTTTAAGTCAGTTGTCTTAAATAGATGAGAAAAAATACGTTATTATTTCATCATCTAGTTGATTTCCAAATGCAGTAATTGTTTGGTTTTTCAATATTTTTATTATTATTATTATTTATTACAATTTATTCACATTGTATCCTGGCTGTAGCCCCTTCCTTCATTTCCCAACTTTCCTCTCTTGTCCCACCCTATGTCCCTTGCCTAGTCCACTGATAGGGGAGGTCTTCCTCCCCTTCTATCTGACCCTAGCCTATCAGGTCTCATCAGAACTGCTTGGATGTTCTTACTCTTTCTCTGTGGCCTAGTTAGGCCACCTTGCCAGCAGAATGTGATCAAAAAGCCACTGGGCCAATGAATCCATGTCAAAAACAGCCTCTGCCACCCCTACTAGAGAACCCACTTTGAGACTGAGCTGCCCATGGGCTACCTCTGAGCAGGCAGTCTAGGTCCTCTCTATACATGGTTCTTGGTTGGAGCATCTGTCTTTGCAGGACCCCCTGAGCCCAGATATTTTTTGGCTCTGTTGGTCTCCTTGTGGAGCTCCTGTCCCTTCCAAGTCTTTTTATCTACTTCCTTCTTCCATAAAATACCTTGCCCTCTGCCCAACGACAGGTTATGAGTCTCGGCATCTGCTTAGATAACCTACTGGGTAGAGTCTTACAGAGGCCCCTGTGGAAGGCTCCTGTCCTGCTCCCTGTCTTTTCTTACTTCCGATGTCTATTCTGTTTGCCCTTCTAAATGAGAATTAAGCCTCTTCCCTAGGGTCCTCCTTGTTGTTTAGCTTCTTTAGGACTATAGATTTTAGTATGCTTATCCTATATTTTTATGGGTAATATATACTATATAAGTGAGTATATACCACACATGTCTCTCTGCTTCTTGAATACCTCACTCTGGATGATCTTTTCTAGGTACATCCATTTGGTTGCAAATTCCATGATTTCCTTATTTTTAATTGCTGAGTAGTATTCCATTGTATAAATATACCGCAATTTCTGTATCCATTCTTCAGTTGAGGGACATCCAGCTCGTTTCCAGATTGTAGTTATTATGAAGAAAGCTGCTATGAACATAGTTTGTTATATTATTCCATACGATATTTGATAGCTATTTTTTGGTAGTCAGTTTGATCACATCTAAAATTAACTAAAATTCAAGCAGCTTGATATACTGGTAAGGAATTTTTCTTGATTGAATCATTTAAGGGGGGAAAACCCACCCTAAATATGGATCTTTTGAGGTGAGAAGATCCATCTTAACTCTGAGCCACTCCTTTTGGTGAAAGCCTATATAAAAGGCATAGGATAAGGAGGAGTGACTGTCCTCACTCCCATTGATAAGTTCATTTTTACTTGGTTATCCTAGCCTATTTCTGTGGGATTCTGCCATATACTGAATACCAGCTTTTATATCCAGACATTTAAATTTATGGTATCAATAATTACTGCATTCTTGGAATTTCTGTCAGGAGACATCCATTTTTGTCATAGTCAGTGGCTTACCATAACCTGTAATCCACCCTGATAAATCATATATATATATATATATATATATATTCATTTTCTTACTTCTGTTTCTCTAGTTAGCCCTGACTAATGCATAATAAAACTGACCAAAGCACTGGATATACTGATGATCACAGTAGTGGTGGCTTTATTGCTTTAAATATATTTTATATTTATTATATACAGACTTTCCTGTGTGATATAACAAGGCATGGGACTCTAGAATATTGGATGCCAGCATGATTATTTTCATTTTATTTGATTTTAACTTGTATCATGCAACAGTAAAGCAAAATGTCACAAGGTTGAAAGCTTTGTGAAAAGTACAGTCCTTCCTATTTCTAACCCATGCCAGTTCTGATTTCCTTGTTCCACAAACATGTTTAAACGTTTCTCTTAGTATAACTCTCCTTGTGTTCAAATAGCATTACAATTTCTTAATTTTCTCAGTTTTAAATATAAGCTAATATTTTATTTTAAGATATGCTAAAATAAAATTTCTAATTGTTTTCATTTCTTTGTTTTTTGAAATGTTTGTTCAATTTTTATAATATGATCTACTTCCAACTTTCTTTTTGAGCTCTACTACCTAACTATTCTCAAACTGTTTATCACTTCTCTGAATTTATTGTTATGAAATCATCACAATTATATGATGAGATTTGATTTTATGTCTGGTAAGCCTGAATAATGAATAATAAGAATTATTAAGACTCATTACCAAAGAAAAATGACTAACATGAATATTATGACATGTTTTATTTTAAAATAGAATAAATTGTTAAATTTAATTTTTTTATAAAATATACGGTATATTGTAATAGGAAAGAAATATTTTGAAAGAGATATACAAATTTAAAGCATTCTCTCTTCCCCTACAAATCCATATAATTAGTTTTAATTTGAATTTTGGAGATCATAGCCTAAATGTTTAATGCAGACTTGATTAGACCATGTTCCTCCATAGAACAGAAGGTTCACTTTTAGTTCCTGTGAATGTTAGAAATGATGCAACACTAGGCTTTTTTTTATTTCTGTTGTTTCCACTACATATCTTCAGAGACAGAATGCGCAAATTATAAATGAGATGAGCAGGGAAACAGCTATGTCTTAGAACCTGCAACTCTTGCCCAGTCAGGGAGCCAGTGAGTGAAGTCAGGTGCAGCTGTATCTTGGGAACTTGAGTTACTGAAGTTCAGACTGCCCTCTTTCTGCTAAGCACCCTTGAATTTACCATAAGATTCTTCTCAGTAGATCAGAAAGTAAGGCACCAAGGTCCCTTCCCATTGCCATACACAGACACTAATGAAGGATATGCACACTCCAAAGACCATCTTATAATATCATGTGTACTTTGATTTTTATCCTTCACCACCACCAATAGATCTTTTAAGAGAATTGTTGAGAGAGAGAGAGAGAGAGAGAGAGAGAGAGAGAGAGAGAGAGAGAGAGAGAGAGAGAGAGAATCCTGCAAAAAATATCCTAAAATGGAAATCAGATGGCATGATTGAGGGGGAAAATAATCCCTTGCCTCCATGTAGATTTCCATATCATTATGGCATTAATGTTTTTTTCTTTAAAAGTATACAACACAAGGTATAATGGACTAATCTTCATGCATGAGCATGCACATGTACATGCAAATACATACACAAACATACACACACACACACACGAAAAAAAGAAAGGAAAAGAAAAAAGAAAATAAAAGACAAAAAACAAAGCCTGGCTCAACCTGATCCAGTCCCTTCTCTCTGGTGTACTAACGCCTTCAGTTACCTCTTAACTGTACTATTTCTTTTGACACAAAAAAAAGAAAAACTTTTTTCTTTAGCATCTTTTCCAAGTAAAGTGGCTGGAAAGATTCTCTTTTTAAGGCCCCTGAAGAACGCATAAATGATACCAATGGAAGTGCCAATGTACCGAATAAAGATGACACTTTCCAGTATTATTAGCATTATGATCATTTCTCCTGCTCCATATATTCCGCCCTTATCCATAATGCCGTTGGATAGCACTTGTTTCTGTTATTTGGCAGAGATTTGTCATCCATGTCAGTTTTGTTTTAAAAAAATGTTTAAAGATGTCTCATATTACTTGGAACCTTCTTCAGGGCCAAACAGCTTCAAAAGTTTTTGAAGTCACTGGAGTGTTGCTGGTCCAGAGCCTAATTACAATTTATAGTGGGCTATTTTTATTCCTCTTAGTAGCCATCCCATGCCTGTCTTTGTGTCTAAGCTAACATTCTTGTTACTATTAGGTGAAAACTTGGTGAAATGTGTTGAGGAAGCATACCATTAAGATTAAGGATGTCAGACACTACTTGAGCTCTATAGTAGAGCTCCTCTTTATTGTAACACACTTACCTGATACCACCATCAATGTATTTGAAAATTGCTTTGACTCGTGATTTTCTTTTTTCTCTTAATGTCTAAACTTCATAAAACTACTAATATTTTGCAACATGGAATTTGAGCAATCGAAGCCTGGGATTTCAATACATGATCAGTAATATTT
Source organism: Pachyuromys duprasi (assembly GCA_028658305.1). Taxonomy (NCBI): domain Eukaryota; kingdom Metazoa; phylum Chordata; class Mammalia; order Rodentia; family Muridae; genus Pachyuromys; species Pachyuromys duprasi. The sequence goes on along the minus strand of CM053745.1, from coordinate 34,413,082 downwards.
ATCCGCAGAACAAAGTATCTCTTTGCCCCTTTAAAGTTAGAGCTATTTTATTTCAAGTTATCTCCTGGGCATTAAACCTCTCCTCTAGATGGAAGAGCGTTGCAATGGGATTTTTCATTCTAATTTTTCAATCCACTCTTTACAGATGCTTAAGCAGAGTTTTGAGCTCCCCTTTTTCTCTGTTAAAGTCAGTAATTATTTTCTATATTGAAGTGTTTATTATAAAAGAGAAAGGATGAAGATGAACATAGAGAGGAGATACAGCCTTTCAAGTATAGGAGATGGCCAGAACTTTCACGACTCCTTGAGAAGCGGCTCTCTGGGTTCTCTCATATACTTACTCATTTTCAAACCCTCTTAGCTTAGTATGCTGGATGTCTCGTCACATACATACAACTGGTTAAATATCTGGTATTTGGAGATAAGGTTAAGCTTCAGGGCTTCTATCTACCTCAGGGTGTAGAAGATGAGACTGATGTCCCATAATACATTCATCTTATTATGTCAAGTCAGTAACTATTAAGGCAAGGCTTCAACTTCCAATATCTTGTAAATTTCTGCTAGCTGCATTTTTAAATGTGTTATTTGAAGCTCATTCTCTCTAAGGCTGCTATTAAAAGAAGTCCAGAGATGTTATGCTACTGAACTTTGGAAGCCAAAAACAATGAATATCTGTTATCACACCCTTCTCACATTTGCCTCTTTGTTCAGCTGCTGAAGAAATTTCACCTTCTAAAGACCACAGACTTTATAATTTATTTTCTTACTATGAGTTCTATTTCAGAAGGCTCTCTAGTCTTTAAAGCTACAAGGCCATCATTAGGCATAATTATTCCTAAATCACAAAGATGGAGACAGCTGAGTTTAAAGTGGATCAAATTGTGTCACTGAAGTCTTTTTACTACACTCTGCTGTCTGTACTCAGACTGCTGCATGAAGCTCTCTGCACTCTGTTATCTATAGGTTTGGCCTGTGGGTCAAATTTGAAATACAGAGGTCCTTGGAGCACTTTAGAAAATGGTCTACACTAAAGGAATTTTGAAGAAATGAAAAGGTTGAAAAAAATAAGCTGCATGCAGAAGTAAATGTTAAAATTTAATATAAACTCAAAGAAGAATTTTCTGCCAGAGGAGAGTGATTGGAAGATGAACACACAAGTCCAAGAACACGGAGACAAGAGAAAGCATTGCCTGAATTGTAGTGTATTATGCCAGACATAAATATGAGAAAGATTGAGAAACAGGATTATAAACGTTTACTGGCAAAACGTAGAAGTCATTTATGCTGCGAGAACATGTTTACTCTGAAGTTAGTTGACACTTGTTTAATGACATTTTAATATTTAGTTGTTTCACACATACACACTTACACACACACAAATGTATACACATAAATACACACACTCACACACACATACACACACTCCTAAATACATAAATCATATGACTAAGTTCATACCTGAATGCTTAACTGTTTACTTTTGAATAGCCAGCTGGGCAGCTCTTCCTTGGGTGAAAATTTCTCCTTCCCTCAGAATTCCTTACTTGCATGTAGTTGTCTACTTATGTTAAGCAGTATGTTTTTTTCTATAAATATTGGTACATAAAGTAGATTGCTGAGGCAAGACATGGAAAGAGGAGTCAGTACTGTACTTAGTACCAAGTCAAGAAGCAGACTGGTACGGAATTCAGCAAAGGAAGAAACCTAAGCCATCTTTCCTCAGAGGTGAGTATTCTCTCAGTTTTAATTGTCCTGAAAAATGCTTTTACTTACTTCTCATAACAGCAAGAGCTTAAGTAGAGAGTTAAATATCATTCTGACACATATTTTTCCAGAAGTTGACCCCTAATGTCTTTAGGTTTTTCTTGCTGACTTGACTCTCAGTGAAAGCTTTGGTATTTTATGGTTAATTTGTCTTTTCTACCTGTCAGCTCTTACTCCTAGTTTAAGACAATGTGTCTAGTCATATATTTTGTTGTATTGTTTACTTTCTCAAACTCAGCAATTCAATACTAACATTTATATATTCCTTAATTCCTGACAATCCTTAATTCTTGCTGCATCCTCAGATTTCTTTTGATCAAATATTCTTTACTTTAAAGATACTTGAAATGGTCTCTTATTTTCTATTTTTATATATGATTCTTATACCCCTATGCTGTATTCTATAATGTTCTTAGTTTCAAATACTAAACCATTTACCTGTTGGAACTTGCTTACTTTTTAATGGAATTCATTAAGCCTTTAATTTAATTGACTTTCCTCTAGAATTCCTATGCAGTGCTTTTAAAATACTAGGGTGTGTGTGCGTGCACGCACGTGTGTGTGTTCATTCTTTAATATGTTTCAGTTGTACTGTAGTTCTACATATTTATCTATGATTTTTCTAAGGTGGTTTAGGCTATGTCAATAGTTATTGGTGAATAATCATAAACATAAAATAATAGGTTTTGGATTTATAGTGTGGAGACTTGAAAAAAGGGCCCTATAGTTTCATATATTTGAAAAATAATTTACGAGGGAGTAGGACTCTGATAGGAGTATAAAGATTAGGAGATGTGGCTTGTTAGAAAACATGTATCACTCTGGGAGGGCTCTGAAATTTCAGGAGGCAATTCCAGGTCCATTCTCTCTCTCTCTCTCTCTCTCTCTCTCTCTCTCTCTCTCTCTCTCTCTCTCTCTCTCTCTCTCCCTCCCTCCCTTCCTCCCTCTCCCTTCCTCCTTCCCTTCCTCTAGAATGTAGCTCTCAGCACACTGCTCTAGAGCTTACCTGCATGCCACCCTAGTCCCGGCCATGATAACAATAGAGTAAATTTCAGAAACCATCAACAAGCCCAATTAAATGCTGCCATTCATAAGAATTTCCCTCATTACGATGTCTCTTCACAGAAATAGAATAGTGACTAAGACAATTAGAATAATTCTTTTACATCTACTTTTGTCAAGAATCTTAGCATTTGGGGCTTAGAAAATGGCTTCCTTGGTAAACTGCTTGTCACAAAAACATGAGGATATGTGTTAAAATTACAAAAAGAAAAGAAAAGGAAAGACAGCTGGACAATATGACGAGAGTAAGAAAGCCTGGAACACTTAGTGCTATAGGGATTTGATCAGAACCTTCCTCTGATGACTCCAGAGAGTGGAGAACACTAAGAGAGCACAGTGTTCTAAACACAGCCTGACCAATGTACATATGAGCTCATAGAGACTGTGGCAGCATAGACAGGGTAGGGTGCCGGCCCTGAGAGATGTCAAGCCCCATGCCCAAAGCAGAAGCTATCTCCAATACTTAATTTCTCACAAATGAAAAATTAGATCTCTTCAATGTAGTCTCACTAGGTATACAAAACACTCTTAGACAACATAGAAGAAATTTAATAAAACTTTTGGAGTTTCTTTGTCTCATAATGCTATGTCAGGGTTTTTGCTTGTAGTTTTTTCTGGTGGGTCCTTTGTGTGTATGTATGTATATATATATGTATATATATTTAATTTTATTATATATATATAATAAATTCTAATTTTGTATTTTACTGGAAATTCTGTGTGTGCAACTATGCTTGTCTCTGTGTCTATACGTTGTTTTTTAAGCTTTCTTTTGGTTCTTTTATTCTGTTTGTGTTATTCTACTTGGGATTTGGTTTTTATTTTATTATTACTATATTTCTAGATACCTGATGTTATACAAAAGAGAGAAAAGGAAAGGGTATGGATTTAAACCTATTGGAAAGTATAGGTCTGGGAATGATTATCAGAATATACTGTATTTCTTAAAAAAATGTATGAGTGTGTGTGTGTGTCATTTACACTGGGACACAGGACATATCTATTGTAGTTGTTGGTCAGAGGGCCCCAAGACACTCTCAAAATAATATAGACTACTGCCATTGCCATTGGGTACCTCACAGAACATGAAAGCAAGACCCTAGTTTTGAATATATCACACACAGAGGACTCAGGACTTAGAGAAATAGTGTTGGAATTGACCTGGAAGACTCCTCTCTGAAGTCTCTCCCTCATACTATTCAAGGAAGCCAACAAAGAAGGAATGCAATCAGTAGTCCAATCCAGCTATAAACCCCATGAATCAAAATAATATTCAGTATGGCAAGATATACCAAAGGAGTAAAGGTGGCAATTGTATCTTGGGGTTAACGAATAGGTCTCTAATTGGATTTAAATTCTATCCAGGAGGAGAAAAATTACTGTGGTACTACAAATCCAGTCAATTGCCCATGTCTTGTGATTTATAGAGACTATTGGAGAACCTACTAGTTAATTTTCCAAGACTAGTAAAATTTCTAACCACATTTAAAATATTAATCCTTATACACAGAGATCAGTGTAGTGGTCTCATCCTTCAGCTCTCTGCTGCTCATTGCAGAAAAGACTATCACAGAAATCCACAATTGATCGTAATACAGAGAATGGCTATCAGTGACAGACCCAATGATAACTTGCACATCTTCAAGACAACTCTTATCAAGGAACCTTGCAGAACATGGGACAGAAGAACCATAAGAGCCTTGAGAAGAGGACTCTGTTCTCCAACAGCGTCTTCTGTACAACAGAAACTGCGACCATGGAGCATCAACAGCATGGTGACCTAAACAATATCTGCTTGGTGACAGCGAGTTGACATGATTTGTAGATGGAGAAACATCTCACAAACCCTAACCCTAGATTAGTATTCTATGAAGTTAATGTCCTCTAAGAAAGGGGGTATCAGTCTTCTCCAAGGACAAGATCTCTGGTGGTCATGAATTCCAAACTTTCATCCCTGAACACATACATTTATGAGAACACTAAACGGACTCAACAGGTTGTATTTTCATAGGAGTATATGTCCGTGTACAACAAAATAATTAAAGAAGAGAGGGTCATAAATTTGGTTGGGAATACGGGGAACACAGGAAAAATTGAAACAAGAAAAGAAAGGTGAGGAAATTATGTAAATGCTGT
>CM053745.1:34351775-34375448 GCA_028658305.1 Pachyuromys duprasi | reverse complement strand
CATCTAAAGGAGCATTGATCATACCAACCTGGGTGCTCCTTCTTGTTTATCTTCGCTAGGTGTACAGATTTCAGCATGACCTTCCTATCCTATATATCAACATAAGTGAGTATATACCATATGTTTCTTTTTGCGTTTGGGATACCTCACTTAGGATGATCATTTACAGGTCCCACCATTTGCCTGCAAATTTCATGGTTTCCTTGTTTTTAATTGCTGAGTAGTATTCCATTGTATGAAAGTACCATAATTTCTGTATCCATTCCTCAACTGAGGGAGATCTGGATTGTTTCCAGGTTCTGGCTATTACAAGGATTATAGAATTGCAGGAAAACACTTGAAGAAATGTTCAACGTCCTTAGCCATCAGGGAGATGCAAATCAAAACGACCCTGAGATTTCACCTTACACCCACCAGAATGGCTAAGATCAAATCTCTAGTGACAACGCATGCTGGAGAGGTTGTAGAGAAAGAGGAACCCTCCTCCATTGCTGGTGGGAATGCAAACTTGTACAACCACTTGGGAAATCAATTTGGCGCTTTCTTAGACAATTAGAAATAGTGATTCCTCAAGACCCAGCTATACCACTCTTAGGCATATATCCAAAAGATGCTCAAGTACACAACAAGGACATTTGCTCAACTATGTTCGTAGCTGCTTTATTTGTAATAGCCAGAACCTGGAGACAAAAAGGGTTTTTATTTCAAGTGTGGCTCTAACAAAAATTTTAAATTGTTTTTGATTTTTCATTTTTATTAAATTGATTAATTTTTACATTTACTATTTAGTTGTGTGTGTGTACAGACACTTCCAGGAATATGTGAAGGTCAGTGCACCACTTGCAGGGGTAAGTTTTGTCTTCTACCATATACCTACTGGTGTTCAAATTCAGCTTTTCAGGCTCATTATCAAGTGCTTTTAGTAGCTGAATATTGTGCCACTGACTTATAAACATAACTATAATTTGATGTTTTGATTTGTAATTACTTCTATTGATTTTTTGAGATAATAAACTAATTATAGTATTTATCCCTTCCTTATCTTCCCTCCAAACTCTTCCTGTTACTTACCTTGCACTCTTTCAAATTTATGACTTCATTTTCCATTAATCGGTATAACCTAAATCTCTCTCTTTCTCCTTCTTTCTTGCCTCCTCCCTCTCTCTCTCTCTCTGTAGTGTTAGGTGGTTATGGGTTGTGTGTGGGGGGTTATACTTAAATCCATAAATACAATCTCAGAAGTTGTATTTTGAGTTTCTGGTCATAAGTGTTCAAGATACTCAAAAAACATTATAGGTTAATAGTACTGTATAATTTACCCTGGATATTTGGAAAGTAAGTCCCTATTACCAATAACCTTATGTATGTACTTTAGACACATTGCTGATAGGCATCTCAGTTACAACTGACCAGAAAGTTTCCTCCATTAAGACTACTTTTCACAGTACCAGAAGGCACAATGCAAGCTTCAAATGAAGAGAAGAAAATAATATTCCTACAAGGTATTATGCCTACAAACCACATGTATTATTCAGAGATCTCTATACTAATAAAACTAAGAGAATGAATTTCTGTCTATACACAGAAGGGGAATTAATTATTTATTTATGACTTACAGCCTGTATTTCAGATAGTCCAACAATGTCCATCCTCTAATAGAAGGTTCATGAATCAAGTAGTTGTTCAGTCCACAAGGGTGGATTTCTCAGGTGGTTTTCAGTAAATTCCAGAATACTGAAGTGGTAGGCTCTAATGTCAGTAAAAGAATGGACTTGGTAGACAAAGCACAAGCAAGCAGACAATAAGTAAGTCTTCTTTTTTCTATGCTATTTACATAGGTTTCCATCAGAAGATGTGGCTCAGATTAGAGCTGGGTCTTCCCATACTGATAAATATGCATTAAAGGTGTGTCTTCCTAAATCTGTATACCTTAAGAAGCTAAACAAGAAGGAGGACTCTTGGTAAGATGATCAATCCTCACTCAGAAAGGCAAACAGAACAGACATAGGAAAAGGGAGAAAACAGGGAACAGGACAGGAGCCTACCACAGAGGGACTCTGAAAAACTCTACCCAGTAGGGTATCAAAGCAGAGGCTGAGACTCATAACCAAACTTTCGGCAGAGTGCAGGGAATCTTATGAAAGAGGGGAAGAGAGAAAGACCTGGGGGGGGGAGGGGACAGGAGCTCCATAAGAAGAGCGGCAGAACCAAGAAATCCGGGCCCAGGGGTCTTTTCTAAGACTGATACTCCAACCAAGGACCATGCATGGAGATAACCTAGATCCCCTGCACAGATGTAGTCCATGGCAGCTCATTCTGCAAGTAGGTTCCCTAGTAATGGGAACCGGGACTGTCTCTGACATGAACATACTGGCTGGATCTTTGATTACTTCTCCCTGAAGGGGGAGCAGCCTTACCAGTCCACAGAGGAAGACAATGTGGCCACTGCTGATGAGACCTGTTATGCTAGGGTCAGAGGGAAAGGGAGGAGGACCTCCCCTAACAGTGGACTTGGGGAGGGGCATGGGAGGAAATGAGAGAGGGAAGGGGATTAGAGGGTGGATGAGGGAGTGGGCTATAGCTCAGATACAAAGTGAATAACCTGTAATCAATAAAAAATAAATTAATTTTAGAGAAAGTTGTGTCTTCTTTCCATAAACGGTACAGATTAAAGGTACATCTTCTCACTTCAAAGATCTGGGTTAGAAAAGAGTCTTCCTATTTCGCTTCATTCAACTAAGCAAACAAAAATCCTTAGAGTCTGTCTTGTGTGTCTGTGTTTTAGATAATTCCAGATGTAGTCAAGTTGACAAACAAAACAGGAATTACACACAACAAACATTAGCATAGCAAGATAACCTTAAGTGTACAATAGTAGCTGGAATATCAGTTTAACCTATAGCTTTGTAGTTAGATTTATGATTTATTCAATCAGAAAGAAATCTTTCCTGGTATTATAAACCCTGCCAACTACCCAGGGCCAGTGAAATCATAGATTTTGGAGAAAAGTCTATACATTCATGTTGCTAAACCAGCATAACCACTAACTACACATTTGTCCTGATAATCACAGATAAGTGAAGTACTCACTTTTCATAAGAGACTTATATTTGCAAAACATAAGGACAATTAGAGAAAACCAAATTAATGAAAATGTAGAGCTGGGGAGCTCATCCCCAACTGCACCTAAAACTGGAGAAGCATTGAGGAACAGGGGGTGTAAAGATTATAAAGCAGATGAACAGGTAGTTTGCTATGAAATTGTGTCTCCTAGGAATGTTAAAGGCTATGGGCAGACCATGACTTTTTCTGGATTTTTATTTAGAATCTTTCTTCTGAGTTTATACAGAACACTTAGTGTCATGATGACAAGCCATTTGCCTTAGTATCTTTCATCCACATCATATTTTTCTGAACAAATTAAGGACGTCAATGATCATGGCTTGCACTGTATGTGGACATTATCTCAAGCACTTCAATAAAGATATTCTGGGCTTTGATAAAATCAGAAATGTTTTTTCTAAGAGCTTTAAAACATTTTTATTTACATGAATTAAAAATCTACCTATGAAGAATATGAGAGATGTATTACTAGGCTAAAATTTATTATAACCTTCTTTTGAAATATTTAAGAAAACAAAAACTAAATAGTTATAGTTAGAGATTTTATCTGATAGAAAAATACATCAAAACAAGTAAAGGAAGTATAAGAGGAAATAATTCTATTAACTTTCTTAGTTGCCTAATATCTTAATTAGACTTGTTATAAAAGTTGTATTAGTTAAAAATTAATTTATTTTACAATATTTTTACCTTTACATTTTATAAACTATTTCAATTTTTAATATTATACCTTTAATATTAAAATACTATTACAAATATATTAAATATTTTACTTTAATATTTATTACTCACACAAAAATAGGGTAATATCAACCTAAGTCTTCAATAAAAGAAATACATAGGTTGCCCAGCACACAGGCACATGCACATTATATATATGTATACATAATATATATATCCACTTCATGAGATGGAAGCTACCTGTAACACCATTCTGGTCATCAAGAACCTGAGACTAGATATGCAATGGACCTATGGGAAAAGTAAATACTAAAGTTCCGTTCAAAGAATGTAGTGATAAATAAATAGATACTCATTCATCAGTTTCTTACTCAGCCCTCAGCAGAGAGGCTTCCTCCTATAGGAGAAGGGAAAAAATAAGGAGACCCACAACCAAACTATGTGTAGAGTGAGAGACTTTTAAACACTCAGTCCTTCATGGGATGTCTCTATCAAATTACTATCTTCAGGGTTCAGGGAACTCTGGAGAAGAGAAGGCTAATTGTTGTAAGAGACAATTAATATTTACTATTGATATATCTTCTAGTAATGCTGCTGTTAGTCCTAAACAGCTGTATTACCAAATCACCACACAGACACTATGATTTATTTAATTAACCTAGAACACAATTCTGGGCAATAGTTACTCCATCCTAACTCTACAAGCCCTCATAGTTTCTTAACATTTAGATTTTACCCATTATACTTGCTTTTAGTGATATATTAGGTCCAGTCCATCTCTCTACATCTTCCCAAGATCTGTCCTCCAGCTCTGCTGTCCTAGCTCTTTCCTGCCCGTCTCCTCCTTCTACTTCCTACCTTCTGTCCTCTGGCTCCTCCCTCTCTTCCTGCTTCCTTTCTCTTGCTCAACATTGTGGCTGGTTGTTTTATTTTGGCAGGTTTACACAAAGTTGAGACAGATGATGCTTAGAAAAAGTATCACAATGCAGTGTCGGGATTGAAAACAGAGAGTGGGGGAGAGAAATCATCATTTGAATGAACGAGGGTAAATTGTATACATTCCAAAAGAACATTCTACTAACAGCTAATAGTTTGTAAGAGTGCTGGCAGAGGACATCAAGTAAACAAGGCCTTCCAGATGCAAGAGGACTGACACACCTCTGAACTCAGTGTCTGAGACAACATGCAAAGATACACCACCGATGGATGCCAGATGCGGCCTTACTGCACAGAGGGGAAGTAGAGATAACCCTCATTTCCTACCCAAGAAACTAGCTCATATTAGTAACCAGTCACAAAAAGTCACAAGGAAAAATTAGTTTCCAACAGAGTTCCACTGTGTATACAAACCACACTTGAAGGCAGTGCCCCATGAGCAGCAGTAGATGGCTAAAAGGAAACAAACCCAGTGGTATTTTTTGAAGGGTATCTTTTCCTCAATCATAATATGTCTAGAGTAGCTTTTAATTTTAAATATATTTTGCTTATAAATTATAGTTTATGATTTTGTTTTTATGGGTTTTCTGTGTGTGCTAATGTATATGTAACAGTATCTGTATGTGTTTCATATGCTTTCTTTGGCTCACTGTATCCTGTTTGTGTGTTTTGTTCTATTATTTGTTTTTATTTTGGTTTATACTATTTTATATCATCATTATTATTAAATGCCTATTTGTATTCTAATCAAAGAAAGAAGAGAGAAGGTGAAAGAAGAGAGAAAGAAAAAGAAAGAAAGAAAGAAAGAAAGAAAGAAAGAAAGAAAGAAAGAAAGAAAGAAAGAAAGAAAGAAAGAAAGAAAGAAAAGCCTGGATTTGAGTGGATGGCCAGTGGGAAGGGTTTAGCCTGATTTGGGGGAAGGAAAACCACAATCAGAATATAGTATATTAAAGAAGTCTAATTCAATTAAAAATTATGTATAACACTAGCCTTTCTTCAACCAGGATTAATATATTATTTGACTCTGTATAAAAAAAACGGTTGTAAAGGTGAATAAAATTTCACCCAGGCTCTGTGGAAATTCAGACAGGCAGGGCTAACAGATACAAGAAAATCTTTAAAATAATGTAGACTTGGCCTATCGGGTGACTTCAGTAGACAGTGATTAATTCACCTGAAAAATAGAATGATGCATTAGATGTGGGCTTCAGAGCAAAAAGAAAAGTGTGAACACAAGGGCATGTTCCTGTTTACAGCAGGAAATTGGTCTGGTGTCCAGAAAGGAGAAAGAGGAGAGAGATTAGAAGAGAAAGGTGCAGAGAGAGAGAGATGTACTCCAGTGAACCATTTAGAAATGCCTGTTTCTGTCATAGAGCACTTTGTACACTGAAGACAAAGACGCTAAGCCTTTTACCTAGAGAACTCTATTAGGAGACATGCATTGTATATTCAAGTACAAGTAATGATTCAGCCCTCCGCTGACAAAAGAGCTGGTAGAAAGACTGCGAGCAAATGAAGAGAACTCAGCAGCAATTTTCTTGACTGTCCTTTAAAGGATTCATATAGATTTAAAATATATATCATGAACTGGGAATGAGGGCTCACACATGTAACCTCAAAACTCCGGAGTGAGTGAAGCAAGAGAATTGCAAGAATTAGGTTTGAACAAGGCTACCCAGTGAAGCCTCGTCTGTCTGAAAATACAAAAATCAGTGAACAATATTAAGAATAATAAGGCATATGTATTATTTTCGCAAATTTTTCATAAGGTTGTCACTAACTGAACAAATTTTTCTATTGATTGAATAAATTGACTCCCATCTTACTCCAATAAATGAGACTACTTAAGTCACTCCAAGTTAAATGAATACATTGATAAATTCCTTTAACTGATTGTATTTAGGTGTGCTTATTTGTTTTACGAAAATAACTTGAAACCCTGTATTGTACTAAACACTCTATTTAAATTCAAAAAAATATAAATGATGTCTTTATCTGTGGAGAATTTTCATGCTATCTAATGGAGTTAGGGCACTATTGATCTGGAAAGGATTTACCATCGCTCTGACAATCTAGGAATTAATGCTTTTTGTCTGATTGTGGGCTTTTGTCATTATTGATACAGGGAATCTCTTAGTTAAGGGTTTTATTGCTATGAGGAGACACCATGACCATAACAACTCTTATAAAGGAAAATATTTACCTGGGGCTGCCTGACAGTTTCAGAAGTTTAGTCCACTATCAGCATGGTGGGAAACACAGCTGCATGCAGCCAGACATGGTGTTAGAGAAAGAGTTCTATCTATGAGTTTGAATCCAGCAGAGAGAGATTGTGTGCCACACTGGCACAGTTTGAGCATTTATAACCTCAAACATCACCCCCACAGTGACACACTTCCTCCAACAAGACCATACCTAGTCTAACAAGACCACACTGCCTAATAGTGTCATTCTCTATAGGCCAAGCATTTAAACACACGAGTCTATGGGGGCCATATCTATTCAAACCACAACATCCTATTCTCTGGTCCAAAAAGACTTGTAGACGTATCATAATAAAAAACTGAATTCGGTATTACTTCAAAAACCTCAATCTATAACAGCCTCAAACATGCTTAGAAGTCCAAATTCAAAGTCTCTTTTGGGATTCATGCACTGTCATAACTGTAATCCCCTATATAAAAATTAAATCCAGTTCCCACCATTTGCCTGCAAATTTCATGATTTCCTTGTTTTTATTGCTGAGTAATATTCCATTGTGTAGATGTATCACAATATCTGTATCCATTCCTCAGTTGAGGGACATCTGGGTTGTTTCCAGCTTCTGGCTATTACAAATAAAGCTACTACAAACATGGTTGAGCAAATGTCCTTAATGTGTACTTAAGCATCTTTTGGATATATGTCTAGGAGTGGTGTAGCTGGATCTTGAGGAAGAGCTATTCCTAATTGTCAGGGAAATCACCAGATTGATTTCCCAAGTGGTTGTACAAGTTTACATTCCCACCAGCAGTGCAGTAGGGTTCCCCTTTCTCCACATCCTCTCCAGCAAACATCATCCTAAGTGAGGTATCCCAGAAGCATGAAGACACACAGGGTATATACTCACTCATAAGTGGATGTTAGATATATAATATATGATAAACCTACTAAAATCTGTACACCTAAAATAACTAAGCAAGAAGGAGGACTCTGGCTAAATTGCTCAATCCCCATTCAGAAAAGCAAAGAGGATGGACATTGGAGGAAGGAGAAAATAGGGAACAGGACAGGAGCCCCCACAGAGGGCCTCTGAAAGACTTTACCCTGCAGGGTATCAGAGCAGACGCTGAGACTTATAGTCAAACTTTGGGTGGAGTGCAGGAAATCTTATGAAAGAAGGGGGAGCTGGAGATAGTAAGGCCTGGAGAGGACTGGAGCTCCATAAGGAAAGCAACAGAACAAAAAATTCTAGGCCCAGAGTTTTTTTCCGAGACTGATACTGACCAAGAACCATTCATGGAGATAGCCTAGAACCCCTGCACAGATGTAGCCCATGGCAGTTAAGTGTCCAAGTGGGTTCCATAGTAATAGGAACAGGGACTGCCTCTGACATGAACTGATTGGCTCTTTGATCACCTCCCCTGAGGGAGGAACAGCCTTACTCCACCACAGAGGAAGACAATGCAGCCACTCCTGATGAGACCTAATAGACTAGGATCAGAAGGAAGGAGAGGAGGACCTCCCCTATTAGTGGACCTGGGGAGGGACATGGGTGGAGAAGGGGAAAGGAGGGCAGGATTAGGAGGGAAAAGAGGACAGGATTGGGAAGGGGAAAGGGAGTGAGCTACAGGGGGGGGATACAAAGTGAATAAACTGAAATTAATAAAAATGAAGAAAATCAAATCCAAAGCACAGGTCACATCCTTCAAATGTATAATAACACATGATATTCGTGACCATTCTGAACAGAATGTAGGGGCAAAATAACAAACTAAAGCAAGATTTAAAACAAAAACAAACAAAAAAACAGCTGGGCAAATTCCTAACTCTGCTTCTCCATGTTTGATGTAAAGATGCTTTTCATATCTCCAATTTGGCTCTGTTGAACAGAACAAACTTCTTCCTCTTGGGCTGATAGCAGCTGTTCTTGGAACTTCACATCTCTGGCATCTCCAACATATTGGGGTCTCCAAGACAATCCAGGCTTCACCTTTACAGTTTCATACAATGACCTCTTTGGACTTCCATGTGAATCCCCAGACACATTCCTGGACTCAGCAGCTTTTCTTAGCAGAGGAGGGAGATTCCATAACACTTTTCTTCTATCTTTGATTCTAAATCTAGAATGATGTGGCCAAAGCTGCCATAACCTGCTGCTTGCAGTGGCTGGAACAGGACTTTTCATTCAATTAAATTTTCACCAGCTTTCTGTTTCTTATGGTTTCCTTCACTGCCTAAATTTGGTTGTCGCTGCTACTCACTCTGTACACCAGCTTGACCTTGAACTCAGAGATCTGTATGTCTCTGACTCCTGAGTGCTAGGATTAAAGGTGTGTATCCATCATGCCTGAACCTAAACTGTTGTTTAGATTCTATTCAGAAGCTTAGTAGTTATAGGTATGGGTGACATTCAGCAAGGACAAGTTTGTTACAAAGTGATTGGCTAACTAACACTGAGGGAGTTATCTATAGACCTCAGGAATATTAGGTATTTCTGTGCCATAAATGTTCTACTACAAGGTGTATGGGCTTCCCTTTACATATGTCGCACCCTGAGATAAGCTACCTTACCAATCTTGTGGTTCCCCCCTTGCTAATCCTTGGGTAGAGGATATTATGGTCTTGTTCTTTAAATTGGTGATCTGTGCCCTAGTTCCCACCTGTCCAGCCTGCAAATTTCATGTTGTAGTAATACTCCATTGTATAAATGTACCACATTTTAAATTCATTTTTCATTTAAGAGCCTATATACTGACTTTATATGGACTTTCAAACACTCATCAGAAAAAAAATGAGAAAAAATATTCACTCAAATCTACTTTTTTACCCATGAATTTACTATGAAGCAACCAATGGACTCACATGCTGATGTTTCTGAATAATTGAGACTCTTTTTAAATGCTGGAATTTCTAAATTATGAGCAAGTTGTATTACAAAGTTAATCTGCAAGTCACAGAACATAAAGGTCAGAGGAGACCTAAGAGGCCATCAACTTCCCTCTCCAATATTTGTGTAAACCCTTCTGGAATGTCCCTATCCCTGACAGATGGTTTTGCATCCGTTGGTTAAAAATGTCAAATGATTACCAGCTTGGTATTTACAAGCATCCCATTCTGATTCTGAACGGTTGGAGGCATCATTACACTTGCTGCTATCAAACTTCTTCCCAATATCCTAGTCTTCTTGCTCAAATTATTTATTTAATGCCTGATATGTAAGATAGATAGGAATTATATTCTAACAAAAAAGACATACATGATTAGACAATAATTAAATTATGTTATTATAAATGAGAAAAAAAACATTGACTACTGAGAATGTTAAAAGATGCATGATTGTGCATGTGTTACTATAAAATCTGGGGTTTTGCTCAGGTCACAGAAATCATGCTTAAAAATGTTAGGAGTATGAGCTGAGGAAAGAACTGAATAATGAGTCAGGGACAGAAATAAGTGATGCCTAAAGGAAAGAAGAAAGACCTGGTAAAATGGAATACACAGCTTTTGAGAAAATAGCCAGGTAAACGGACCTCAAAAAGATTAAAGAGGAAAATGGGTTAGTGAAGAAAATTGCACAAAGAGAAAATATAAGGGAGAAGCCGAAAAGTGGCAAAGAGCGAGCACAGTTAAGGTCCCAGCACCGTCTCCTGAATCTGCTGCTTTTTATTCTCTTAAGTGACGTTATTGACAAACTCCTACACTCCAGTTACACTACTTGGTAAGGGTACTTGCAGTACCCTTATCATTCCAAACCGCTCAGCTGAAGTATTTCCAATTCCTTCTATTCCTCACACAATGGAAGGATACCACTGTACCATTTGGATTTCTCAGTTGAGTTCAAAGCTACAAGGTTAGGGTTAAGATAAAGTTTCAGGGATTTTCTTTTCCTTTTTTGTTTGGTTGTTGTTGTCTGCTTGCTTTAATACATCACCTGAAGTACATGATCAAGAGTGTACAATCAGATATCTTGGACCCTCTTTTCTACCACAAACACTGGCAAGCATGTACATCAGACCTGGAAAAGAGAATCACTCAAAAATAATGAGCCCAAAGTTCTCCCAAGAACAACAATAATCTAACCTCCTATAGCTACTAAAAAAAGTTGAAGTGACATGTTTCAAGAAATATGTACAGGCACATACGCTTTTAAAACTCTCCAATAAAAGCAAGTATGCAGAGACATATGTGATACTGTATGCTTTTGCATACCTACAATTTTTATTTTTAATATACAAGATGAAAGATAAACATATTAAAATATTCAAAATGTAAAAATTAAAGAATACACTATATTAAAGAAATAATTTGTTCCATTATAACACTAAGTATACAGGGAGATAGAAGAGTTTTGCATAACATTGAAATTGAGTTGATAATTCCAATTCATTTCTATAATAAGTACAGTTTCATGAGTGAATTCTACCAAACAATTTCATAATTACACCTATTCTTCCAAACAATTGAAGATCAAATATTTCCAAGAATATTTTATGAATCAAGAATTACCCTGAGATGAATGACAAAAACACTAAAAATATAAAAACAGATTAATATACCTGATGAACATAGACAAAATTTTTCAACAAAATATTTGTAAAGTAGATCCAATAGCACATTAAAGGTTCATATATCATTATCAAGCGTGATGTTCCCTGGTATAGAAATGTTCCATGCATGCAAAGTAATTAATGAAATAAACAACGTTAAGAAAATGATGTGTAAAAACTATGTGATCATTACCGCAGGTTCAGAAAAAGTTTCTGATAAAATTCCATACTGCTTCATTGGACAAAGTTCTCTACAAATTCAGAATACAAGGAAATTTTATCATATTCAGACCATATCTAAAATACCCACAGGTAATATCAAAGTAGACTAAAAAACTGAAAGCTTTTTCTGTAAGATCAGAAAAAGGAAAGGATGTCACATTGCTTCATTTATCCCACAGAGCACAGTAAGCCCGAGGCAGAATGCAGAAGGTTATGCTGTTTGTACATGAAATTATTTTATAAATAGAAAAAAAACATACAACATAATGGAGCTGGTTACAGTTAGTAAAAGAAATAAACTAATGTTAAGATAAAAATCAGCATACAGAAATGTGCTTTTTTTCTATGTGCTCATAGGAAACTATACAAAAAGTAAAGTAATAAATATAAATTATGTTAGTATAAAAACAGCATAATTCTTGTAGAGAAACAATAACCAAGGGGATCAATGATATGTGATGAAAATTGTAAAATATTGATAAAAGAAATTAACAACAGTACATTTAAGATTACATGCTATTTTAGACCAAGATATATTCTATTTGCATGAATTGTAGGATTTTTTACCATTAGCTCTCTATAAGTCCAGTGAAACTGTTGATATCAAAATATGATTGACATTTTTTTGAGTGAAGAATATAAAAATTCTCTAAAGTTCATGCACAAAAAAAGATTTAGACTCACCAACATAATTTAGAAAACATTAAAAGCATTTTCTTATTTTAATAAATAAAGTAAATTATAAAGTAATAGTTAATAAAGTAAGAAAGCAAGTAGACATTATACTGATAGTATAAAGATATACTAATATAACAAAATTGAAAGCTTAAAATAAATTTATATATGGTCATCTGAGATTGAATATGGATGCCTGGAGTACCCCATGAGGAAGTGATAGTTTGCACTTAGAAGAACAGGTATTCACAGGTAAAAGAATAATATTGGGCCTTTATCTTGTATATGTGATAATGTACATATAAAATGTATGTAAATAAGTTATGATATAAATAAGTTTATACATACATACAAAAAGAAATGTATTGACATTGGGTGCATCTAATAAGGGTTGAATATTCAAAATATAGTTGTCTGCAACCTAGAGGGGTAGAGGAGCCAGGAGCTGGCTAGTCCCTGAAGCTAGATTCTAGTCTAATGAGGAAGTTCTAGTCTAATGAGAAAGGACAGAAAAATGCATGTGGAGTTCCTAATTTTCATTCCACACTGAAAGGCCAAGTACTCTGGATTCTGATGTAAGAGAATGAAAGCAAAACAACAGGATAGATATTCACTGAAGCAAGAGAGCTAGCCTTGTAAGTGACAGTGAACCATCCTTGTCCCACGGCCAAGTCCCCATTCTCCCCACGCTCATCCTTTTGTAACAAAGTCTCCATGTTGGATGATGCCTGGGATGGAGGTGGCTCTTTTTGACCCATCAGTCCTTCCTAGAAGCTTCCTAGAGATTTCACCTTACACCCAGCAAAATGGCTAAGATAAAAAACTCAGGTGACAACACATGCTGGAGAGGGTTTGGAGAAAGGGAAATCCTCCTCCATTGCTGATGGGAATGTAAACTTGCACAACCACTTTGGAAATCAATCTGGTGCTTTCTCAGAAAATTAGGAGTAGTGCTTCCTCAAGACCCAGCTATATCACTCCTCAAAGCAGATACTCAAAATATGCATAAGTATAAACAAGGACAATTGCTCAACCATGATCATAGCAGCTTTATTCGTAATAGCCTGAATCCAGGTGCCCCTCAGCAGAGGAATGGATGTGGAAAATGTGGTACATTTACACAATGGAATACTACTCAGCAATTAAAAACAAGGAAAACATGAAATCTGCTAGCAAATATTCCTAACTAGAAAAAATCATCCTGAGTGAGATATCCCAGAAGCAGAAAGTCACACATGGTATATACTCACTTATCAGTGGATATTAGACATATAATATAGGATAAACATACTAAAATCTGTACTAAGATAAGCAAGAAGCTAAGCAATAAGGTGGACTGTGGGTAAGATCACCAGTCCTCACTCAGAAAGGCAAAAGAGATGGACATGGGAAGAGGAAGAAAACAGGGAACAGGACAGGAGTTTATGAGAGAGGGCCTCTGAAAGACTCTGCTCAGCAGTGTTTCAAAGCAGATGTTGAGACTCATAGCTAAACTTTGGGCAGAGTGCAGGGAATCTTATGAAAGCAGGGAGAGACAGAAAGAACTGGAGGGGACGGGAGCCCCACAAGAAGAGCAACAAAACCAAAAAATTTGAACTCAGGAGTCTTTTCTGAAACTGATACTCCAACCAAGGATCATACATGGAAGTAACCATCAAACCCCTGCACAGATGTAGCCCATAACAGCTCAGTCTCCAAGTGGTGTCCTAGTAAGGGGAACAGGGACTGTCTCTGAGATGAAATCAGTGACTGGCTCTTAGATCACCTCCCCAAGAGGGGGAAACAGCCTTACCAGGACACAGGGGAAGACAATGCAGCCAGTCCTGATGAGATCTGATAGGCTAGGGTCAGATGGAAGGGGAGGAGGATCTCCCCTATCAGTGGACTGGGAGAGAGGCAAGGGAGGAAAAGTGGGAGGAAGGATGGGATTGGGAGGGTACTAGGGAGGGGACTACAGCTGGGATACAAAATTAATTAATTGTAATTAATAAAAAATAAATTATAGAAATAAAATTTCAAAGAGCTCTGTGCACTCCTATGTTTTATGTAGTATCATTCAAATATGACAAGATGTACAAACAACTAATCCCCATCGAATATATGAATCTAATGTCCAAAAAATATATGAAAACATATAATAATGACATACAGTTTTTCAGAAGAAAAAAGTACATATTTGACAGTAAGTTCTCTAAACAAGATAAAATTTGCTTAGTCACAGAAAAAGAAAACTTCTGCATCTTATGTGAAGTTTTTAAAATAGTCAAAGTCATAAAAGCTAGAAGCAGAAATTTGCCTGTTAGTGACAACATTGAAAGTATAAAATACTATAATTTGATTTGTCTATGTACCAAGCTGTACAAAATGAATAGCAGACAGTGACTGTGCAAAGCCACATGTTCATTTTCCCAGAACATAGTTTCCAATAATTACGATGGTGCTAAGCCCACAATGAAAGTAAGGCTACTTCCCGGACTGCGATGTGAAAGTGAAACAATTTTTAAAAGCTAGCAAGAAGTTAAGTGTTCCCTGCCTGGATTAGATGATTGCAAAATTGCCACTGATTTTTGTTATTAGTGACCAGAGTTAAAATTTATTTCCTAGAGTGAAAGTAATTATGATATGTTAAAGTCTAAAGAAACAGTGATTACTTTAAATTAACAGTGCATTACTTTTGATAAAATATAGCTGTTTTCTAAAAACCTTTGGAAATCATCCTGGGTTATTTTAATTTCATTTGAATCATTTAGTGAAATTTAAAATTATATTTGCATTAAACTTATATTTCTAATATCTGACAGTCCTATTGCATACTTATTTCTCTGTATGGTATGCAAAGATACTCAGTTATTTCCAAATATTTTGACTCAAATGAGTATTCAACTTGTTGCTTTGATTTATTTTATAATATGCATCATAGTACTGAAAATACAGAAACTTTGTCCTGCTTAGGAAAACCAAACCCATGTTTCAATGCCTAGTCCCCAGCTGATAAACTTTTTTTTGCTAGAGTAGGGGGGAGCCTTGTTAGAAGTGTGTCCCTTAAGATGTGCTTTGAGACTTCAAAAGTCCATGCCAATATCTGTTTCTCTGTCATTCAATCTCTCTCTGTCTCTGTGACTCCATCAAAATCTGTCTGTATTTCTGTCTTCTTCTCTCTCTCCGTGTCTGACTATGGCTTAGGATGTAAAGTTCTCGGCTATTGCTTCAGTGCCATGTCTGCTCTGCATGATGATCGTGTACTAATTCTCTAAATCTTTTTGTCATATATATATATATATATATATATATAATATGCAACAACTTTAAATGTAGAGAGTTTTGTGTTCAATGTTATCTTATATACAATCATGATTATTTTATAGCCTATAATCATATCCAATGATTATTTTGGCAGTATACCACTTACCTATTTTTATTTGAAAGTATAGAAATTCATATCCAAGTTCAGTGACTTGAAATAGCAGTAATTTATTGTTGCTCACATGACTGGTTGGTTGATTAATTGAAACAGGGTTCATCAAGACTATTCTTTTCATCTGTTTTTAATCCTCATTAAACCATTATGCTTGCCTAATGCATTCTTTTCAGAGCAGTGGTTGAGATACAGAAACAAACCCAACTCTGTAAGCATAGTTCCAGCTTCTGCTTTCTGTCTATCTGTCAATATTTTATTGGTCAAATAAACCTTACTATTAAGCCCATAGTGAATAAGCAGGGAAAAATTGTACCTTTATTGTCATACAAAAGTATTAAGTTGATATATATTTAAATAATTTATCCATTTTTATTTTATGTGCATTGGTGTTTAGCCTGCATGTGTTTCTGTGAGGATGTTAGATCTTGGAGCTACAGGCAGTTTTGTACTGCCATGTGGTTGCTGGGAATTGAACCTAGGTGTAAATATTGTTTTAAATATATAAAAATAAATGTTTAAGTAATGTTATTATTGTAAGGTAGACTATGATGGATGCTTTTGATACTTATATTTTATTGAACAAGTCATTTTATAGTACTTAATGAAGTCAAGATACATACCTTCAACAATTTGTTTACACAGTCACAGTATTATTAGTAAGTAGAGGGATACAGGTAAAATTCATATTTACTATCTATACTCAGAGAACAAATTATGTGAGAACCAAAGATTTAAAATAAGTATACATAGGTACAATTATTGTTTTCAAGAAAGGTGGAAAAATAAAAGAAAGAGAAGAGAAAAGATTTTATTGTATTTGCCTAAATATTGGTTTTTCTTGTTAATTCTGCTATCAAATAGGATCATTGTGCTGTTAGCTGCATCTACTTTGTCTTTTTTTGTTGTTCAATTAGTTAATTTAGTTAATTAGTTTACACTCTGAATGGTGCCTCCCTTCTCTCTTCCCAGTCCATCCCTTTCCCTTCCCTCCCTGCCCTTTCTCATTCTCCTCATAGATGTAGAGACTTCCCATGGATATTAACTCACCTTGGCAAAATAAGTTGCAGCTGGATTGGATGCATCTTTCTGTACTGAGGGAGCCAAGGCCATCCAGTTAGAGGAAAGGGATTCAGAGGCAAGCAACAGAGTTAGAGACAGATCCTTCTCCTGTTAAAGCATCCACCTGTAGACCAAGCCACACAATTGTCACATACGTGTAGGGGCCTAAGTCTATCCCATGCATGCTGTCTGGTTAGTAGTTCAGTCCCTGTGGGCCCCTATGAGTCCAGGTTAGTTGATTCTATAAGTTTTCTTGTGGACTGCTAGTTCTTTTTTCTTAAGTCTCTCTTAATTTTTCCCAAAGATATTCAGTGATTTCTGTTGTTGGGTGTGGTAGTGTTTTTATTAGTTTTTGTTTTTTAGTTAGTATATATTTTTCTATAGTAAAGTCAGTTTATGATGACCAACTATGAAAAATCAAAATAACTAGAGTAACAAAATCCAGAATCTTGTAACACAAATATGTTCATCATCTTTGACACTATTCATCTATTCTTATATTCTTTTATTATCTATATTTGCCATACATGTAAATAAATTAATTTGTGAAATCTAAATCATTTTTTACTTTTATTGTATACAAGAAAAGATACTTAAACTGAAAACATTCTCACAGCTTTTTCAGAGACATTTAAGAGTATCTCTATAGAACTCATTTCATATTTATTTTTTTTTTACTATTGCTTTCTTCGATGGAAATACGATAGGCTTTTTGTGCATGCATAGTTTGCTGAATTTCAAAGAGGCAGGAATTCATAAGGAAACAAAATCATCATATACAATTACATACAAACTAAATGCAAAACTCTATGCAAAAAAATGCAAAAACCTTTTGAACTGCTACTAGGGTTTTGTTCCTTGTTTGGATACGCTTAAGGCAATATCCTTACAGTGAGTCTTTTCAAAGGTAAATCACAACCAAGGATTCTCAATTCTGCCATTGCACATCATGTTGAAGAAATCAAACATTTCCTGCCTATTGCTTTTAGTTGATTCAAGAAGATGATTAGTTGAGTCTTGGTTTCTCTCCACTGTTTGATATAGAAAGTAGACATCAAGTATGAGCTAACCTTTCCAGTTGAATTTTTGAGTGAACTCAAATTTTGATGTAGAGTACAGAGTTAGAAACGAGGAGTTACATTAAAGAGACATGATATATCCCATATATATATATATATATATATATATATATATATATTCCTTAATATGCTGACTTTATAATCAATCATTTGTGCATTTAACATTCGGAGTTCAAACAATGATACAGCAATTCCTAAATGATATTCACATCCAGAGAGAAGAAGCGTCTATGAAGATTCATTTCACACAGCTATTTTTCCTTCATTTATTATTTACTTGTTTTATTTCCATGGCTGATGTTTATGATGATAGTCACGATGAAGCATGCCTTCTTTTTTTTAATTACAATACTGTGTATCAAACCTAGGACTTTTTGTATTCTAGACAAGTGCTGGAGTCCTGAGCTATATCCTCAGCCTAAACACGTTCATATTTCTCTAAGACCTTTGTAATGTCACTTATTTGCTATCTATCTCCTTGCAAGGTTGGGTCAATTTCTTTGCTTCATGAATCTGGCCTGAACTTTGTCTTTTTTTAGATGAATGATATATGAAAGAAATGACATTATTTTACTTCCTAGAAGAGGCCATCAGAGTAATTATAGTTTGTTTTTTCTTTTGATCCTCTGGGAACCGTATGTCAATATGATATGAATAAGATCCAATGAAAGTTCACAGGGAAGGAAGCCTGTTCATCTCAGAGGCCTCTATCCTTGGAAGACCTTCCATACAGTGAGGTCATGGAAGACTAACAAGAAACCTGAAATGCAAATGATTCCATGTTGATCCATGCAAATGGTGCATCATACAGGAACAACTGAGTAGATGTGCATAGACCAAAATAAAGTGACCTTATAACATAGTGCTCATG
This sequence comes from Pachyuromys duprasi, assembly GCA_028658305.1. NCBI lineage: Eukaryota > Metazoa > Chordata > Mammalia > Rodentia > Muridae > Pachyuromys > Pachyuromys duprasi. The sequence goes on along the minus strand of CM053745.1, from coordinate 34,356,635 downwards.
GAAAAAAGTGAGAAGCAGAGTAAGATGTACCACCTGATCCAATTTTCCTCAATATAATATGTACATACACAATAATACCCATTTGAATACTAAGAGTTTCAAACAACACATAACAAATAATATTACTTGGTTTTATGTGATGCGAGAAGAGGAGGTTGTAGCACAAATATAAAAGGAAATTTACAAAGTAGGTTATGTTCTTCTGATAATGGCATAAAAATGATAGCCACTAGTGATAATAGTCTTTAAAAAAAAGAGACACATCTTTCTTCCCAGGGACCATGCCCACTTCCCAAACCCACTGTGCTACCTACAAAGACCACTCAGGTTTGCTAAGACTCTTTAAATGTGGCAGGAATCTCAAAGTGTCTTTGATTATATGAGTGTAAAAAAGTTGTCACAATTGATTACAACTTGTTGGAAATAATATATTTAAAAGTCAAGGGACCAGGAAAAATGAAACAGTTGTTAATATACAATATTAGTATACAATGCTTCAGGGAGGAATACAAGCATAGAGAAAATTCAAAAGTGGATGATGTACTAATTTGATGCAAAACAATTCTCTTATTTTCTCTATCCTGTTTGTTTAGGACACAGCTTTCACTAATGAGTTACTTGATGCAGGGCTTGACATTGCTCCCTTTTATCATCATTGGATTAGTCACAAGGCAGGCTACTTATAACTTCTCAATTCTCAGAGTTCTGAGACAAGCCCCACCAACCGCCAATATTGGGGATGGCAAGGACAGCCCATCTTGCACTTATGTAACTCTGATGCCCTGTAACCACACTTCATGCAGAAAAAATGCACCATAGCAATTTATTTCCTATGCCATTGATCTGATATAAGGGTGTTATTTTCTAAATTATAATTACTTGGTGCCTTCATGGTTTCATTCTTCCATTCCTGTTCCTTATTTAACTGTACTAGCGTCAAATGTGCTGTTCCCTTCTCTAGCTATGCCATTTCCTGAAACCCAGCTTTTAAATTACCCTGTGTACTGACATTTTTGTGAAGTATATTCTAGTAGCTTGTTAAGCAAGAGAGAATGGGGGTAAATATATTAAATTTTTTATACTTAGTTTTTCTGGAAAAAATTGCATGTATGGAAAACAATTTCTGTCTTTTTGGCTCTCATGTTTGTCTGTGCTGTTGTTTCATTTTATTTAAATGAAACCTAATTTACTTTAATTTTCCTCCAATATCTATACACCTAGCAAAACTTCTCAGATTTTAGTAAGTATTTTAATACAGAACATTTAACTTTATATTCCATAGTTCTCACCACAGGGTAACTTACTTTTCATTATTGATATCTATTTTAGTAGACAATGGACAATATTATGTTCTATGTGGTTAAGACTATTTCCAAATTTTGTAGATGATTTACAAAATAGTTTTTAACTGTCTTCTTTATGGTCTCAGAGTGCTGACAAAAAATGCACCTGGGATAAAAGAAACAAAGCAGACGCCCTGCTGTAACTGGTGGGGACAAGAGAAAGAAACCAGCAGGCAGGGGGCCAGGGCCCCAAAGCAGCTATTCTGAGAAAGTCCTTATGGAGGCCGGCAGTGCCGGAAGACAGGTCTTTGCACTGTGTACACTGTCTGGAGCTATTTGTGATGATGTGACTGAAAATGAGAAGAGGTCCCTGCAAACCTTGCACTTGTGCCAACTGCACTGGTTAGCTCATCCTCTCTCATTCCTTACCCTACTTCGGAAATCAACCCTTTAAAACTCCCCCAGGCAGGCTAACAGCTGGATTGTAGCCTACTCCCTGAGAAGACAGGAGTTCTGTCTTTTCTCCCTTTCTTAAGTTCCAACTTCTACTGTCAAAAAGTTACACTTAGTGCTACTTAGTGCTACATATATTTCTTTCTTATTTATTTATTTACCTATTTTTCTATCTATCTATCTATCTATCTATCTATCTATCTATCTATCTATTTATTTGAGTTCAGAAGAAAAGAAACAGGAAGTGATTGGTGCAGTGAAAGTCTTGAGGGACTATGAGCTACTGGAGCCCTGTTTCCTAAATTAAGGTTAGCCTGAGCCAAGCAAATAGGTCCTCAAATTCAAAAACACCTACATTTCTCCCGTTTTAGTTCTTGAGGATCTCCAGGACAGATAAACATAGATAAATAGACTAACAGAAGGAGACCCACCTCAGTATGCAATGTACAAACTGGAGGTTTCTTGCAAACAAACAAAAATTAGTTGTGATAATAAACCTTTTAAGAATCTATGGATTCATTAATCATTGTTCTCAAGGAAATGTATCATGAGGTGGAGGTATAAAATGAATGTATATAATCAAATTAAATGGCATCTACATGCACTAATAACATATACCTCACACAAAGAATGCTTTGGCTATAGGTCAGAAATAAGGTCTTCAATAAGTAGTCAATGTTCACACATCTCACTGCTTTTCTGGAACCCTTTTGAATCTCAATTTTTAAAAGTACTCCCTAGAAAAGCTTATATAGAGTAAAAGATTGATTTGAAATTCACCTGGATTTTAAAACACATAACTTTTCCAAGTCTAACTTGGAAATTTTTGTTTTCTTGTTCAAAAGAAATTGAAAAGTTATTTCCCATCAATATATATATATATATCATTTATGAATTTAATAAAGTTGTATAATTGATAAAAGTACTTTTCTCATGTTTACTTGCTTCAAGTGCTTAATGCTAACTTATTATTTGTCCATATATTTATCATTTTTTTATTTTGTACTTTTGTTTTGTTTTGTGATCCATTCTGCCCATATAGCATAGGGAGAGCATCAAATTAACAATGCCTACCTCCACCACACTCCTTCCACTCTAAATGCTGCCATTACAGAGGAGGGATAGTATTGCTATCCTATCTTGTTGCATTCCTATTTCTTTATTTTCATTCCTTTAGAAATGCTACTTAAAACCGTTTTTTTCTTTACCCTGAAATTTGTCGTCTTTAATTTTTTCAGTTTTCTACATACTTAAATGTTATACTATCTTATTTAAAACTGTAGCTTTGCTTTCATTTTGGAATAAGTGTTTAGGGTTCAAAGTATTGATTTCAGTGTCTTCTGTGTTTCTCAGCGAAACTCATTTGCTGGAGTATGATCAGGAAATCATTAATTTTAATTATTGACTTTATTTCTAGAACTTTTATTTTTTTATTTACCACATTAGCATATTACATTTTATAGATGTGTGTGTGTGTGTGCAAACAGTTTCAGTTTTGTTTCTTTTTTGTTTTCACCTTGAGCTTGATACTTTTGTCTCTTGTTTTTGGCTTTGACATCATTGTTCAAAAGTCTGGTTGAGACTCATAGCCAAACATTGGGCAGAGTTCAGGGAATCTAAGTAAAGAAGGGGAGATAGAACGACCTGGAAGTCTCTAGAGCTCCACAAGGAGAGCAACAGAGCCATAAAATCTGGGCACAGGGGTCTTTTCTGAGACTTATATTCCAACCAAGGACCATTCATGGAGATAACCTAGAATCCCTGCACAGAGGTAGCCCATGGCAGCTCAGTCTCTGAATGGGCACCCTGGTAAGGGGAACAGAGGCTGTCTCTGACATGAACTCAGTGGCTGACTCTTTGATCACCTCCCCCTGAGGCGGGAACAACCTTACCTGGCCATAGAGGAAAACAGTCCTTATGTGACCTAATAGTCTAGGGTCAGATGGAAGGGGAGGAAGTCCGTGGACTAGGGACGGGGCATGGAGGAGACAAGGGGATTGAGAGGGGATGAGGGAGGCTACTTCTGGGATACAAAGTGAATATACTGTAATAAATAAAAAATTATATTTAAAGTTTGTCTCATAAAAGTATACATAAAATTAATTATTGTTAAAAAGTGTTAATATCCACAGGATAACCTTTCTTCATAAAATCAAGCAATTTTCCCTGGTTAAAAACAGAGGATAAAGACCCACTATCTGAAACATTTTATGAAATACAGTTCTAATGCATCCATGTGAAACTGGATTTTCTCTACATTTGGATTACTTCCTGAACTTCAGATACTCAAAACTACACATACATTTTAGATTGGTTGCTAACTATGTGGAACTCATAATATGCAGTTTAGCTTTGGCTTTTAAACATGTTGACTTATTATTTATGCAAATACTGAGTATGTAAAACAACTCATCTAGTAAGTTACTGCGGAAGAGCTGGTTGCTGATGGAAACTATGCTTTTATTATTCAAACAAAGCTGTGTGTGATTGCATCCAAATGTTCTGAATTATGCAATAACTTGAATTTTCATATTCTAGAAAAACATGATAAAAGATAAGTTATGATCACTATCATTTTTAATTCCTAAATATAGAGAACTTATCCTTTTTTATTAAAATTTCTTCAGTTTTTGGATACAGGGCTTCTCTGTGTAGCCTTGGCTGTCCTGGACTCAATTGGTAGACCAGGCCAGTCTCAAAAACACAGTAATTCACCTGTCCTTGTCTCCCAGAATCCTGGGATTATAGGCATGCATCACTCTGCCCAAATTAAGAATTTATCCTTCTGAATTCAAAATGTGTGTTCATCTGTGCAGGGGTTCTAGGTTATCACCATGCACGGTAATTGGTTGGAGTATCAGTCTCAGGAAAGACCCCTGTGCTCAGATTTTTTGGTTCTGTTGCTCTCCTTGTAGAGCTCCAGTCCTCTTACTATTTCCCATTTCTTTCATAACACAGATGAAGCCCATGGCAGTCCAGTGTCCAAGTGGGTTCCATAGTAATGGGAACAGGGACTGTCTCTGACATGAACTGATTGGCCTGCTCTTTGATCACCTCACCCTGAGGGGAGAGCAGCCTTACCAGACCATAGAGGAAGACAATGCAGCCACTCCTGATGAGACCT
>CM053745.1:34288188-34351275 GCA_028658305.1 Pachyuromys duprasi | reverse complement strand
GACTAAAGACCCTAGTGAGGGAAACAGGGACTGTCTCAGTCTTGAACTTGATGGCTGACTCTTTGACCCTCCCCCATACAAGCCGGGGAGTGACAGACTGGCTAGATCCCAGGGGAGGACATTGCAGCCAGCCCTGAGGAGACAGGATGAGCTGGGGTTGGATGGAAGGGGAGGAGGTCCTCCCCTGTTGGTGGACTTGTAGGGGGCGGGAAGGAGATAAGGGAGGGTTGGGGAGGGTGGGAGGGAAGGAGGGAGGAGGCTACGCTTGGGATGCAAAGTACCTAACCTGTGATTGATAACAAAAAAATAAATTAAAAAAATGATGGAAAAATCAAAGTTAAAAAAAAAGCACAGTGGTTGACACCTGGAACTCACTTGTGATCCCCTAGGTTCCAAAGGACCTTTGCAGCTCCATTTCTTCGTTTCTGCCATCTGAAGTCCACATGTCTTGTCTCCTCATCTCAGATAAGCTCCATTCCACAGTTGCTGCTGTTACTAGTCGACATCCGTGGTCTTGCATCTCCATAATGCTGCAGTTCATCTGTATCTTCAATATATCCTTTTCTAGGCTCTCTTCAGGGATGCTAAACTTGCCGCATGGCACCAAGCTTCGACTTATTTCTAAGAGGCTTCAGTTACAAATTAAGCAGGACCTTAGCTAATGGCTTCTCCTGTCCTTTCAAAGTGCCAAGCTTTCTACTCATACCTTCTTCTCCATTTCAGAACCACCCAGGAAACTGTTATACAATACCAAGTTTGGCTGCACATCTTTGGACACCACTAGAGCAAACTTCGTGTGATCACCTAGAGGATGTACATCTCAGAACATTTTGTTCCAATGATGTTTGTTTCCTCTTAATCACTGCTTCACATGACTAATATTGGTTACCCCAGAAAAAGATATTTTACTTCAGTGGTATTGGTCTCTTGTTAATCATGGACAATTTTTCATCTCTGGCTAAGCAGACACCGCAGATCCACGGGATTCTCAAAACTTTTCTGTGGAACTTCATGAGCCATACCTCCACCAATGCTCTCAACATTAGTCCTAAATTCATTTTGCTCTGAACACTCAGTGGCTTTTCTAGCCCCAAGTCCCCAAACACTTCCACAGCCCTCCATTAAACTGTCTGCCGCAGGAATCTGCCATGGGTCTGCTATGCAGATTTCTGCCCTTGTTAGGGGTTTGGCTGCTGTGGTAAAACATCATGACCAAAAGCAGCTTGAGGATGAAATAACTTATTCATCTAACAGGGTATAGTATATGGTTGAACGGAGTAAGAGCAGAAACTCCAGGCCTAATACTAAAGGCAGGAACTAAAGTAGAGGTCAGGGAGTAGTTCTCGTTTCTGGTTTGCTTCCTGTGCTTTGCTGAGCCTGTATTGTTACACTATCTGGGATCATCAGCACATGTATGGCAATTCCTGAAGTGAACTGCCTGAGCTGACCACACAGATTTTAATCACTAGTGAATAAAATGGAGGAAGCTTTAATAACAAGCACATTATTGTTGAGGCATTTTCAAAATTAAGAGTCTCTCTTCCCAAATGATTCTAGTTCACTTCAAGGTGACACAAAACTAAGCAAAAAATTTTATCTATTTTGTTGATTAAAACAAAAACAATATGTTGTGCTTATTGCTTCATGTGAGTCAATATGTATTTCCATGAGAAGATTATGGTTCTTGAACCACATGACAGAGTTGCTCAAGTAATTATGAGGGTAATCAAGAGGAATAGTTTTTGTCTTTTAATTAAGAATTTACAAAAAAAGGCAATTACATAAAGTATTCTATTTTCTCATCAAAATACTGAGTAATAAAAGTTATATACCAAGTTTCATCTTGATCCCCAAAGCTCATGAAATATGGAAAATAGGGAATAGAAAGATTGGAAAGGCAAGAGTATAGATAGAAGTTCTGTGAATGCTATCTTTGTACATATACTAATGAACTTACTGCAGCTATGTTTCCCCAATGAAGATTTGTACAAAGTCAAGCCGATAAAATGAGTTAATATCCCAGAAGATAGCAGTGATTGAGCCCATTGAGTTGTGCAATATAGAGACAGACAGTAGAAAGACAAAGAGAGATGGAGACAGAGAGTGACAGATACATATATATATATATATATATATATATATATATATATATATATATAGAGAGAGAGAGAGAGAGAGAGAGAGAGAGAGAGAGAGAGATCATGAAGGTGGGAGGGGACATGTTATGGATGTCAGATGAGAAAAAACTTGATGACAGATATTGGTAAGATACATTGCAATTACATATGTGAAAGTGTCAAAGAATAAATAAAAGCATTCAAAAGCCTCATGTTTATTTTTAGTATGAGTAGTGATAGTGTGTAGCAAACCAATTAATTTTTAAACTGTAAAATTGAAAAATAGTAAAAAAAATAATTTAATGAAGGTTGTAGAAATAAAATGGTAGCTATTGGTAGTCAGTGGTTACTAGGAAAGTCTAAGTCACCTCCTTTGGAGAAATGGCTGCTGGCAAGTTCCTCATCCCTAGTGTATTTTCACACACCCATGTACATTTGCAAACCACTGACTGGACTCAGAGTTGTTAAAAAACAAAGAATAAAAGTTTTTAAAAGACATAAAGTTGGGAGGGAGATGAGATGGGCAGAAGAAGAATTGGAGGAAGGTCATAGTGAGCATAATGATTAGTAAATGTTGTATAAATACAGGAAACATTCAAAGAATGAAATATGCTTAAAAAGAAACAGTAAAAGAAAAACTAAATTGAAGTCTATACCTTGCTCCTATTAGTTCAGGTTATACACTGTTTTGCAGAAACCACAAAAAACAGTCTGTAATAGGCTTAGGAAAGATTAGAAGTCTATAAGTGGGTAGAGTTAAAATTCAGTAGCTTTTTAATCCTCTACCACTATCTTTAGCTATTCTGATGAATTAGTAGGTGACTGCTGTAAGTTGAAAGACTTCCATTGTATTTAACATAATACTTTACTGATAATTTCTATGAAAGAATATTATAATGGCCCATCATAAATAAATGTCAAGACAGCAAAACTTGACATCTCTAATTTAATCTTCTTCAAACTTGGTGTGATTGTACATGCTTCCAATCCTGGAATTTGAAACATGAAGACAAGAGGAATAGACTTCAAGTCCATCCCTACCAACATCTCAAGAGCCAGCCTCTAAAGGACGAAACAAAAAAAATGAATATAGACAAGTCAGTAAAAATAGTTTACAAATTTTCATTATTTTTGAGATGATTTTAATTATACTATAATCTTTAGAATAATAATACTTGAATGTAAACTGACCCCCCTAAAGTCCCAGCTAAATCTAACAAATTAATAACAGGCACACTAAATTAATAAATTTCTGTGAAAATACACTTCACATTATTTTTGTGTGGCTTTGCTCCATCTCTGAAATTTAAAATGTTATGATATACATCTTTATACATGTTAAATATAAAATCATACTACCTAAAACTGAAGATCTCTCATTTCAATAATTCAGTGAAATTTGCACACAAATATACAACACACTAATATGCCAGAGGTGACGTATATTTTCTCTATATGAATGAGTTGATGGATACAAAGGCTTTAGTTACTAAACACATAATTACCCTGGATATTACAAGAAAGGCTGAGAATGTCAACCCACACTAGGGCATCATATTCCACTAGACGTATATGAATTTAGTTCATAATTCTAACTTATAAAGTTATACAGATACAGGTCAAATTAATTCCAGTTGATGTTATTAGCATGTGTCATGAAAATTTTTAAAATAGTGTCAGAGACAATAGAACAGTTATGGTGGAATAATTGTGTTTTGTATGAATATGTTAGCCGGAGACACAAACTTATTCATCTCTAGATTTTGAAGACTGTATGTGAATTATGGGGTAGAAAACATGAAATTTATTTATAGCTTATTTAAGACATTACACAAAGTGTGTGTTTTCCCTATAACTAATAAAAGATTGATTTTCCTTTCAAGGCTGCATGTTTGTCCCTTCCAATGGCTAGTAATCTCATAAGAGATAGAACATGGCATTTTAAAATAGGAGGAGAAAAAAACACCTTAAATTTGCTTCTTTTAAAACTGAAGATGATTTGATGTGGTCTGTGACTCATGATTGCTGATAAATACCACATTTATGTGTGCATCCTTTCCCTCTTTTCAGTGTAAGAAACATGTTTACAGATGGACCACAGCATGCCATTGTTGGAGTCGACTGTCCATTGTAAGGCTTCATATTGAAAACTACAGCCAAAAAAGCTTCCCAAAGAAGTAATTTGTCCCCATTGGAGAAGGAAAATTTTTCAACATTGTTGTCATTTGCTGAAGTCTATGGAAGGATTTGTCTTATTAACAGGAAATGAATGTACATTCCTCACAAGGCAGCAATGGCTGTTCATAGAACCAAAATAAAAATGGATAATACCTCTAATATGTTTTTTTAAAAAACAATTTTACATTTCTTCTGTAAGCTACATTAATATTAACCATATTGTATTTTAACTCTGGTACATTGTAAAATTATTCATTACTAAATTTGACAACTATATAGCACACATTAAAAACAAAATTTACTAGGTAAATACAAATTATTATGATAATCAGAAACAGTAGTTTGGCACATGCTACCTAAATTGACAGTATCTAGTAATTTAGTATTTTTAATACATTTATTTTACATATATGACTGCTCTATCTGCATTTACACCTGCAGGCCAGAAAAGGGCATAGATCCCAGTATAGATGGCTGTGAACCACCGTGTTGTTGCTGGGACTCAAACTCATGACCTCTGGAAGAGTAGACAGTGCTCTTAACCACTGAGCCCTCTCTCCAGCCCTTGTAATTTAGTATTTATACTGCTACTAAAACTTAAAAGTTTTCTAAAAATATTTAATAAATATTTTTAAAATATTTAATAAACATATTATTGCTTCTACTGCTTAGGACAATGACTATCCACATGCTCTGATTTTACTATTTCCATAAAGCTCTTGCCGTTTTGAAGCAAGTAAAATAAAGTAACACAGTGGAGATGTGTCAAGATGCAGCTATATGTAGAAAACAACAAAAATCTGAAAAGGAAAAGGTGGCTTCCCAAGAGGACAATGTAGCAATAAACAACACCATCACTCAAGCAGTAGGAAAACATGGAAGAACGCTTCCATTTTTAAGCGTACTTACATTTCAAAATTAGCAATATATAACTATTTTTTAAAAAATTAAGTCTAAGGCAGCTATGCTAAGCTCCTGTATGCAAGCATAGCAGTGCTGTTAATGTCAGAGGTTGGTTCTCTCCCATAGGGTGGGGTCTCTCATTGGGCCAGAGATTGGTTGGACATTCCTCCCCGACCCCCATCTCTACTGTATCATTATCCTTACACATCTTGTAGGCAGAGTATATTTTGGGTTGAAGCTTTTGTGGGTGGGTTAGTGTTCCACCTCCCTCCACTAGGAATCCTGCCCTGTGTAGTTAGAAGGTGGCCTCTTCCGTCTCAATTACAGCACCCCCACCCGCTACTAGGGGTATCAGCTAGAGTCACCTCTATTTCCTCCCCAGAGCCTACTTTGTTCTAGGTCTCCAGCTTGACTCAGAAATGGCTCCACACACAGTTTCTCTTCTTTCTGCAAGTCCTCTGTCCTCCTGCTCCTGCTCTCCCAACATCTGCTCCCCACCTTTTATTCCCTCTTACTTCCTCTCTTATCCTGTTCTGTCTCCTCAACCTTTCTTCTGCTATTCTATTTCCTCTTCTGAGTGAAATTGTTACTTAGCTTCTTTGGATCTCTGAATTGTAGTATGTATTATATGACTAATAAACACTTATAAGTGATACATACTATGTGTATCTTTCTACATCTGGGTTACCTCACTCAGGATGGTGTTTTCAAGTTCCATCCATTTGCTTGAAAATTTCGTGGTCCTTTTTTTAAATAGTTTAATAGTATTTCATTGTGTAAATGTACCATAGTTTCCGTATACATTTTTCAGTTTGAGGGACAAGTTGGCTGTTTCCAGTTTCTAGCTATTATAAACAAAGCTGCTGTGAGCATAGTTGAGCAAATGTCCTTGTTGTATGGTGGGGTATTTTTCTTTTTAGGTATATGACTCTACCCAGCAAAGGGTGAAACCAGATGCTGAGACTCACAGCTAACGATAGGGCTTATGGAGGAGCACAGAGGGCCTTGTGAAACAATTGAAGAAGGACAGAAGGAACCATATGGGATCGAAGCTTCACAAGAAGACGACAGAGCCAACCAACCTGGGCCTATGGCAGGCCTGCGGAGACTGAAGCACCTATCAAAGACCATACATAGACTGCACCCAGGCTTCCTACACATATACGCCCTCAATGGGAGACTTGGTCTTCCTGTGGGTCACCTAGTAAGGGGAGTGGGGCTGTTTCTGACATGGACTGTGATGCACGCTTTTTGATCACCTTCCCCTGATGGGGCTACCTTGCCAGGCCACCTTGGTAGAGAATGTTCTCAGTCCTGATGGGACTTGAAGTGCTGGGATGGATTAGTGGGGGGAAGGGGACTTTCCTAAGGGGTAGTGGAGGGGTGAGAAGGACATAGGAAGGGAAGGTGGGACCAGGAGGAGCAGAAGATGGGGAATATGATTGGGATGTAAAATGAACAACAAAGTAAATAAAGTTAAATGTTAAAAATAAAATAAAATCTAAAATATATTAATTATTGACATTTTACATAAATATGGTAATAAACCTTTAAGTTTGCAAATTATTAAAACCTTTAGAATTTAATATATTTATAACATTCAGAAAAACCTTTAATTTCCCAACCCGTTGAAAAATATGCTGAATATTTACCAGTTTATGGTAATAATCACAAATATGTACAAAGATATGAGTAAAGGAAGCATGGCTGAATATCTATCTGGGTAAAATATTGAAACAGGTAAATGTTTATAGCTACTTGGCTTATCTATATCAGAAATTAGATATAAAAAGTATGTTAAATAAGTAAAAACTATAAAACTTCAATGAAATATTCTGAACAATCTCTAAGCTAAATAAAAACATACAGAAATTAAAACTGCTGTGAAAGAAAGCACTAGAACGAATTGAACTGAAGTAAGTCATTTAAATATACTGTGAAATAATAATCATATGTTGGAAAAATCAAAGCAGGTAATGCAGAGAAACTTCAGCTACGGAAAAACGTGCTGCTGGCAGGGTGCAGAAAGAGCAATAATTATACAGAAACAAAAATGTAGAAGGAAGGAAAGGGTAATAATTGAAATGATCTTATGGGTGCCATTTGCTGAATTTTATTGTGTTAAAAATTGTGGTAAGAAACTGAATTAAATTTTCTTCTTTAAATATGTACCACCGTTTCACAGAATTGGCTCTTACTCATAATCCTGTTAACAGGACAAATACAGGGTAATGAATGAGGAAGGAGCTGAAGGCAGTCAGCCCCGTTCACTGCCTTTGCTCCCCCACGACTGACTGGGTCATCCACTGCAATTTACATAGCTTCTTTAATGTCTCATACCAAAAATAACAATGGTATCTACGCCTAGCTCATAGATTGTTATGATAATTACAATTTAAAGTAAGTATGATGTTTATAGTCTGGAAAATAAATGCTGAAGTTTTTTGGCTACTTTTATGGAATAGAAATATGAAGGTTTTCAAGATTCTAAGTCAGATCCAAGGCATCCCCACAAGTAACATGCGGTTTGAAGACTTGACTGTAGATGGTTTTCTTGTCTAAAGTCTAATCTCACAATCAAGATGCTTTTCCTTGTCTGTTCTTGCAGTCTACAGTGAAATGCTGTCCCTTGTACTGAAAATAAGGGTAAACTTTGGGTGCCTCTTTTGTTACACTATCATGAAGGGTTGCTTCATTCAGTAAAAGAGAATGGTCCCAGAACATTCCCATACTTGGAAGAAATTCCTCTGGTTTTAAGGAAATTATGTGCTCAGGCATAGAAACTGCAAGATGTCAATACCAAAGGCTCTTCTCGGAGGGACTGCTTGTGGAGGCACTGAGGAGGAGAGAGGAATGAGAGCCAAATAGCTGTTAGGGATTCTGCGGGGTAGATGATGACAAGTTCAGGCCACTGTGAATAAACGTTTCACTCATTTTACAGTTGACTCCCTGGTTCCTCTTTCGCTTTCCATTTTCATCTTCTGAAAGGGAAAAAAATATGTGCCACATGAATGCTGAAGTCTGTACGTGGATTATTTTTTATTTTATGAATAAAATAAAAATACAATTTTTCCTTTTATTATATATTGATTGTATGTGCCAATCTTCTGAATGCGCTTAATTTACACTGACCACAATTTTATTACCTAAATCACAACATTTTATATGTAAGAGGGAATCAGTAATGGCATTGGAAAATCAGCTAAAAAAAAGTTTTCCTGGAAAATTTGGTATACACTCCTTAGGGGAAGTTCAAGATTACATGTTCTTTTTCTCTAAAACACACTGTTCTTCCTATTGGACTTTATAGCAAAGTATACTCTAGATAATAAAGTCAGGATAAAGGTACTGCATGATTTAAATTATGGCTGTACAAACTTGGGGTTTTAAATTTTGAAATAATTATTTTAAAATGAAAAATATTACCCGATAAGGATATTGTGAGAATTTATACATGCCCTCCACCACAGAACATGCACATACATACACACTAGTCTAATAAATGCTCACAACCTCGGAGCCTTGTTATGTTCTGATCATTCTATTCAATTCCACTCTCTGAGGCTCTTACAGAGTGGGTAGCTGACATTCCCTAGGCAGCAATGTCCTATTCCACTATTTGTTTTCATCAGATTTTAACCATTGTTATGTTTGTTCCTAGAATAGCTAGCCCTCCGTGCATTAATATGAGAAGAGCAAAGCTAAGAGCCTCAGTTCAGCCTTCTACCAACAGATGGCACAAATAGTTATTTTTATAAATGAATGTTAGAAAGTACTGTTAAACTATTTCAAGAGATGACTGTTTTTGAGTATGGGCAATTTTGTTTTGTGTTAGACACACTGCCATATGTGGACAATCTGACCTAGAAGAGACGAGAACCTTACTTTTAAGTGTCACCTGAGGAGAAAGGCCTTTTCAAACCTGGATGACATCACATAATCACAGGAACGCTGAGGCTGCAGAGAATTTAAAGATGTAGGGAGAGGGTTTAGAAGTTCGACATCAGATAAGTAGGAATATAATGAAAGAGAAAACAGGAGTCCTTTGGATGGAACTGGAACTAACATAAAAACAGGAAGAAGAAATATCCAGCAAAGGCAAAGTAGAGCAAAGACAAGGAATTTAACAACCACAACTAGGTGTAATGTCACAGAAAGCAGACAGAGTACATTTTGTGTGTGTAAGGATTCATAAGGAAAGACATAGGCAACAGAGACCTGGAAATTGCTTGCTGCTACTATCTTTCTTCAGCATCTGGAAATTACTGAAGAATGTTCTATTTAATATTGGAAGGCATATATGAAACTAATTCAAGTTAATGTTAATACTAAAGATGGCCTTCTTAGCTGTAACCCAAATTACCTTGCCAAATTAATTAAAGCAAGGTTTTGATTTTTCTTTATTTTTATATTTGTGAACACAGGCTGCCTCCCCCTGAGGAGGGGTTCAAGAAGTCAGCATTGAGCATTAGGAAGATAGGGCTTTTTTTTTTTGTAAACCTTTTGATGTAGGGTTTCCAAATGGGGGTGTTAACAAAAGCAGAATATAACAAGGTGGTCACAACAAGACAATCATAATAGCCTTTTGAAACAAAGGCAGAGTTTCAAGATGGTCTTTACAACTCTCTGAAACAAAGAGATGGTGCATAGCCTGTAGCCTCATAGCTTTTTCTCCCCCAATTCCTCTCAGATCCTCCATTACCCTATGGTAAATATTTTATTCAAGGAATTTAATCCACTTCACTTAATGTAAAATACTGTTAACTGCCTAAAGGTTCCAATTGTCTTTTCAAATTTTCTTTTCTGTTTTTTTTTCTTTTTTAAAATTTTTAACTGAAAATAATTGTTTTTATGTAAAATATTCTAGTCAGTTTCTACTTCCCAATTCCTCCCAGTTCCTCCTTGACTCTATTCATCTAAATCCAAACCCTCTCTCAGTTTCTCTCTCCCTCTCTCTCTCTCATGCACACAGAAGCAAAGAAAGCAAACAAACCAGAAGAAAACAAGAAGCAAATTAGGATAAAATAACAAATAAAAAGCACAAGAAACACTTTTAAACTTTCTTTTCTAGAAAGTTCTAGAAGTTCAGTATTTTTGAAATGGCTTTGTTCCTATAGGATTCTGATTATTGTTTCTTAGCAGTCTCAGTGCAATAATATAAATATATATATATTTATATTATATATAAATATATATAATATATATTCATATACATACATACACACATACACACACATACATATAGCTGGTGAACACAGAAAAAAATTACAACTTCCCCCCAAAAGAAGCCTCATGGTTATTACAGCAAACTATCTCAAGTATTCTTTGCTCAATCCCAACATAGCCTTGTTTGGACTCAAGCAACCTTCTTAGCATCTTAGAGCCTCCACTAGTCATTGAGACCTAGTGATGATCAGAGGTAGTACCCGCCATTCATCTGGCTAAAAGTTAAGGTGACCAATGCTTACAGCTTTAGTTGTGAATGAAATCAAAGTCCAAAGTCTTTATCTCTACAGAAAAAAAACATATCCCCAAAGAGGTAGCTTTGTAATGATAACCCCCCTCCCGGCATGAAAATATTGATAACCAACTTCATGAGCAACGCTTGTCACTGACCTTACAATACTCCTTTCATGCTTATATGAAACATACACACAGGTCAGAAAGGCTTTGTCAGTGTTTAGCAACACACCTTAGATTTACACATAGAAATAAAAAGATGTTTTATAATGCTAGGTGAAAAACTCTAAAGAAATGTTACCTTAACATAAATTTTCATTAGTATTTCCTACATGAAACATTTCCTTTTCTGAGAATGAAGAATAGGTGTTAGAAAAAAAAATAGGATCTATGCCCTAAAATTAACTTAATTTTTTTCTGTATTCCAATATATTTGTTATGGTCATGACCTAATTTCTATGCTAATTTATAGGGTTTACAATTGCTTTATTCTGTGCACAGCCTGAATTTCTCCTTTCAAGTCTCCAAGGTACTGACTCTAAAGAGTAAGGCACATACATCACCAATAAACTGAATTCAGTAAACCGTTCATCAGTCAGTAGCTGCTGATCCACTTTATGGATTTTCCATGCCCTTCATTTCTTCTCCTCCTCAATCTGACCACCTTTCTTCTGATGTTTTTTCTGCTCATTATCACCTCTGCCAGAAGTGAGAAAGAAGAATGTGAAATTCAAATGAGTTGAAAATGGCTTTTAAATTTTATTTTGAGTGTAAGGAGAAAAAGTTGAAAATGTTGGCTATAATTAAGCCTGGGCTTTTCTAGTGACTTCACCCAGCTATACTTATCTTTGGTAAGTGATGATAAGTTCTGAAAAGAAAGGAATCATTTGACCCTCTTACCTTCCTTCCTCTTTGATGGATAGCTAAAGGTATACGAAATCTATTTACACAAAATTTTCTGAATATAAAACTCGCTGATTAACTAAGAATAATATTCATGAAAGTCCCATTTAAAAATTGCACAGTACATGCTTTAGAATAGAAATTGTTATTGTAATAATTTAGCTTATCTTCATGGTCTTGATTTAAGATATGCAAATGCCACATACTTATTATGCTAAAAGTCTAGCTCTTTAACAACTGGCATGTTGATTCTATACTAAGCTCACAATTTAATTTCTAAATTGCATAGAGAAAAACAAAGATCATATTTTAGTTTTCCTAATATACTTGTACTTTACTAAAATAAATAGCTTCTTTTAAAAATTGCATATTGAAAATTAGTAAATAATCTGAAAAAAGGAATCAATACACACTGAAATACTTGAATTCAGGATTTGATCATATAAGAGTGCAAAACAGAGTGCTATTTACTTAAGTTATCTTTTAATATCAAAAAATCTTGATACCAAAATGTAGTACTTTTTTTTTAAGAAATAAGACTATTTTGAGTCAATGAATTTGTCTTTCTCCCTTTCAGTCAATAAGTACGAAGAGAATGAGTTATGTGATCTTGTGATCTTAGCCTATAACAGCAATTGCTCGATCATACAAGCAACTTAGTTTCGACCCCCCAAAATGACTGGGATGATGAAGAAAGATAATTGACTCCACAAAATTGTACTCTAGCTTCCATATTTGACCTACAACACGTGTCCCTTCTACACACAGATCACATGCACACATATTAAAAGAAAATTATTTATATTTTCAAATGTATAAATATATACAATTATACATACAATATATTTCAAGTCTACAAATTGAGAAAGTTAAGCTATTCAAACATAAGTAAAATGGGTTTATGTGTGAGGACAGTAGTAATGGGTTACAGAAGTTTTAATAAATTAGAAACATCACAAATCTGTGTCTCTAACAGTGTTTCTGTGGTTATCAGCTTGTTGATTTAATTAAGCATACTTAGATGATAGGTGGGTAAACTGCTTTATTAAGTAATTGATTGGCTGATTGGTTCATTGATTAGTCAATCAATCTATTGATGAAAGAATGGTATACCAGAAGAAAAATGTCATGTATATTCTAGGTCACAGATCAAAGTTCAATAACCGCAACTGGATAATATAATTTTATAAAATTGGTTTAACAATACTTATATTATAAAACTGCAAAGAAAAATTAAGAAAATAGCAAATAAATCACTTGACTGCATATTCAGAGCATAAATACTAGTAAATTATTTCAACACTTTTCCAATATTGTTTGTTCTCTTAAATCATTAACATTGATTAATCAATCAAAGATGTATTTTTGTATCATATGTGTAATACCATAAACACTCATATATTAATATATATGTAACTGACATAAAATGAGGTAATACAATTCGTATTTTTTACCATGTTGAACTAGATTGAACATAGATTGGGTTGTGCTTCAAAATATATTAAATGCATTACTATTAATGTTAGTTAAGTGGGACTTTGTGAATGCCATGCTATTATTACTTTAAACTGTACAATGAAAATTAATTACAGATATATGCAATAACCTATATAATATTTTAAAATTCAAATATTTTAGAGTATGTTTATGAAAGCACAATGTTTGAAACTGAACTTCTTACATCCTTACTACATTAGGGATAGAAGGTTTGCAGCAGCTAAAAGCATTACCACCATTTAGTTATATAACAGTGAAAAAGAATCAAACTAATCTTTGTATTATCATGCAGCATCTTTTAATGACAAAAATCAGGGAAGACAGTTCATGTGTATATATGCTTATGCTATGTGGGTATGTTTAGCAGGAAATGGAAGCAGAGGTATGATGACTTGCCTAAAGTCACACAGGAAATTAGCAACAAACTGGAGAGAAGAATTCAAATCCCCATCTCTGTTCAAAATGGAAAAAAAGTCTTGGAAGGCACATAATCTAACTATTCTTCTAGATCACTTTTACAAAACACCTGGGAAGCAGGCCCAGAGCTTTTGAGACATCTGAGAGGCTCATGAGTATTATTTTCAAGGGACCATCAGCATGAAAGCTTTCTAAATGATCTTTAAAAAGAAATCTGTGGCACCAGATGGTAGGTCACAAGGCTATCTCCAGAAGAAACAGGGATCTGGGGATGCTTTTCCAGTGCTGAGAAAAAATATGCATATAACCAAAGAATTTCATTTAATTTTGTCTGTTTTTTAAGCCAAATTGAAAACAACATACTGCATGAAACTTCTGCCTTGATCCTCAAAGAAGCATGATGATAAGTAGTTTATTTAACAGCATGCATGTGCTGTGTAATATGTGACCTAGTGTTGTACCAAGCTTCCAAATTTTGTGACAACCCATTCAGAATCCAACAGGAATAGTAACATAAAGCAAAAATGTTTCATATTGTCCCTCCAAACAGTACTTTCAGAACCTGTCCAATTCCTGTCTTTCAACTCACTTGAATAACTTTTGCTATAGTTCTTATATCCATTCTTTTTCAAAACAATGCAGACAAATTATAGTTTAATAGAGATATTTAATTTCTATTCAGTTTAACAAAGATGTGAAACAGTAGTAATGTAGTTTTCTATAGAGACAGCTGGATAATACCCTCAAAAGAGCAAGAGTCTGCTGTGATGGGATAGTAGGGATACCTTTAAAATGTAGATTTGTAATAAAGAAGGGAAAAACAGCAGACAGAAGGAAAGGCAGTTCTGAAAATCATTATGAAGAGAGGGTGTTCTCCAGTTAGTTTGTCTTTATAAAAAGCAGTTCCAGTGCAACATTGTAAACCAAAGAAAATCTAAGAAACAAGCACACACCCACACAGAAAGAGAGAGAGACAGAGAGACAGAGACTTTAAAAAGTTGAGGTTATCCGATTTGTGAGCATACAGAGTCCAATGCATTTTCTATCTGTATAGAAATTAAATTATTGCATATTGTGGGTTTTATGACCAGGGAAAGTGGTCTAACTCTAAGAAAGTGCTCCTGACTTCTAGAAGCTAAGGGTACTGCATTACGACATAAACACAATTTAGATGGAATGTAGTACTGAGTTTTAGAATCTGGTAATGGCTTAACTACAGCCTCTAAAGTAAATATTTACCAAAGTTCAGCTGTTGGGCAGAACTCACACATGGAAGGGTAAGAAAGAAGAGTCAAAAATGCACCCCTAGATGTGGTTTGTTAGCCAGCTACTTAATGGCCTTTTACTTAGAAGACCATGCCCAGATGTGTACACGCAGGCTTGCTGATTCATCTACACACCCATTGTACTGTAAAGAGATATGTTCATGTTATATGTCAGATTTGTAGCATAGAGGGTTTTGTTTGCATAATTACAAGCTGTTACCTACCAGGTGTTCTGATGTAGTACTCTGTCAATGTTTGGGACTCTGGATTCTAGGATTAGTGGACCTGAGGAGAAAATATGGCCATAAGCTGTACAATTAGTTTAGCCAAACAATTTCTATTTTTCTAATTTCCACGAGGTAGAAAAAAAATAGCTTTTCTTTGCAAAGCACAGAGCATTGCTATTTCTGACGCCAGAGCAAGAAATTTTTCTGGTCTGGCCACTCAGCAGACAAGACTTAATGTTTAGGGTAATAAAGAGGAAATTTGGAAGCCTAGTGAAGAGAATATAGACCTGAAGAGAGGCTAAATGCACTTGGCTGCTACTTATATGACACCCTGTAGAACTAGCAGTTTCACAAGACTGAATGTACCAGACTATCCCACTGATTTCATGACAGATCACAGGTAACAACAGAGTCACAAAAGACAGCAAAGCATTTTGGACCCTGCTCCAGAACCTGTTTCTAAACGGGCACTTCCCCCATAGAAATTTAGGAGAGCAGAGTAAGTAAACAATCTATTGATGAGTAACCACTATTTTATTTAAGCTTCCATAACTGCCCTCTTTCCTTTCCCAGGATCATAGTTGGTATTGCTTGCAACACACACACACACACACACACACACACACACACACTACACTTTCATGTAGTCTTTCAACACACACACACACACACACACACACACACTACACTTTCATGTAGTCTTTCAACCAGAAACTGCCAATACCTTTAAAATCAAACCTTCAAGCAAGTATTCAGAGACTCTTGCCTCTTGTGCCTGGGAGACTATCAACCTTGCCTTCACCAACAGAGAAGTTTAAAATGAAAACACAAGGAACCTTAATGGATTTCATAGCTTGCTTTTCTGGCTCTCTTCTTGGCATACAGAAGTTGAGATGCTGTTGTTTGAGAACAGTTTATTTTCTTGCTCTGTGCAAAGAAGTGCTGGATCCACACGCCTGGAAGAAACTGGTTGCCTAAGCAGGGGTTTGTGGGGAATAAGGCTGTGCATTCAGATACCAGTGTGTAGTTGTTTGTTTTAAGTCTCCCTTTCTTGCTAACAACCTGTAGACTTAGGATTTAACTGGTGCAGGAGGCAGAAAGGCTTGTTGTCACATGCTCTGGTGTCTGGCTTGGTGGCATCCCCTTGCAGGCTTGAAAGGCTAGTCCTCTGGTGGTGGGCTCTGGACACGCCACGACCACGCGTGGACATTGTAAATGTCCCATTCTGGCCCTAGGCTTTTCTGTCCATCCGAGTTTATGTTCTTAATTGACAGACCAGTGACTATTGGCTGAAGTTCCCTAGTGATTTGCATGAACGGAGAGGGAGTGTCCTCTGCCACCCTCCCTTCTGGAGCGCTCTCACTGCAGCCTCCTAGGGAATGCGCGGCCAAGGGAACGCGCGCAGCTCGCTGGTCCAGGCAGTGAGCTTGCGCCCGGCAACCTGGCACCCGTGCCTGGATATGGGGCATCTACATCGTCCCAGGAGCAGCACAAGCCACAGGAACCTACCGGTAAGGATGTGGGAACCTTGGGTCCTCCAGAAGTTGAACTGCTGGCTGGCTGTTCTACTCCTTGATGATGTTTTCAAACGTTTTCCCATAATGCAAACTTCACGAGGGGATAGGGGGAGGGAAAGGAGTTTGGGATACAGAGCCGATGATATTTTAGCAAATAGTTTGGTCCCTCGGGTCGAGAGAGGAAGTTTCTGAAGCAGAAATGTTGCATGAGGTGAAGGGCCAAAGGTGAGCTCAATCCGCTTCATATTCGGGGCTGTAAAGATTGACTTCTATGGCCAATGCCAGCTTGAAATTGTCTCCTGCAATTGACAAATGCTTTCGCATATTGATGTTACGCATTTACTTTGCTAGCTTGTCGACTCGGCAAGAGGTAGAGCATACGCTAAGAGGTAGAGACCTAGATTATTTGATTTGATGGGCAAATAAAATGAAAAATCATTTTCTCCTCAATTTAAGGGGGAGTGAGTATGGCTCAGTTTTCCAGATTATTATTATTTTTATTGCTGTTACTGTTGATGCTGTTGCTTACATTGACCTCATAGAAAACGGGTGTCACACAGGAGATGTTCTGGGACCTTCATGGCAGAATCATTCAGTGATAAGCAAATCGTGCACTGCTCGGTGCTTTCTGCCACCATCCCCTTTCTTTCTTCCCCATAACGTAAGGAGGTTTCCTGTCGCGTTGTGCAACCCTTGGAGTCTCAGTCTAACTCTGTTATGTGTTTCCAGGGACTCTAAATGTTAACTAGAGGAGGCTAGTGACCAGAAGGTGGGGAGTGGGGAGGGGAGAGTGGGTAGTAAGGAGTGGGAGAATAGAATATGAATGGATAGGAGTAAGTTTCAGAGACAGCTTTGCTCCGCAGACCTTCCTCTCAGGCGGCACGTTTCAGCTTCACTTCCTTCAGATTAGGGGTTTTGTTTTGGAAATAAGGGTGAGGGTGAGCTTTGTTCCGGGCAGGGGTTGCTACTTCCTAACTCCCCTCTCTGCTTCCTGGAGTGTGTACTCACCGTTTTTCCCCTCCCTTCACTCCAGCATGTTTTTCTGCTTTTCCTCTTCGTGGGACCCTTCAACTGCCTCGCAAGTTACAGTCGAGCTACTGAGCTTCTGTACAGCCTAAACGAGGGACTGCCCGCGGGGGTGCTCATAGGCAGCCTGGCTGAGGACCTAAGGCTGCTGCCCCGGGCCTCTGGGAGGCAGAGCCCGCAGTTGCTGCATCCCGAGCACACTAAGGCTGAGGGGAAACCCCCTCTTTCGTTCAGTTTGGCCTCTGGGGGACTGAGTGGCCAGTATGTGACCCTGGACAACCGTTCCGGGGAGCTGCACACTTCTGCACGGGAGATTGACAGAGAAGCATTGTGCCTCGATGGGGGCGGAGGGGCTGGCTGGGGCGGCAGCGCTTCCATTGCCTCCTCTTCTTCCTCTGACTCTTGCCTTTTGCTTCTGGATGTGCTGGTCCTGCCTCAGGAATACTTTAGGTTTGTGAAGGTGAAAATTGCCATCAGGGATATCAATGACAATGCTCCGCAGTTCCCAATTTCTGAAATCTCTGTCTGGGTCCCGGAAAATTCACCTGTAAACACCCGATTGGCGATAGAGCACCCTGCTGTGGACCCAGATGTAGGCATTAATGGGGTGCAAACCTATCGCTTACTGGACTACCATGGCATGTTTACCCTGGACGTGGAGGAGAATGAGAATGGGGAGCGCACACCCTACTTGATTGTCATGGGTGCTTTGGACAGAGAAACCCAGGACCAGTACGTGAGCATCATCATAGCTGAGGATGGTGGTTCTCCACCGCTGCTGGGCAGCGCCACCCTCACCATTGGCATAAGCGACATTAATGACAACTGTCCTCTCTTTATGGACTCACAAATTAATGTCACTGTTTATGGAAATGCTACAGTGGGCACCCCGATTGCAGCCGTTCAGGCTGTGGATAGAGACCTGGGGACAAATGCACAGATTACTTACAGCTACAGCCAGAAAGTTCCACAAGAATCCAAGGATTTATTCCACCTGGATGAAACTACCGGAGTCATTAAACTTTCCAGTAACATTGATGGGAGTGTCCTACAGACACATAAGCTCACCATCCTTGCTAATGGACCAGGCTGTATTCCTGCAGTGATCACTGCTCTTGTGTCCATTATCAAAGTTGTTTTCAGACCCCCAGAAATTGTCCCACGTTATATAGCAAATGAAATGGATGGTGTTGTATATCTGAAAGAATTGGAACCTGTTAACACTCCAATCGCATTTTTCACCATAAGAGATCCAGAAGGTAAATCCAAGATTAACTGCTACTTGGATGGGGAAGGACCATTCAGGCTAGCCCCCTACAAGCCTTATAACAATGAATATTTGTTGGAGACCACAAAACCTATGGACTATGAGCTGCAGCAGTTCTATGAAATAGCTGTTGTGGCCTGGAACTCAGAAGGGTTTCATGTCAAGAGAATCATTAAAGTACAACTTTTAGATGACAATGACAATGCTCCTGTTTTCCTTCAACCCTTGATAGAACTGACCATTGAAGAAAACAATGCACCTAATGCCTTTCTGACGAAGCTCTATGCTACAGATGCTGACAGTGGAGAGAGGGGCCAAGTTTCCTACTTCTTAGGACCAGATGCTCCATCATATTTTTCCTTAGACAGTGTCACGGGGATTCTGACAGTTTCTACTCAGCTAGACAGAGAAGAGAAAGAAAAGTATAGGTACACTGTCCGAGCTGTGGACTGTGGGAAGCCACCCAGAGAATCGGTGGCTACAGTGGCCCTCACTGTGTTGGATAAGAATGACAACAGTCCTAGGTTCATCAATAAGGACTTCAGCTTTTTTGTGCCAGAAAACTTTCCAGGATATGGTGAAATCGGAGTCATTAGTGTAACAGATGCTGATGCTGGGAGAAATGGATGGGTAGCCCTCTCAGTAATGAACCAGAGTGACATTTTTGTCATAGATACAGGCAAGGGCATGTTGAGAGCTAAAGTCTCTTTAGACAGAGAACAGCAAAGCTCTTACACTTTGTGGGTGGAAGCTGTTGATGGAGGTGAGCCTGCTCTTTCATCCACTACAAAAATCACAATTCTCCTTCTAGACATCAACGATAACCCTCCTCTTGTTTTATTTCCTCAGTCTAATATGTCTTATTTGTTGGTACTACCTTCCACTCTTCCTGGCTCACCAGTAACAGAGGTCTATGCAGTTGACAAAGACACAGGCATGAATGCTGTCATAGCTTATAGTATCATAGGGAGAAGAGGTCCCAGACCGGAGTCCTTCAGGATTGACCCTAAAACTGGCAACATAACTCTGGAAGAAGCCTTGCTGCAGACAGATTATGGCTTGCATCGCTTACTTGTGAAAGTGAGTGATCATGGCTACCCCGAACCTCTCCATTCCACTGTCATGGTGAACTTATTTGTCAATGACACTGTCAGTAATGAGAGCTACATTGAGAGCCTTTTAAGAAAAGAACCAGAAATTAATATAGAAGAGAAAGAACCACAAATTGCAATAGAGCCAACTCATAGGAAGGTAGAATCTCTGTCCTGCATGCCCACATTGGTAGCTCTGTCTGTCATAAGCTTGGGTTCCATCACACTAGTCACAGGAATGGGAATATACATCTGCTTACGGAAAGGTAAAAAACATCACAGGGAAGATGAGAATTTGGAAGTACAAATTCCACTGAAAGGAAAAAAGATTGACTTGTGTATGAGAGAGAGAAAACCAGTGGATATTTCTAATATTTGATGTTTCATCGTGGAATAACAGGGAGTAACATTTTAACTGCCATGAGTAGTCTTTGTCACACAAACAACGGTGTGCTGATATAGTTCCACTGAAGGACAACTAATTTATAACTTGTAATATATTATAAATAGCTGTTTACAGGTTTTTAATTCAAATTCAGAGGTTATAAAATGTGTACAGAATTTTTAAAAGAAAATTAGTACTAACAGCTATATCATTGTTATTTATATATAAATATATATATATATATATATATAACGCTGGACATAATTGGCAGCTCTCATAGACCAAGCAGATGACTGACAAAACTCAAGACTAAGGTAAGAAAAGTTCATTTTTGTTGTCCTAAAATGTCTTTTCACCACAAGAGGGCACCGGCTTCCCCCTGCAGGGAACTGTGCTATTGTACATGATAGTTGTTGTACATGAAATTATTGAGAGAGTATATTTTAAATATATTGTTTTTAACATTAAATGTAAAATTGAAGTAAATTGAATTTCCCTACTTAAATATATGACAAGAAAGAAAAAATATCCACTTGTTAACAGAAAATGTATTACCTCATAGGTACATCAATTACAGTTTGAAAGAGAAGGCATTCAGAAAGAAGCGTAATTCATTTGGGGCAAGCATCAAATCATTGCCATGTGTTACAAATTTGACCTGCTGAGGAGTGCAATACTTTTTGCAACTCTGCCTGCTTTTCTGTTTGCTTTACTACTACACTTACTAGAATTACAAGGGGTGGGCATCATCTGTTTATTCTCCCTTACATGAAAAATAACTAGACATTGCATTCAGTAAAAGAGCAAGATGCACAGCAGTGTCTCAATCTCCTTGCCTGCTTGGTGTTTACGATGTCTTAGTGCATTCTCGACTTGTCCGTAGCAATTTGCTCTTGGATTATATGTTAGGTTGAGTATGCTTTTGTTCATGCACCACATGAGAAAAATAAAAGTTGCATTCAAATTGAAATTCTCTGAAAGCTAGTGTACACTATTGGTTGTTTTGGTTGGACATTTTATGTGAAAGTTATGCTTTTTGTAGATGTTTACAACTTTGGCTACTGTTCTGGCTCCTTTCATTAGTTCTGAAATTCATACAAAATTTTATTTGTAAGCTCATCTGCAGATTCCTTTGATAATTTAGTTTTTACTGGATGTTTTTTTTTTGCAATGAAGAAAACTGATTTATCAGTGATTTCTAACTTTTTGTTTTTGCATGATATGGAAATTTTATTTTATGTAATAACTAAAGCAAAGCTATTTGTGTAAAGAAGAAATTTGTTACCTTCAAAATGGGTCACTTTACTTATCGTCATCATGTGTCTGTACCATACCAAAACTGTTTATATGTCTGCAAATTAAAAGTATATATTTTCATAATTTTGTGATTATTTTTACCATTTTATATTTGAACATGGGCTTTCACTGAAGTGCCTGCTATTGGTGTCTGTTTATTTTTAGAATTAAGTGTGAGAAATTGTAGTATTCTGCTATGCTAAAGTTTATATTAAACTAATCCATGACCTAATTAAACACTGGGCAAATTATTAAGGCTGTGTACAATTATAGAGATATACAGAAGAGAATTTGCTTGTATGTTTAAGTTCTCATGGAAACTTGCACCCATGCATGTCTATATTCATATTAACTAACAGATTTAATATTAGTATAGCTTTTCCTCATGTTGTTGCAAACCTCTTGCTTGCAGTATTTTTAAAGGTAAAAACACATCATAAACAAAAAAAACTTAAACACAAAAACAGAAATTATTAGATTTGAATTAATTACTTCTTGTTTTATTCAATTTGATAATCTGGATAAAAAGGTATGTAAGGCAGCAGAGTTTGAGACAAAAATCAATATGTTTTCATGAAAGTTTTTTTTGTATGATGGGCACTTGAACTAAGGGACTTGTAAGATCATTTAAGCCCATAAACTGTTCATTCACAACTCTTACCTAACAAAGGAGGGACATATCCTTTTACAGTTGTGTTTTACTTACTTTCTTTTATATAAAAAAATTACATAAAATAAATGTAGTAACATTAATAAAATGTAAGTCCTCCACAAGCTCCATGACCTTTACCATCATTATAAAGGGAAAAATAAACATTCTATTCATTTGAAAATTTGAACATGATTCATGTGTTGGGGAGGGGGATGGCTACTGAACTTCATTTCCTGAATGAGAAAAATCAATGACTTTAATAAAAATGTGTATTTGTAAATAAGTTGTTGGAGGATTTCCTTTACACATTTTGTTCACATTAAAAACAGAAATAGCGGGGAAAGCTAAAGTAAATTAAGCTTAAACATAAAAGCTTCTTTTTCCTAAGACCTTGCACTAGAACAGTTGCCAAAATGTATGCTAATCATGTCAGTGTTGTTAGTTAAGCTGGCACACAGATAACTGTTCCATTCATTAAAAGCCCCAATATCCATTTAACAGTTTGAGAACCAGTGAGCCCTCTTTGCCTAATTTAATGATGAAGGATGGCTCTGGGCTCTGTCCCACCAAATACGTCCTACACTATGGAGGATAGGGTTCATTAATTTGAACTGGGAAATATAAAACCAATACAGCTATTTCAGCTGGGGGCTAGAATAACTTACATTATTTTTTGAATTATTTGATTCTTAAGTATAAAATATTTTAAAGGTATTAAATTTTTTCTGGCAGATACACTTTTATCAAGAAGATTTCAAAACTAAAACATTCATGCACACATGTGAGCACACACACACCACACATACACACACTCGCTACTTTTTAAACAATCCTGAAGAATTGGTACATTAGGAAAAAAAATTCCTAGTGTTTTGGATGCTGGACCAGTGTTTTAGAAAAAAGCAGGCTTGATTGTACTGTAAAATATCAGTCAAAGAAGCATTGAAGCTAGTGTATAAAGTCGACTTGATTGCAGTAAGAAGTCTCACACAGATTCTAATTTTACACTGCTGGGGGATGTCTAAATTGACAACTCTAAGAGGAGAAATCAAGCAATTCTCCTGGGAGGCAAATTTCAAAATATTGACCTTTGGCAGACAAGAGAAAATGTAATCAAAAAGAAGCAGTTAAAAGGGGTTGTTCCTCAGCTCCATAAGAAGGCCTCAGTTCATGGAGACATGAAACACAGATACCTGAGACTGTTTGTATCTGAGTATACAAGGTAAAGCAATCTACTGTTACAAAGTATCCCTACTGCTGACTTACATACTCTGCATTCCATGGAGTGTTTGCGTACATGTAGTGAACAAATATTGACAAGAGAGCTGAGAGTGATGCAAGAAAGCATAAAAAATAATTAAATTCACTTCCGCTTACTGTTCACTGGAGATCTGTCATCTTATTTTTTTTAGTTATTTTAGTTTTGGAAAAGAAAATATTATGTACATTTTCAGATAGAATATACACAAACACAATATTTAATTATTTTCCAAAGTCACTTACTTATGTGTAATAGTTCTTAAATTACTCCTTTTGTTTCCATAATAAACTTTTAAACTTAAGACATTTTTCTTTACATTTATTTTATTTTATTTTATTTTATTTTATTTTATTTTATTTTATTTTATTTTATTTTATTTTATTTTATTTTATTTTATTTTATTTTATTTTTAGTGGAGCCATGGTGCACCCATGTGTGGAGGTCAGAGGACAACTTGGAACAGTTAGTTCCAGGGATCAAACTCAGGCTGTGAGACTTGGCAGCAAGGTCTTCCAATCATTAGGCCATCTCAGTTGTTCTTGGACTGTCTTCCTTTAAGGCTATCACACAATCTAAATGAACTTCATTGATGACTAGTAATGTACAAAGGAAGAACACTGCACTAAAATCATTCATTTTCTCATTTTACATATATTTTCTTTGCATAATTAACAGTACTTAACAGTCAAGGAGACAGATTCTCATACGAACTTGTATTATAGTTGTGGAATGCCAATAAGAAAATGCAATTTTAAAATGCTCTGCCTAATAAAGTTGCCTATTTCATGGATGTCACGGAAACAAGACCTATCTTAAACCCAGAATCTTCCAGAACACCTCAGACTGGAAGTGATTTCTATTCTGGGTCCCTCTCAAAAATCATATCTTATAGTATCTAAAAGGAAAACTTGGGCAAGTAGACACAGGAGGAGAGAAGGGTATCTGAAAATGAGAGAACCGGATGAGAGACAGAAAAGGGTGAGCTTGTGTGCAGAGCTGTCAATCTTCCAGGCTTTGGAGATAAAAGCAATAAAAAAATATCAAAAAGTGGTTTGGAGAGGTAAGATAGTATTATCTTAATTTTTCAATCAAAGAAATCTCTGTATTTAAAAGACCACTTTGATCATGTGTGTAAATTTTGTTGAACAGTAAATACATATTGGATAAAAGCTTCGATGACAATTTAATGAATAAATGAGACTTATACTACAGTATACAAAACAGATATGATAGGACTTTATGTAAGGTACAAATACAGCATAACTGATAAAAAGAGTGGTACTATATGAATTTGACATGTTAACTAGCAAGTAAAGTTTCTGCAATTTGCTTTGAGCTATTTTTTAACAAAATAGAAAAGCATAAGGGATCATATTCACATCAAATCAGCAATGAGAAATTTGGGGCAATAACTCCCATCCCTAATGTTGTGTTTTATGACAGCTAAAATTACAAAGGCCCTCATTTACCTAGTTTATTTCATCTTTATGTCAGTCAATTCTATTCAATTTAGCCAAAATTACTGTGTGTCCATGTGGTAGATATTTTACTGTGAGGGTAATGTCATAGTAATATGTCTTATTCTAGGCATTTGCCACTGTTTTTGGCATGCGGGTATTATACAAAAGCACATACACAAATGTTTCATGTAAAAAAATGGACAAATGATAGTGAGCTGTCCATGGATACTATTCAGTGTCTGTGTGTGGGTATGTGTGTGTGTGTGTGTTTAATTGACACCACTGTCTAAATTTAAAAAAAAAAAACTATGACAAATTTAGTAATCTTTTCTAGACCCCCCACCATTTGCTTTAAATTTTCATGATTTCCTTGTTTTTAATTGTGTTCTCTGACATGAACTCAGCAGCAGGCTCTTTGACCATTCTCCCCTCCCCTGAGGGGTAGCATCCTTGCCAGGCCACAGAGGAGGACAATGCAGCCAGCCAGTCCTGATGAGACTTGATAAACTAGGGTCAGATGGAAGGGAAAGAAAACCTTCCCTATCAGGGGACTTGGAGAGAGGCATGGGAGGAAAAGATAGAGGGAGGGTGGGATTGGGAGGGAAT
The DNA here is from genome assembly GCA_028658305.1 of Pachyuromys duprasi. NCBI lineage: Eukaryota > Metazoa > Chordata > Mammalia > Rodentia > Muridae > Pachyuromys > Pachyuromys duprasi. Next base: position 34,325,747 of record CM053745.1, on the reverse strand, counting down.
GTGGGAAGGAGCTACAGCTGGGATACAAAGTGAATAAACTGTAATTATTATTAAAAAATAAAAATTTAACTAAAAAAAAAGAACCTGGGCAGATCAAGAGTTTGAATAATGTCACTGGCAGAGGAGATTTCAAGAGAGCCTAATATTGGCTCTGTCATGTGTTCATGACCAATCACTTTTCTGCAGGTCTCAAAGAAAAAGAGTAAGCAAGGCAAAAAGAAATGCAAAATGAATTGTTTGATAAGAAGAGCACCAGGAAATTCAATTCAAGGCTTTTGCAGAAAGAGAAATATAGCCCCGAAATGAGATGGAATAAAGGGAGCAGGGCCCTCAGAGCAAGAACCCACCCGATTAATCTTGCATCTTGTTAAAAAGAAAAGGCCTGTCCTCCCCTGTTGGTGGACTTGGAGGGGGCAGGGAAGAGGGAGATGAGGGAGGGAGTGGGAGGGTAGGAGGGAATGGGGGAGGGGGCTGCGCGTGGGATTCAAAGTACCTAACCTGTGATTGAGATAAAAATAAATAAATTAAAAAAAAAGAAAAGGCCTAAAATATCATCTGTTCCTAAAAGAGCAGCAACAAGTCCAAGGTTGTAAACATTTCGCTAAAAGACTGGACCAAATACTGGCCTAAGCAGACAGCCAAATGTGGCAGCATCAGCAATTTGGTTCTGGTTTTAGAGAAATGAAGGATACTGGATTAAAGGCATTGTGGAAACTTCCTCTCCTGCTAAGCAAAGCTACTGAGGCTGAACCTGGGAGTGAGGACTCCTTCATGACAGACCTGAGAGTCCATTGAATGAAACTGTGAAAACAAAACTTAGACTGTTTGGAGTCCCTAAAATGGTAGAGGTGATAGTTTTTGGAATATATTCCAAGGAGAACTGTATACAGAGAGAAGAACCAACCCAAAAGAGAGAAGTGTGTTCTGTTCAGCACAGCTAGGAGGACAGAGCCATCTGAGCCCTTTGGCATCGGACATCAACTACAGGTTCTGAAAATTCTCCTGCTTTGATACCATATTTTCTCACTCTGCCCCCTTCCCTCCATTTTGGAGTGGCAATGTTTATCCTGTGCCATTGTATGTTGGAAGTACATATTTTTTCTTTTTCTTTTACATGGGTTACAATTAAGAGATTGCTTTGATTTTCGGAAGAAGCTTTGACTTTTAAACTGCATTGACACTGATAGATTATGGGGGCGTTGGGCTCAATTCATTTTGCTTATGATGAGACCAGTACTCTGTGGGAACTAGGGAGTGACATGTGGTGGTCTGAATGAGAATGGCCCTCATATGCTCATACATTTGAGTACTTGGTCCAGGGTTCCTGGAATACTTTGGGGAGGATTTGGAATTGTGGCCTTGTTGAAATAGATATGTCACTAGAGTGGGCTTTGAGGTGTTAAAAGTCCACATCATCCTCATCATCCTCAGTGTCTCTGTCTGTCTCTGTTTCTGGTGAATGAGGATGGAAGCTCTCAGCAACTGCTTCATCATACTTGCACTTTTCTCACCGTGACACTCATGGAACCAAACGAAACTGTGAGGCCAAAATTAATCTCTTTCTTTTATAAGTTTCCTTGGTTGTGGTGTTTTATTGGGGAAATAGTAAAGGAACTAAGATAATAGCCACAAATATTAGGTGAGTGAACAGCAATCTTGAAATACGTAAAAGATTAATGAGAAGTTGGCATATATGGAAAGGACTCTATACCCTATAACAGATATTTTTGCATTTTCATATGCATGTGTCTCTATGCACAATCCTGGAGAAACAAAACCAGCTTAGATGTCCAGATACTGATGAATGAATAATTTAAATGTGGGACATACACACAATGGAATTTTAATCAAGGGTACAAAAGAAAATGAAATTAGGAAATGGAAGAAATGAGTGCATCTGAAATATTTTTTCTTGGAATATGTTGAATGACGTAACTTAGGCTCCGAAACACAAACTCCCTTGTCCTCTGTTATTTGAAGATTCTAGCCATGCATCTTTAAAAAGGTGTGCTAAACTTTGAGGGCTGGTGAAGGCCAGAAAGCTAGAAGGGGATCATTAGAGGGAGGGAGGTAAATAGAACACAGTTGACAAGAAATTGAAGGCAGGAAATTATGGTGTAAGAAGAATCTAAGCAGATACAAATCAAAAGTAGAGAAGAAGAGGTAGAAAGAGGTAACGAAATCTAGGGATATATAAAATGTGTATAAAAATTCTACTGTTTTATTTTTATTTTTTACATATACGTGTACGTGCATGCACACACGAGAGTGTGCGTGTCCATGCGCACACGGAAACACATGAGTACAGGTTCCCACAAGAGGTATCATAATCTCATGATGTTGGAGTTATAAGTCGTTTTGAACTGCCTGACATCGATCCTGAGAAAAAGACTAAGTAGGATCCTCTGCAACAGCAGCACTGCTCTTAACTGGTAAGTAGTCTCTCAAACCTCCTAAATCTATTTTATGCAAATTTAAAAATATAATCTAAAAAAAGACCCTTAAAAGTAGGTATTCCCTATGGTTGGCTAATGATCTCCAAGAAGCCACAGCTTTTTTGGGGGGGGAAGGCAACCACTTTTTATTTATGCATTATTTCTTGCAATTTATTCACTTTGTATCCCTGCTGTGGTCCCTTCCCTCATCTCCTCCCAATACCATCCTCTTCCTCTTTTTCCCTATGCCACTCCCATAGTCCACTGATATCAAAGCAGAGGTTGAGACTCGTAGCCAAACTTTGGGCAGAGTGCAGGGAATCTTATGAAAGCAGGGGGAGATAGGAAGAACTGGAGGAAACAGGAATTCCCAAAGGAGACCAACAGTGGCAAAAATAAACAAACAAATAAATAAAGTGGACGCAAGGGGCCCTGCAGAGACTGACACCCCAGCCAAGGACCATGCATGGAAAGGACCTAAAACCCCTGTTCAGATGTAGCCCACAGACTCAGTCTCCATGTGGAACACTAGCAGGGGAGCAAGGGCTATCTCTGGCATGAACTCCTTTGCTGGCTTTCTGATCACTGCCCCAGGGGGAGGTGCAGCCTTGTCAGGCCACAGAGGAAGGCAATGCAACCTGTCCTGATGAAACCTGATAGGCTAGGGTCAGAGGGAAGGGGAGGAAGAGCTCCCCTACCAGAAGCCACAGCTTTTTAAATGAGAATCCCAGTTCAGGGTGTAGGATCTCTCTCTAGGATTTCTTGTCTACAACACAGGCCATTACCATTTGGCTGTTTACCAGAACTTGATGGCAATACTCTCTCATTGAGGATACTACACTGTTTCTTCAGAGGATATAGAGAAATCAGTCTGGAGGTGATCTGGAAGTGTGCTCCATATTAGAAAACTTAGCACAAGTTTCTTAGGGGGTGTGGGATGGGGGGCTGTCATCAACATTCTTACCCAGCTTTGAGTCCTGTGAGCAACAGTAAAAAATCTGCCAGTCAAATTGGGCCTTCTAGTGTGGTAATGGTATGACTATTATGGGCAACTGTCTTACTTACTTTTTAATACTGTAAAGAGATATCATGACCAAGGTAGCCTGTAGGTGTGTGTGTGCTTTGCTTTCAAGAGGTTTCGAGTCTGTTATCATCTTTATGAAGAGCGTGGCAGGAAGGCATGACGCTATAGTAGAAGTTTTACATTCCTATCCACAGACAGAAGGCAGAGAAAGAGAGAGAGAGAGAGAGAGCTTACTCAGAAGGACATGAGATTTTGAAATTTCAAATCTTTCTCTTAGTGACATCCCTCCTCCGGCAAGTCCAACCTTCCATTCCTTCCTAAACGGTTTCACTATCCAGGGACCCGAGCATCAAATATATGAACCCATGAGCTGCTTTCATCCAGACCACCACCACAGGAGCTAAACACTTTGGGATTTGGACTGAGGCAAGCACTATAGGATAAAACCTATGCGTGATTCCAAAAACCTAGCCAAGACCCCACGACTAGAAAGAGCATGGATCCTAGGAGGGAACACACTACAGTTGTTTTACTAAATGCTCATGTTGTCAAGCTGTCATCAAAATACCCATGTCTATATTTACAGATTAGTGTTACCTGTAGCCATCATTGAAGGAGCTGATCACTGCAGCAAGCAGTGAACAGTTAATGCAGAAACTCATAACTGGCCAAAGTGCCAAGAATAAGTGATGGTGGAGTGCTCAATTCGAAATGGAATAAAGATATTGCCCCATATAAAGCTCAGGGAGCATTTCAGAAGCTGGAGAAGGAATGAAATACATAAGTAGGGAAAGTGTAGCGAAAAAATATTCTTTCAGGATAAGACATTGATGGTATGTTGGTTCTCCTCCTGTCTGGGGCCTGTCTCCCTGGAGCCCAAGACGTCAGGAGGGGCAGGAGCCTTTGAGTGCCCATCTTACCTCTACAGGGACCACATACCCTGGGAATCAGTAAGGAGCTAATTCAACTTTAATTCCAGGAAACAAAGGCTATATACTCCTTGGGGAGAGGAGGGTCCAAGGACAGGTTTACATAATTATTGCAACTAGGCACGTTGAGCATGCTTGATTTGAATTTGATTTGCATTATACAGCATGCTTCTATCACATGAATGGAAGCACAGCACCTAATTGTAATATAGGCGTGAGTTGGTGAGAGCTAGCAGAGAGCTGTGTCAGAGGCCACATATCAAATGTGGTTAGGGGCTTCTGTGTCTAAAGGCACATCCCAGATGAAGTAAGGCAGAGAACAAAAGGCCCTGCTGGGAAAGAGGGAGTCTTGCTCCCCCCCCATGGGATCCATTATTCTTTTATTAATTTTAATTTTTATTAATCACAATTTATTCACTTTGTATCCCCCTGTAGCTCCCTCCCTTCTCCCCTCCCAATCCCACCCTCCCTCTCCCTTCTCCACCTATGCCCTTCTCCCAGTCTACTGATAGGCAAGGTCTTCCTCCCCTTCCTTCTGATCCTAGTCTATCAGGGCTCATCAGGAGTGGCTGCATTGTCTTCCTCTGTGTCCTAGTAAGGCTGCTCCCCTCTCAGGGTGAGGTGATCAAAGAGCAGGCCAATAAGTTCATGTCAGAGGCAGTCCCTGTTCCCATTACTATGGAACCCACTTGGACACGGAACTGCCATGGGCTACATCTGTTAAGGGGTTCTAGGTTATCTCCATGCATGGTACTGGTTGGAGTGTCAGTCTCAGGAAAGACCACTGTGCCAATGTTTTTTGGTTCTGTTGCTCTCTTTGTGGAGCTCCTGTCCCCTCCAGTTCTTTCTATCTCCCCCTTCTTTCATAAGATTCCCTGCACTCCTCAAAGATCAAAGATCAAATAGGAAGACAATACTTGTGGTTGTCAATCACATTGATTGTGATACAATACCTGCAAATACAACTTAAGGGGGCAGTGGTCTTGATTAATAGTTTATTGATTTTCAGCCCATATTTACTTCATTTTGTTGTACGTGGGGTTGCAAATAGAGAGGTAGAGAATATCTGGAGGAGGCAAACTACAACTGCAGCCAGCAGGGTTCGTCCAACAATGGTAGAATCATGAACTCATAGTAGCTGTGATTGTCATCACTGGTCTTGTACAAGACTAGGCCTGTGGTCATTTCATCCCAGTTGTGGGAGAGGCCCATACACTCCACTTCTCCCTGATGGACAATTGGTAATTAATGGATGTCCTGGTAGGAAATGTCATTTACTAGCTTTTGATAAGTTGCCCTTGTTCCACACACATTCACTCACGAAACTCAAATTAAACTCAATGTGTCACACATGAAAAGAATACATGAAAATAGAATGAGAATTGGCTGAGAAGAATGTTTCAGAGGAGCAGGAAAAGGATAAATGATGTAAAAATGACTGAAAGCCATTTTATAAGTAAATAAAACAGTCAAAACTTCAAAAGATACTAACAAGAAAAAGCTAAAACAGATGCTCTTTCTTCAGTGCTCTTGTAAGATGACTCCTCCAATTTTACCTTCCTTGGCAAGGTAACCATTATGATACCTGCAAAGCCAATATACCAGGTGTTAGATCTCAAACATAAAATGCCACCTAATCAGTCAATCAATATAAGTTTTATATATATATATATGTATATATATATTCCCTATTTTGCAAGGGAGATTGCAAAGTTTTAAAAATAAAAGTTTTTGCACTTTATAAATAAAAATAAATATATAGGAAAACATGAAATTAAGCATTTTTCAAACTTACTGTCAGAAAATAACAAAATGTTAGACTAAGGAGCAGGTGATAATAATCAATCGAAGCTTTGTAAGCCCTGAGGAAAATTAGACTTAACTTGCAATAGGAGGTAAATATTGTGTTTAAAATATTTTTTACAAATCAGAGTCATAAAAATGGAGATTGAGGGTGATGTCAGTGTAATGTATGTAATTAATTTTAAAATTAAAATGTTGACATTTTAGTCAGTGGAGTAAGAGTGAAAGCACGAAGGCAGTAAGAATAAAAGAAATATGTCTACTGTTAGTCAACTTGAACTTACACAAGAAATAAAAGTCATACTGTAGATAATAATTTTGAAAAGCAAAATTATGATCAGGCTTTTGGGCTTGTAAGTCTCACAACCTGTAGGTGGTGAGACAGATCCTGGATGAACACTTTTAGGGGCACAGAAACTCAGTTTGTCAACCCTAAAGGAGTAGAGTGCTCATGATTCTTTCTTTGCTGTTTAGAATATAATACTATGAAACTTTAGCAAAGCTAAACACAATATACAACATAGAGCAGTCATTAAGGTAACAAATGTGTTCAATTTGTGCCTTTAAAAATAGGTTATTATGCTGAAAACTCCATTCTGTTTTCTTAAGAATTATTTGTTAGTTTGAAATAATCAATAAAACCCTTTGTACATATACAGTGGAATTTGAACCCCATCAATCTACTTTCCACTGTGACTCTCCATGAGCACCCTACTCAAGAGAGGTAAGGAACATATGGCAGATAAAATGCTTTCAAGAGGTAAGTGCTAAATATTGAAATTAAAAAAAAACATTTAAAATGTACAGTCATTATAATATATGATCTACAAAATAAAGACTGAGTACTTTCAGTGGACATGATGCACAGATTTAAATATTTTATGACATTTACTTCTGGTGTTGTTTTGAAAAACTGAGTTCTTCATAGCTCCTAAGAGCAACATGTGTGTGTGTGTGTGTGTGTGTGTATACTGGATACAGTGCAGCAGACTCTCCTCAGAAAAACATAAACTGCATCTTGGTATAACTAAAATACAATTATTATGTTAATTGACTTAGCCTATCTAAAAATGACACTGTAACTAGGCTTCAAAAATGGCACTAATTTTCATTTTACAAATATACTTTCTTTCCTTTAAAATTAAGCTTTGTGCTTTCTTAATATGTTTTTCTGGCAATGTGAAGTTTGAAGTTTGGATTTACTGGAGTATAAAACAGAACTTGGGGACTTTTGTGTAAAATCTTTGAAGTAATATTTTATAAATATATGATATTTTAATTCTTTGATATCTAGTGAAATATAACCACTGATATTAATACTAATGTTAATATTAATACATATTATTGTATATATGTATGTACATTATAAACAGAATTTTCTACAGAGAAAATATCCATAGATAAGTTATAGAAAAAATTACTACAATTAGGTAAAGACTAAAATGAGCCAAGGAAGATGAAGCACTGTGTTATAGTAAATTAAATCGCTGCTGAGCTACACTGTTTATTGCTGGCACTATAATTGCCATGGTGGTATTATTTAACCCACTATCCCAGTTAATAAGACACAGACATCTAGTTTATTTTGTAATTGCATTATTTACCTTGGGCTGCACCGTTATTTCACCTATGCTGTCTCAAAAGCCTCACCATCCACCTCCCAGTCCCCATTCAATGCCATGTGCCTTAATCATTCTCATTTGGGTTACTTCCCATCCATAATCTTATAAATACATACCTGTATTCTTCATCTGGGCCTTTCCACGCCATTATTGGTATTCTTCCTCCCAGCCCACGTGGTTTCTTCTCCATGCTATCATCATCACAGCATCCTCCTTCCTCCTTCCTCCTCTCTTCCTGTCTTTCTGTTTCCCATGCTTCTCCTGTGCACAAATCTGGGAACCTCAGCCACACCTTGTTGTGCCAAATTCAGGAGACCATAAGGAGTTGAGTCCATTGCAAAACACATGAAGATTTTTTAATTACAAGCTATAGCTTGGGCTCATACCTTCACCACCAGAGCAGTTGAGAACAAAGAGCCTCAACTCTTTAGGTTAGGTGCTTGATTTAAATATTCCAGTCTCTCCTGCCTGGCAAGTGAATTGATTGGTTGAAACACAAAAGGGGATGTTGCATTTGAATTGATTGGCTATAGGAAGACCCTAAACCATGAATCATCTGGCTTCCCTTGTTTGGCTGTCCTAGGCAAGAGTGGACAATGTGGGCCAATTTCCTAGCAGCTGTATCTCTAGTGGGCAGGAAAGAATGCAGTAAGGCTGGCTCCTGCCTGCAGGTGGTAGCTGTACATGTTTCCACCTTTCTGGCCTTTGTTCAGGCTTGTTCTTTAATCAATACCCCCCCCCAAAAAACACTAATTTTTAATTCTTTGGTCTCTCAATCTATTCTATTCTGTCCTGCTCAGGTTTTAGACCTTTTAATCAAACACTCAGAAATACTGTCTTAAGCAGGTTTACACAACAAGGATAGGTATGTTCTGGCAGTAAGCAGATCTTGAGGGCTAGTAATTAGCATCAAAATACAAGCCCCATACCAACCCCCAACACCAGTGAATACAGCTTTTAAAATACTGAATGGAAGAGATGTGAGTGTGGTTCGTGGCATAATACTTGTCTAGCCTGTCTGAAACTTTGAGTTTAATTATTACTGCCAAAAAACAAATTCTGAGAAACAATTTCTCTAAAGACCTTTTTTCTTTAAAAAAGCATCATGGTATATAGTCACTTATATAGATCTATAAGATAGGATAAAAATACTGAAATCTATACACCTAAAGAAGATAAACAAGAAAGAGGACCTGGGGAAAGATGATCAATCTTCACTTAGAAAGACAAATGGGATGGACTTTGGATGTAGGAGAAAACAAGTAGCAGGACAAGACCCTACCACAGAGGGCCTCGAAAGACTCTACCTACCAGTATATCTAAGCAAATATTAAGACACATAACCAACCCTTTGGCAGAGTGCCGGGAATCATATGAAAGAAGGGAGAGTTAGTAGGATCTAGAGAGGACAAGAGCTCTGCAAGGACCAAATATATCAGGGCCCAGGGGTCTTTTATGAGACTGTTTCTCCAACCAAGGACCATGTATGGATATAACCTAGAACCCCTGCTTGAATGTAGCAAATGTTAGCTCAGTATCCAAGTGGGTACCCTAGTAAGGGGAACAGGGACTATTTCAGACATGAACTCAGTGGCTGGTTCTCAAAATCCACCCCCACCCCCCGAGGGAGGAGCAGCCTTGCTAGGCCACAGAAGAGGACATTGCAGCTAGTCCTGAAGAGACCTGATAAGATAGAGTTAGATGGGAGGGGAGGAGGTCCTCCCCTATCAGTGGACTTGGAAAGGGGCAGGGAGGAGATAAGGGAGGGATGGGGAGCATAGGGAGGGAATTCAGGAGGGAGCTACAGCTGGGATACAAAGTACATAACCTGTGATTAATATAAAATAAAATAAAAATGTTAAAAAAGCATCATCAACCCACTTTCTTTCTTTAATGCCCACTGCCTTATTACATTAGAAAATGTTTTCATTCATGTTTTTGTGTTTAAATTATAGACTTCTAACGTTTTCAAACTCAAGTACTAGCAGTGCTAATTCTAAGCCATTTTCAGAAAACAACTCTTGGTAAGGCTGGATGTGGTCGATATGGGGGTCATGGAGCCCTCTGATCCTAGTACTCAGCAAGCACAGACAACACGATTACAAGTTCAATGCCACCATTATCTACATAAGCACAGACTACGCCGGGCAATAAAGCAACATACTGTCTCAAACAGTTTCCATTCACCATGCTTTGAGTCATTTGTTTTTAACAGTTTAGAAATTCTATGTTTGCCTAGTTCCCTTTTTCAGTGTTGGGATTTTTATCTGGCTTTAACCTGTGCAGGTCTGTGTAGGTTGCCACAGTAGCGATGTGTTCATATATGCATCAGTCCTGTTTTGTGTGGAAGACACTGTATCCTTAGAGTCATTTACTACCTCTGACTTTAAAAAAGAAAAATTCTTTTTTTCTTTTTTTCAATAAATTCCTGTGCCTTGAGGGAAGTGGTTTGATGACTGTATCCCATGTTGGACTGAGTGCTCCAAAGTCTTACATGCTCTGCAAATTAGTCTCACACCTAACCAAGAAGCTATTTAGAGTTGATACATTCTAGGAAAAGAAAAAATCAGTTTTCCCCATCTTAGTGTCACTAGGTATATCAACCACATCAAACACATTACAGGGCAGACTCGTTGTTAAGGAGTAGTTGATCAACACAAAATGAGCTTCATATTTTTCTGCACTTTTTATTTACTTGTTTGTTTGTTTATGTGTGTGTGTGCATATTTGTTTGAATACTTTTGTTTAATATTTTTAAGTTTGTTTAGTTTTGCAGACTTTTTCATAGAGGTGGGAGAGTTGGATGGATAGGGAGGAAAAACATCACCAAAATACGTTGTATGTATGAAAAACTTTTAATTAAAACAGTTTTACTTTCTTTATAGATTTTTCCTACAATTGTCAGCTGAAATATTCCGTGCAAGAACTTCTGTAAACTGTATTTGGCCTCTTTCTAAAATGCTATTCTTCACCTTGAGCCTCCTTGGGAATACTCAGTTGTCATGCTGCTAATCCACACAGTAAACAAAATATTGAATATTATTTTTCCAGCCAATAGGCAGACTACTCCCCTTAAGTTGTCTCTGCTTAATCCATGGTTCCTGTGAGAATGCTGTATTATAAGACCAAGGGTAAAAGTGTATTTACATTACAAGGCAATTGACAGAGTAAGACTTCCCTGCTGTATGGAGTGTAGATATTTTCCTAGCTGAGATAACTGGTCTAGCTATTCTTTTCTGTTCCTATAATAGAACACCATGACTAACAGTAGATGCCATATTCACTTAAAAGTATTACACTAACCCCCCAAAAAATCATGAACAGTCCATCAACGGGCAAGTTTAGTTGACTCATTTCATATATATATGTATATATATGTTATATAATATTAATATGATTATATAACCATATATTATAAATATAAATATATATTCTATATTTCTAGGTATATAAGTTATATTTATATATAATATTATATAATTTTATATAAATTATGTATAATTATATGATGCATTAAAAGTAATATAATACATTATACATAATATATTAATTATATAATAAATAATATAATATATGGAATATTATATATACAACATTGCATTTGAATAAGCATTATAGTAGGTATTTAAAATATTCTCTGAAAAATAAGAGTGTTAAATACATGCCTAATTATTTGCAAAGTAAAAGAAATTAAACAAATCTTAGAATACATAACACAAAGAGAAATAGAAAATAAAGTGAGAGACTTAAGCACTGCTAGAAAAAGATTTTCACATTAATTAATGAAGTCACAGTACTACACAGAAAACTGCAGGTGTTTTTATTTCTGTGAAAGCTTTTGCCAGTTGATTAACACTGACAGGAATAACATTGGATGTGCGAATCCAACTCAGACACAATTTAGGATGAGAAGAGCTCAATGACTGATGTTTGTAATTGAGACAAATTGGGTGGATATGAAGAGATTGCATAAATAAAGGGTCGCTGGAATTACGAAAAGGTTGTATGTTAAGATGTGTCTTTTTGTGATATTGCAGAAAAATACCTGTATGTCTAACTGATGGGTCTCCTTAAGTGATGGATTTTTTGAAATGATTTATAATTTTTTAATTAATTTATTTGTGTATTTCAATTTGTTCACTTTGTAGCCTGAGGGTGCAACCTTGCCAGGTCACAGAGGAGGATGATACAGCCAGCCCTGATATTTAATTTCTAATTTTCCAAAAACTGAACAAGCAAGCAAGCAAACAACAACAAAACAAACATATTGGGGTTTTCCCCCACAAGCCTTTTTATTACAACTTTCTAGCATTCCTATTTCCAATTCAAGTGTATAATACATGTACAATACAGGTAAGGTGGAAAATGAAGTTCAATCAAACCATTGTTTTAGCAGCGTGTTCTAAAAGGCACTTTTTGCCACACTTCCTATACCTCACACATGCTTTACAGAGCACATTCAGCACTACTAAAGATTACCACCTGCATAGCTATCAGAACCCTCCCCCTAAAAGCTAAAACTAAAAGTAGTTTCCCCTCATTTTAGAGAAAGAAAGAAATCCTTCTTAACCTGCATATTCCTTTCTCATTTTCTTTGTTATTTTTGACAACTGAAAGGTTCTTTTTCACAATTCTGATATAACACAAAAATGAAGACACTTCTTTAGGTAAATATAAAATGCAAGCAGAAAAATGTACACTTCACAAATAAAATCTCCAGAGTGAAAACAGAAAGAACTAGGACAGAGATGTAGGGAGGACTTAAGGTACAGTCCATGACTTATTTCAAGAAGAAATTGGAAGTTTACCTGTGGAGCTAAATGTTTGTTGGCTAAACAACATCCATTTCATTAACACACAGAGGGGGCCTTGGAGGAAAAGAGGTGGGGGGGGAGGGGAAGGAAGAAAAGAGAGAGAGGGAGCTGAAGTAAGGGAGAGAGGGAGGGAGGGAACGAAAGAGAATGCCTTTCTTATAATTTGCTTACTTATCACTAGATGGAGGAACAACTTTTGGTGACAATACTTATACAAAGAACTTAGGCTATGAAGATGCTACATTATGTAAAACAATGATAAGTCTAGCCTTTTCTCTTCCTTGATATTTAGTTGCTGATTAAGTGTGAGTGAGGAATGTGCTGATAGTATTTCCTGAGGAATGTGAATAGCAGTTTCCCTTGAAGTATGTGCGCCAGAATTAGTGTTGGGCAGGAATGTGTCTTAGATATGTCATAAGTTAAGTGGTTAATGAACAAGTAAAATTGATTCTCACAGATCTGATAGCTAGAAGTGGAAGAGCACATGTTCCTGGTTTCAGAATGCTGAGTGCCGGCTTTTTCTTACAGGCTCCATACAGCTGTGTCCTCAAATGTAGGAATGAATACTAGCCTCGATAAGTTCTGCTTTCCTGGAGTGAATGACTTTCCCATAGTTCTCAGTACCTAAAAGAAAACAGCATGTGGGTATGGGGGAAAGAGAGCTTTATACCACAGAATGGAGTGTTTGCAAACTGAACACCCAAGGATTGTAATCTCTTCTCTGAATGTTTTCAACATGCCCTGGGCTTGGAGCACTGATGAATTTTCACAATTCTGAATTGGTGTGACAATGAACTACTACTCAGAATAAGCTAGAGCTTTTAGCAACTTGACAGGGAGATAAGTATTGGTTAGTACCTTGTTATATAAAGATCAGTAGACATAGCACCCAGAAACATTTGATGGGGGTGGGAGGGGAGCATTAAAATGTCCATAATTATCTCTGGATCTTTTGAATTGTGAGCTTAACAATGTTTTGGGTGTTTTATCCAGACACTCAGATTAAAAACATAAACACTCTTGTAACAGCGGCTCTCAGTTTTGTATGTGGAAATAACCCAGGACATTCTTTTTTATGTTTTTTTAAATTAATTACAATTTATTCACTTTGTATTCCCCCCATAAAGCCCTCCCTCCTCCCCTCCCAATCCCACCTTCCCTCCCCCTTCTCCACACATGCCCCTCCCAAAGTCCACTGATAGGGGAGGTCTTCCTTTCCTTCCTTCTGATCCTAGTCTATCAGCTCTCATCAGGAGTGGTTGCATTGTTTTCCTCTGTGGCCTGGTAAGGCTGCTCCCCCCTCAGGGTGAGGTGATCAAAGAGCAGGTGTCAGAGGCAGTCCCTGTTCCCATTATTATGGAACCCACATTCTTTAAAAGAAAGAAACAGTAACAACAGAAACAACAAAATAATGCCCGGGGTTCGCAGAGATTTTTCTATTTCATCAGTATAGTATAGAAAATGAGAATCAGTTTTATTTTTTTTAAATATGTATTTGTTTATTTATTTTTGTTTGTATGTGCTTCTGTGTGTGCAGGTGCACCAAGGGCATGCAATGCTGGTAGAGGCCAATGGGGCATGAGGAGTAACAGCAGTGAGCCATCGGACATTAGCTCTGAAATCAAACCCAAATCCTCTGCAAAAGCAACAACCACTGAGCAATCTCCGCAGCCATTGCAGAAGACTAAAAACAAAACAAAACAAACAACCAAACAACAACAAAACCTCCCAGTGTTATTCAATACACAGAAAACTTTGAGACTAGATAGCTTATAGTCTTGCTCTCATATTTGGCCATTTTCCCTCAATATGGTAGTCTGTAGCTAATCTGACACACACGACACCAATTATAAAACAGCACATCATAGAGAGTATGCAGAGACTTAAACCACCAAGCCAAACTAAATAGGAACACTTTTCTTCCACCTCACCATCACCACCTCTACCACCATATTGCTGTAACCATTACCAAAAGTGCACATAGTAACTAAAATGTCTGTTACTCCAATCTGGGTATTTTCTTCTAAGGCAGAATACTAACTAAAATGTAAGCCTGATAAGCTTACATTTTGTCCACTCTCACCCTCAACTGGCTCCTTCTCCACTTCTTCTCCATCTTCTTTTCCTCCTCCCTTATTGCAACAATCTCAGAACCTAGTGAAATGTGTGATGGACAAAATAAATACAAGGGAAATATTTGTAAAAGAATTAAGTAAACACACAAGTGGCAGATAGTTCTAATACATAAATTACAGTAGTTGTGTACCTTAGAACTCTGTGTCTTGACCTTCAAATGCCATGTCACAGTCTCTGGGAGCTGAATCTAAGATACTATTTTGAGGAAGATCTGCAATGAGAGTATATTTGACCTCTGCTCTCATTTTATGCATGTTTATAATTTGAGTAGATTGCAAGACATAGTCCAGAAGGTACACGTGAAAGACAGAAATAGAAGCCTCACTTGTAGCTCCAGAAGAAAAGGAAGCTTTATTTCCATGTTTGCAAGCTATCTCAATTAGCAATAGAAGTGTCAAAAAAAGAACACAAAATAAAGGAAGAAGAAAGTATAATTTAAAACAACGTAAAAATGAATTCTAGGTGTAAGCCTAAAATAAATTGAAATACAATTACTCTCAAAGAACCTCACAACTGTTAAGAATATCACTACCTACAGGATTTATTTTACATAAATTAAAAGGAAAGTGTTGCTCAGCTTGGTGAAATCTAAAAACACTGGGCCAGTGAGATGGCTCAGTAGATTAAGGGTAGCTGTGACACAACCAGGAGACTCAAGTTCCGTCCCGGGTACCCAGGTAAAACGGAGAAAGGGGAGAACTGACTCCGTTGAGTTGTTATCTGACTTCTACATGCATGCCATGGTACATAGTCCTACACAGACAATCACACACACACACACACACACACACACACAGTAATAACAACTAAAATTAAAAAGAAAAGATTAAGCATATCCGTCAAGGAGGAAAGTCTGTGTAAAGAAGCTAAGTCTTATAACCATTGGTATTAAAATTTGGAGAATTTTTCACAATTTTGTATTAACCCCATTTCTCCTAAAATGTCCACATAGGATGACCCTGTGAAAATAAGCTAGCACCAGAGAAAATGCTGTAAAACCAGGCAGCAGCAAGTCATGTTCATATTGTTCAAATATCAGTTGTGTTCTAACTTCTGTCTGCTCTATCCTACACTGATGGACAAAGTAAGGTCCTCAGGATCATAGATAGCCAGGGCTATATTTTTTTTTCTACTTTCACAAGTTAGCACTAAATGTTTACTTAGTGAATAAATAGAAGTAATGAGAATTATTTCAGGCGTCAATCATTTTTAGTGAACATAAAAAAAACTATATCAAGATGTGAAATCAATTTGTAATTTAAGAAAAATTTCAACTACCCCACAGAGAGTTACTTTTAAAATACACAAGTGAAATTATTCCTTGGAGATGAGAGTTTAGTTAAGGTCACTGCAATAAAACTGCAACCTAATGAGATAAATGTCTTAATAGGAGATGAATACAACCGAGAGAATTGATTTGAGCATTTGGTTTACAATATTTTGTGTGCAGCTGGTTTCAATTTCAAGATTATTAATAATCTCAAGGCTGGGCACATTTCGGTGGGTGTCCGCATGTATTGTCACAGCAGAACAGGCAGAAAATACAGACTGAAAGGTTTGGGGGCGTGAGAGGACAGAAGCATCATCTGTGCCTTATTTCCCAGACTTTTCTTTTCTTTTCTCTGCCTCCTGCTCTCTAATTACATCCAAATGGTCCCCTCATTTGTTTTCCTGGCCATTCCATCCAAGGCATGCTGCCAGAAGTGTATGCCATCTTCATTCTGGCGTCTGCCTTCTTATCTGCACTGCTAACCCACCGAGATTTGTAAAACTATAGGATTTGTCATTTATCTCTCACACCTGTCACGCTACTTCATCTAGACACAGAAATGTTAATTGTGAAAAAAAAATTAAGATTAAGGTAGTGACAAAAATATACACAGACAAAAAATCAAGTATGGAGAGATCCTACTTAGTAAAAATATAAGTAAAGGTATTTTTTTCCAATACAACTACCTTATACATGATACAGATTCATCATTTCAGAGAGCCCACGTGGCTACAAAACTGATATAAAAACAGGTAAGGAAAAATCTATTTTTTTTCCTGTTGGGATATTGGTCAGTGTGTTTACATCTGAAAGCAGAAAAAAATCCTGGACTTTTGTCCTTCCACTTTTAAAGTAACAGCCAGAACACTAATAATAAAAACATAACAAAAGCTGGCTTCTCTGTGTAAGCTTACTTACTACGGAATGGTGAGTAATTTTTTAAAAAAGCATATCAGGTTCCCATGAATACATAATTGGTTGAGGAAATTAGTTTGTGCATCTAAAGTAGAATATGAAATAATCTCTGCTTTTATAGAAAAAAAATATATCCCAACCACAAGCCACGTAACACCTCACTGTTCTTATTATAACTTAGAATAATTTATTATACTTCTGTGAAGTAAGGCCCATTAATCTGGAGCAAAGATTAATCTGATGTATATGCAGCAATGATTTGAACTGAAAACAGCAATTGCATCACATAGAAAAATAAACTGCAAATCATCAAGTGCAGATATTAGAATCCAGCATTGTGAGTTTTTTCTTAGCTTAGAGATATTGAGGTCTATCTTTGGTTTTCTTTCTTTTTTCGTGGGGTTTTGTTTTGTTTGGTTTTTTGTTGTTGTTGTTTGTTTGTTTTGTAGTAATCACATATCTTTGTATCACACTGATCACGAGGAAAAGCAGACAAATGGAGAAACAAAGAAGAAGTAAAGGGGAAAGAGAAAGAGGAGAGAAGAGTCAAGCAGATTGAGTGTCATCTTTGAAACCACCAGCTCCATCTGTGCTTAGAGCTGCATCCCCAGGCATGTTCTACAGGAACAGTGGACGCATCCTGCTGTTTTATTCTCCCAAATTGTTTCAGTTATCCCAAGAATTTAAAATGTTTTCCCTGTGTACCAAATTCTTAGAAGTTGTTAAATAGTGCACCATTATAACTGGATCTGGTTTGCCAAACACCCTTGGTAACTGAGGCTCTGCAGGTTGTACTTGTTTGCCACACCTGTTAGCAATGGTTCCTTTTTTATTTATTTGAAAACCCTCTGCGTTCTTTGAAGTCTTAGCTGGAATGTCACCCTTCCTGTCTAGCTTTGCCCTTTAGAACCCCTTTTCTCCTTCTCCTGCATTATGATACAATTCAGTACTGAAACAATTAATGGAAATTACTATATATCCAAACTTTTCTCACACATTATTTTCTTATAAAAATGCATTAATCAATGGGAAAGAAATTATATAGGGAACAAGAAATAATATGTTTTTAACCGAATTCAGAGATAGTCAGATACCAATATTTGACTTTTATTATCTTTCTGAATATACATTTTCTTTATTTTGTTTTTATTACAATTTATTCACTTTGTATCCCAGCTATAGCCCCCTCCCTTGACCCCTCCCAATTCTGACCTCAGTCCCTCTTTTCTTCCCATGTCTCTCCCCCAGTCCACTGTGAAGGGAGGTCCCCCTCCCTTTCCATCTGACCTCTCAGGTGTCCTCAGGACTGGCTGCATAGTCTTTTTAGCCTTGTAAGGCTATTCCCCCATAAGGGGGAGGTGATCAAAGAGCCAGCCACTGAGTTCATGTCAGAGACAGCCCCTGTTCCCTTTACAAGGGAACCTACTTGTACACTCAGCTGCCATGGGCTACTTCTGTACAGGGGTTCTAAGTTATCTCCGTGCATGGTCCTTGGTTGTAGTATCTATCTCAGAAAAGACTCCTGTGCCCAGTTGTTTTGGTTCTGTTGCTCTCCTTGTGGAACTCCTGTTGCCTCCAGGTCTTCAACCTCCCTCTCCTAATATAAGATTCCCTGCACCTTACTCAAAATTTGGCTATGACTCTCAGCATCTGCTTTGATACCCTGCTGGGTAGAGCCTTTCAGAGGCCATCTGTATTAGGATCCTGTCCTGTTTCCTGTCTTCACCTTTTTCCAAGTCTATCCCATTTGCCTTTCTGAATGACAGTTGAACATTTTACCCAGGGTTCTCCTTCTTGCTTAGCTTCTTTAGATGTATAGATTTTAGTATGTTTACCTATATTATATGTCTAATATCCACTTATAAATGAATATATACCATATGTGTCTTTCTCCTTCTGGGATACCTCATTAAGGATGATCTTTTTTAGTTCCCACCATTTGCCTGCAAATTTCATGATTTCCTTGTTTTTAATTGCTGAGTAACATTCCACTGTGTAAATATACCACAATTTCTGTATATTTTCCTCTGTTGAGGGACATCTGGACTGTTTCCAGATTCTGGTTATTAGGAATAAGGCTGCTAGAATCATGGTTGAGAAAATTTCCTTGTGTGTACTTGAACATATTTTGGATATATGTCTAAGTGTATATGGATCTATATGGATGTTGAGGTAGCACTATTCCTAATTGTCTGAGAATGTACCAGATTGATATCCAAAGTGGTTGTACAAGTTTACATTCCCACCAGCAATGGAGGAGGGTTTCCCCCTCTCCAAATTCTCTCCAGCAAATGTTATCACTTGAGTTTTTTATCTTAACTATACTGATGTGTGAAATATCATTGTCGTTTTGATTTGTATTTCCTTGATGACTAAGGATGTTGAGCATTGCTTTAAGTGATTCTCTGACATGTGATATTCCCTTCCTGAGAATTCTCTGTTTAGCTCGGTACACCATATTTAATTAGATTACTTAATATACTGGTGTTTAACTTCTTGAGTTCTTTATATATTCTGGATATTAGCCCTCTGTAAGATATAGGGTTGGTGAAGATCCTTTCTCAGTCTGTGGACTCTTGTTTTGTTGTGACAACAGTGTCCTTTGCTTTACAGAAGTGTTTTAGTTTCATGAGGTCCCATTTACTGATCATTGATCTTAGAGCCTGTGCTGTGGTGTTCTGTTCAGGAATTTGTCTCCTGTGCCAATGAGTTCTAGGCTCTTCCCCACTTTTTCTTCTAGTATGTCTGATTTTATGTTGAAGTCTTTGATCCACTTGGACTTTAGTTTTGTGCAGGATGAAAATGTAGATCTATTTGCTGTTTCCTACATGTAGACATCCAGTTAGACCAGCACCATTTGTTGAAGATGCTGTCTTTTTTTCACTGTATGGTTTTGGCTTCATTGTCAAAAATCAAGTATCCACAGGTGTGTGGATTTATTTCTTGGTTTTCTATTATATGCCATTGATCTACCATTCTGTTTCTCTGCCAGTACCGTGAAGTTTTATTACTATTACTTTGTAGTTAAGCTTGAGATCAGGGATGGAGATACCTCCAGAAGATCTGTTGTTGTACAGGATTGTTTTAGCAATTCTGGTTTTTCTGTTCTTCCATATAAAATTGACAATTGTTCTTTTAAGGTCTGTAAAGAATTGTGCTGGTATTTTGATGGGCATTGCATTGAATCTGTAGATTCCTTTTGGTAGGATGGCTATTTTCACTATGTTAATACTACCAATACATGAGCACTGGAGATCTTTCCTTTTTCTGATATCTTCTTCAATGTCTTTTTTCAGAGACTTGAAGTTTTTTCAAACAGATCTTTCATTTGCTTGGTTAGTTTCACACCAAGGTACTTTATGTTATTAGTAGTTATTGTCAATGGTATGATTTTCCTAACTTCTTTGTCAGTCCTTCTGTCTTTAGCAAACAGGAGGGCTACTGATTTTTTTTTTTGAGTTAAATTTGTAACCAACCACTTTGCTGAAGGTGGTTTTCAGCTGAAAGAGTTCTCTGGTTGAATTTTTGGGGGTTACTCATATATACTATCATATTGACCTCTTTCCCAATTTATACCCCCTTGATCCCCTCTAGTTATTTTGTTTCTCTAGCTAAGACTTCAAGTACTATGTTAAAGAGACACAGAGAGAGTGGGCAGCCTTGCTTTGTCCCTAATTTCAATGGAATTGATTTAATTTTCTCTCCATTTAGTTTGCTGTTAGCTATAGGCTTGTTGTATACTGTCTTTACTATGTTTAGGTATGTGCCTTGAATCCCTGATCTCTCCAAGACTTTAAATATGAATGGGTGTTGGACTTTGTCAAATGCTTTTTGGCATCTAAGAAGATGATAATGTGGTTATTCTCCTTCAGTTTGTTTATATGGTGTTTTACATTGATGAATCTCCATGTATTGAACCACCCTGCATTCCTGGGATGAAGCCTTCTTAGTATATTTGGTTTTTTTTTTTTTCTTGGATTCGGTTTGCAAATATTTTTTAACATTTTTATTTATTTTTATTTTACATTAATCACAGGTTATGTACTTTGTATCCCAGCTGTAGCCCCCTCCCACATTCCCTTCCTATCCTTTCCTACCCTCCCTTCATCTCCTCCCTGCCCCTTTCCAAGTCCACTGATAGGGGAGGACCTCCTCCCCTTTCATCTAACTCTAGCTTATCAGGTCTCTTCAGGAATGGCTGCAATGTCCTCTTCTGTGGCCTAGCAAGGCTGCTCCTCCCTTGGAGGGCGGGGAGGGGGATCAAAGAGCCAGCAATTGAGTTCATGTCCAAAATAGTGCCTGTTCCCCTTACTAGGGTACCCACTTGGATACTGAGCTACCATTTGCTACTTTCAAGCAGGGGTTCTAGGTTATATTCATACATGATCGTTGGTTGGAGAGACAGTCTCATAAAAGACCCCTGTGCCCAGACATATTTGGTTCTTGTGGAGCTCCTGTCCTCTCCAGGTCATACTAACTCCCCCTTCTTTCATATGATTCCCTGCACTCTGCCAAAGGGTTGGTTATGTTTCTTAGTATTTGCTTTGATACCCTGCTAGGTTTGCAAATATTTTATTGAGTATTTTTGTATCAATGTTCATAAGAGAGATTTGAGGCCACATGCACACATAAAAGTAGGACTTCCACCGGTGATGTCTGTTGTTTGCCAGCCGGGCGGGAGACACACACTTGGGGCAGCCACCTCTGTCTCATTTACCAAGAGGCTCCTGCTTGGGGCTTCCGCCTTTGCTGTCTCAGTCATGAAGCATGGAGGCTCAAGCTTGGAGAAACCACTGTTGCCGCTGCCAAGCAGGGAGGCCCATGCTTGGGGCATGGGGAGGTGCAGGGGGGTTGAATATTCACCACTCTCAGACCCTGGAGATGTCCACAGGTGACTTCGATCCAAACTGTCCCAGCTCACAGGTGTCTCTCTCCCAGGAAGCCTCAATGTCAATATTCTCGCTTCAGCCACTCCTCTACTCACCAATTTCAGAGTTTTTGATCCTCTGCCCCTCAGATCCGCTGGTTGGATCCCCCAAATGTTTGACTTTATAAATTAATAAAAATAATTAATAAAATAATGATGTCATGATGTCACCTGATATGCTATGGTCAGATGGAAGGAGAAGAGGGAGGAAAGGTAGGATTGGGAGGGGACAAGAGAGGGGGCTACAGCTGGAATACAAAATAAATAAACTGTAATTAATAAAATATCAATTAAAAAAGGAAGATAAAATTTTATCTTTGTAGTGTCCCTTATTTTGCATGAGCTGATTTCTACAATAACACATTTTTTTATGATTTATTCTTTGTCTTTACATGGACATTCAAAAGACAAACTTTTCACCATAGCTTCATATTATTAATAATTTTAGACAACTTGGCTTTATCCTCTATTTAGTTTATAAAAATATTTGATCTCAAGCAAAAATTATGTTTCGGGTAATCATGGAATAATGAAATTAGCAATATAAATTGATTTTCTGTTGTTTTATATATATGCAGGGGCTAGAGAGACGGCTTGGCTGTAAAAAGTAAATGCTGTTCTTGTTAATCTCTAAAGCTCAGCTCCCAGCACTGATTCACATGGCTCACAACCACTTGTAACTCCAGGTCTATTGGAACAGTTATTTCTAGTGATTGTAAGAACCACACCCCCCAACATACATACACACACACATACTACAAAGAATATTTCAGTTTGGTGTAGGATCCTGAATCAGAAGCCATTCATTCAAGATGAATGTATTCTTCCTGAGGTAAGAGTTTCTTAATGTTGACTATCTTACGTCACAGAATCAACTAGTTGTTTCAAAAATATTGTTAACGTGAAAGACTGAAACAATACTAACGTGAATTGAAATACAATGAGAACATTAGTATATTCCAAGTACCTGACTGAGCTAGTAGTACCTTCACGTTTACTGTGAATCAGATAACAGGCATCTAGTGGAGCGGTAGAAGTGCAGCAAAAGCAGAATTTCAAGGTAACAGAAAAATGAATGAAGGCAGACAAATAATCGAAGGACTTTTTGGAGATCAGGTATAAAGAAAAAAATGAAATGGAGGGATGGACAAAGGTTTTCTTTCTTAATGCATGTCCACAAAAGAGTTGGGCGAAGGAGAGGAGGTAAAAGAAGAGAGAGAAAGAGGGACAAAGAATATTGTGAAAGCAATAAGGAGAAAGAAAATGGAGATAAATGACTGTTTTTCTCTGTGTTCAGGACTGTGAGTATTGGTAGCATGAAAAAAAGTGCTTTATAAAGAAGAAGAATCTTGAGAAGGACCTATGTGAAGTTGTAGAATTTGATGTAGAAGTTAGCACATGTGTGAAGTGAAGTTCCCAGAGGAAGCAAAAAGAGAGATACATCTCTGTGAAGGACTATATAAGGCCAAATTAGTGAAATTTGTACTATGTATAATTTAAATGTAGCAGACAAAGACAAATTATCTTGAAAAAGTTAAGAGTCCCTTTAAGAGGAATTCATTGTTCAATCTCCTTGAACTTAACTTTCTTGCTACTAGCAAAACTTTGAAAATGTACTCTTAGGGTGAAGCCATTGGCTTCCAACAATTTAAAAATTACAAATGTCAACAGAGTAGATACAAGGCCTAGAAGCCTCTGTTTTCTGTAACCTGCCTACCAGTGCCTCTGCCGATGTATTTTAAGTGTCTTGAGTTGGATTTAGTCTTTGGGGTATACACACAAAAGTGGCAAAGCTGGATAATATGGTAGATCTATTTCTAGCTTTTTAAGGACTCTTCATACTGATTTCTAAATTGTCTCTACCAGTTTATACCCTTACCAGCAGTGAATAAATGTTCCTCTTCCTACACATCCATTTTAGCATTAGTCAACATTATTTTTAAAAAAAAATCTTAGTCATTCTGACTGGAGTAAGATAAAATTTTAAAACATATTTAATTTGCATTTCCTTGCCATCTAAGGATGCTGACAATTAAAAATATAAATTTATCAGTCATATGTATTTCATCTTTTGAGAATGCTGTTAATTTTATACTCTGATTTGTCATTGGGTTGGTTGTTTTATTTAGTTCTTTGTATATGCTAGATAGTAACTCATTGTTCCATGTATAACTTGGAGAAGATTATTTTCTCCATTCTGTATGCTGACGCTTCTCTCAAATGATGTTGTTCTTTACTCTATCTTTGTAACATAAGATCTCATTTAGGAATTATTGTTTAATGTCTGCACTTACTGGGGTCCTTCTTAGAAAGTTCTTTCTGTACCAGTTAAATTCAAATATGCCCCATACTTTCTCTTCTATGAGACTAAGGATTTCAGGCCCTGGTAGAGGTCCCTGATTTATTTGGAGTTGGTTTTGCACAAAGTGAAAAATAATGATATACATTTATTCAACTTGTAGGAATCAAATTTGACCAGCACTGTTTGTGGAAGACACCCTATCTAATATTTATTTTTGATATCTTTGTTAAAAAAATATGGTGTCTCATGATATAGGGGCTTAAATGTGGGTACTCAGTTCTATTCCTTTGATTAAACTATTTGATTTTATGCAAGTATTATGTTGTATTATTACTATATCTCTGTAAGGTAACTTTAAAATTGGAATGTTTATACTTCCAACAATATTTTTTATTATTTAAAATAATGTTGAAATTTAAGATTTAAAAAATACTGTGAATAAATGAATCAGATTTTTGTGGGGATTGTGTTGATACTGTAGATTGCTTTTGGTAGGGATGGAATTGTCACAACATAAATTTATGAGCCCATATTTCTGGTACCATGATTGCTGATGTAATTATACCGTTCAAAAAATGGAAATAGTTTAGTCAACTGATGAACGGATAATGAAAATGTGCTATGTTTAGTCAGGGGAATACTACTCAGCTATTAAGAAAATGAAATTAGGGTAAAATGGAAAGGGGGTAGAGCAGCTAACATTAACAGCCTCTGGGAGCAATTGCATGTTAGATTGGCAAAAACAATTAAGTGTGCTTCCTGGAGGCAGCCCACTCATTCTTCATGGCTGACCGATGTGTATATTTCTAACTTAGGCACAGCCTGAGGGATTTTGCCTCAAGACTGAGATTTGTTTCTAGATTTCCTTTCCATGCTTGTCTTAAAAATCTGGTATGGAAGAGACTCTCACTGCCTATTGCTTCACTCTGTTAGACAGATTTCCTGCAGAATCTCATAAAGATTTTAGAATTCCTGATGCTGATTCTGAATTCATTGAAGTAACTCTACCGTTCTGAAAATTAGCTAATAGCTCTGTGAAGCACTTGATTTACACCGAGAAGGAAAACATGATTGAAACAAATTATTAATCAAAGAAATATATTCGTTTTAGGTTTAGTCCAAGGATAAGGCCCAGGTGAACAGCATGATATGAAAGACTGTATGAATATAGAAATAAAGAATAAATCATTAGCTATACAAGACAAAACAGACACCTGTTTCATAGAAAAACCTTGACATAAAATTTCTCGCTTTGACCATATAACATACATTTGAAATAAGAAAAAGACAAAACATCTGCTTTGAACTCACAGTGAGCATATAGATAAAACCACTGTTTCAACGTTATAAAAGAAATTATCTACTTCGATATTGTACTAATGAAAAAACTTAAAATCAATACTTCTACTCTAACTCCCTTTTTAATGTAAGGATATCTACTTTCGAATGAGATAATTTGTTTCATACACAGAAAAACTTTGTATTAGACTGTATAAAAACCCAAGACAGAATTAAACAGTTGTTAGGGCCACCTGCTTCATTCAAAATTTGTCTGTATGTTTATATATCATATTGTCCATATATGAAGGTATGTATGTATGTATGTATGTATGTGTATGTGTGCAATTGGAAAGCCTGTTAGAACTTGTTTGCTGAAACCCTCTGCTTCATCCAAAAATGTGTTTGTCTGATTGTCTGTATATGTATGCATTGTATGTACATATTGTGAAGCCTGTTAAACTGAGATGGGTCTTTGAGTTGTTGGGTGATGCAAATATGATCAAAATTGCATGAAATTTTCAAATAATTAATTTTAAAGTTGGCTTAGCTTATAACTTCCTTTGTTATGTGTTATAGATTCTCCATAAAACTGTTATCAGATGGGAACATAGAGCTTTGTGTAAAGTAAATCAGGGTTCTTAGAATATGGTCATTCATACTTGGCTTAAGGATAAAATATTCGTTATTCTCCTGAAGGTGACAGTTTTGTTCTTTGCTAGGACACAATTAGCTGATTTCTTTTTTGAAGAGGGATATAATACCATCTGTTGAAATGGGGGCTTTTAGAAGTTTTTGACTGTGGGGATATTTGAAATAACTGTGTTTAAGTAGAGGAAAAGTGAGGGGATAAAGGAGGGGGTAGATCTTGGAGGAGTTAATGTTAGAGGATAAATACGATCAAAATACAATGTAGAAAATTATCAAAAACAATAAAAACATTTTGAAAAGAAATCATATAAAGAGAAAAGCAGCAAAAGAGAATTTTACCATGCACTTGTATCATCTTGGGGTTACAGATCATGCACATATTCTGCGCAGAGAATGTGGGCAAGAGAGTACCAATTAAGGCTGATAGTTTGCCAGATAAGACTATGAAAAGATGGAAAAGAAAATGAAGACACATAATCAAGGGTGTTGTGTGTGTGTGTTAGAGTGTAAATAGAATATGTAACAAGATAGCACTAAAAAATAAAGAATCATGTGGGATAAAATGTATACATTACAATGTAAGTCATTTTTATTAAATTAAGTGAGATCAGAACTTCATGGTGAAAACCAAAATGGCTATTTTTTGAAATAGGGTCAATTTTGGCTCATTTTATGCAGAAGGAGAATTTCAGTGGAGCCGGATTGGCTAAGAGTTAAATGAAATGCCAGAAAACTGACTACATTTCCTAGATGGAGAGGAGTAACCTAAGATGGGATAGGATCCAGTTAGGACATGATTGAGGTCTGGAGCTTCAGGAAATGAACTGGATTGACAAAGAACTCTGAGATTGATAGTGAGAAAACCTACAGGAGCCTGCACATGTTTCATCTTAAAATCCTACTTGTAACCCAAAAACATGAACCTTGTGCTTTTTATAATTTTTAAAAATAACTTGCTGTAGGATTCCTTATATGATATTTCCAAAATAAAAAAGCACTTATTTGCATATGAGTTAAATTCCTCAAGAAATTAAATATCTATGACTGTTGTTATTACTCCAATCTTACTGAAATGTACTAACTTTTGCCTACTGGTATTCAAGAGCTTCACAAAGAAAACAAAGGCTCCATACAAAAGCTCTAAAATAAATATTATTGAAGGGCCCCGGGAGTTGATATTTTTATCAAATCTCTGATGTAAGCATTTGTATATATGTTATCTATAAAACATGTATTTTATTTTTGTAATTGGAATTGATTTTTCTTAGTAGTAGGTATATGATCCATGATATTCACATTTCAATGAAATACAATATGTAGTACTTAGATTTTCATTGATTAAGTCACAGTTCTATACCAAGTTTGCTTTGTGCAAAAAAATCATTGGCTCTTTTATTCAAGTCATCTCTAATCTGTCCTATAGAAGCCACAATTGAACAGAATGTGCTTGCTAAAGGCTGTATGCAAATTATATCCTTAAAAAGTAGATGCAAACTACTGTTAATTGGCTCATACACAAGGCTTTCATTGTGCTAAAATCTTGCTTATAGGAAGTAAAGCAGCATATACTTCAAATCTGAACTTGTAATACAAACATTATAATTTTAGTTAAAACCATCTAGAATTTTAAACATCAAAATTAATCTTCTTTGAAGGGATTCTAAGACATCAGTTAACCTTGGTGGCTCTCTGGTTCAATATTCCATTACTTCTTCAATATTATATTTGTCATTTCTACAAAACGAGTACATTGTGGATGATGATGCTAATTCTACTAACAGTTTGGTATGGACCATGGCCCCTTGGACAACAATTGCAGCAGTCTACATTCTATGCCCTAGGCTATTCTTTTTGAGGGCCAGGTAACCCTCTTCAGCAACATTCTAAGTTTAGACACTGTCATTTCAAATAAAGTTGCACATCAAAAGTTGAAGCCTTTGATAGGTAGGGTCTTGACATAGGCGCACTTTTCTTATTTTCCCAATGAAAAGTAGATTTCACTTTAACCATTGCAGCCTCTTTTTCAGCATGCATCTTTACTGCATCATTAAGCTTGGTTAAGGTCTTTATCCTCCACAAACATGTTCATTTTCTACACATGTTTATGTTATCCTTTACTGTATCTTCCTTTAGGTCTAGATGAGAACATAAGCAGTAGCTATATCATAGCCTAAAGTCCTAATCCTGCAACCCTTTATACAGTCCCTCGTGTTATGGTGACCCTCCCAGACATAAAATTATTTCACTGATACTTCAAAACTGTAATTTTGCTGCTGTTATAAATCATAATGAAAATATCTAAATGCAAGGTATCTGATATGCGGCCATTAACAGAGTTGCAACCCACAGGTTGGGAACAGCAGGAAGGGTAATTGCTATTTCTAATGTCAAATAAATTACTCCATTACCATTATATTCAAGTTCACTCATTTCTCATAATACAGGCAGAAATGAAAAGTGGTTTTTGTTGTTTTTGTTTTTGTTTGCCAGAATATTATGAGAATGGCTCTAACCCTTATTCCCAGAGAAGTTTCTGAATCCTCTGAAACATTATGAGCTTGGAATCCCTTCTCTGTATTTTTAACTTTCATCATTTTGGTGCTTTTGTCTTACAAGTTTTCATACAGTGGCCTCACAAAGTTCTGTTTAGAGCAGTTTTGTAGCCCGAAGTTCTAAGCCTTTGCACATTCCTTCAGGAAAAGTTTTCCAAAGACCTAAGAACTATAGGGTCAGATTTATCACAACAGCAGCCCACTTTCCAGCATCAAATTCCTGTATTAGTTATTTATAATGTTGATTTCACACCCTGGTAAAAGCAAAGTTAAGGAAGCACACATTGTGACTCAGTCCTTGTGTACAGCCGTCATTGCAGGGAAGCGATGGCTGAGGAGCTTGAAGCAGCTATCACGCCCCATCTGCAGTCAGAAGCAGGGGCAATGAGTGCTGGTGCTCAGCTCACTTTCTGCTTTTCATTCTGGCCATGTGTGCAGCCAGTGCCATGGCGCATGAGTGGGTAGGTACACCTTCCTGCCATGCTGGGACTAATCTACAAAATCCCTCACACATATGCCAGATTTCTGTAGGTAATTCTCATTCCTGCCAATTTGAACAGGCTGAATTATTCCAATCACTAATTTTAAAAATGCTCATTTTAAAATGTGCTTGCATTTACTTATATGTAAGATGGAGTAAAAAAAAAAGTAATTTCTTCCAAAGCTTATTTTCAGAGCTAACTAAGCATTTCTTGCTTCCCAAAAATACCTGGAACCAAATAAGCAGCATAAAATGTTTTAAATGAAATAAAATAAAACTGGGCCAACTGTTACAGGGTAACTGCCACGATGAATTACTTACAAGGACAAAATATTTTCTCCCTTTACGTGGTGATCAGAATTCTATTCATCGCTTTGATATTATTTTGAAGAATGCTGCTGACTCTCCAGAGAATCCATTGCCCCACGGGCTCTAACAGCCATGAGCTTTTATGGGGATACGCTAACTGCTATTCATGTTCTCTGTTCATGCTTGTTCAGTATTACAATGTTACAGGTGAGTTACGGTCTGTGGAAGACTGATTTGACTTTCACAAGAAAGTTCTCAGGAGGCCTCCAGTCTGGATTGTCAACAGCTTTTATACAGAGGGTTCTGCTCCGCACACTCTCTTTACACAGACGATAATTTGCTACACAAGCAGATGACCACTTAGGATCTGGGCTGTGAACACAAAAAAGATTTGCTCTTACTTATTTAGGGTCCTTATGTCTCTTTGACACAAATGTGCCGCAGACAGGTCCACAGGCAGACTTAGAGTTTCTCTTTACCGCCAGCAAAGTCTGTACAGAACAAGGCAATTTGGCACAATGAGGTCATTGTGTATTTCCTTACCTGTCTCCTGAATATTGTAGATTGCATATTCTGTGAGATCCTCTGAGTTTCTGCCTTTGCATTAACATTAAATTTTCTCTACAATGATATATACTCACTTATAAGTAGATATTAGACATATAACATGGAATAAACACACTAAAATCTGTACTCCTAATGAAGCTAAACAAGAATGAGGACCCTAGTGAAGATGTTCAATCCTCATTCAGAAAGGAAAAAGGGATAGACATTGGAAGCAGAAGAAGGCAGAGAACAGGATAGGAGCCTACCACAGAGGGCCTCTGAAAGAGTCTATTGATCATGGTACCGAAGCAGATGCTGAGACTCATAGTCAAACTTTGGGCAGAGTGCAGGGAATCTTATGGAAGAAGGGGAAGATGGAAAGACTTGTAGGGACAGGATACTCTCCACAAGGAGAGCAACAGAACCAAAAAACTCTGGGCCCAGGGGGATCTATAGAGGCCAATGCTCTAATGAAATGGTAGAATGTCTGAGTATAATAAAAATTATTGTTTGGATTTTGTAACAACTAGAACTATTGGTTTTTGCTAAACTATTATAATGTTTAAACATCTCATCCATATAGTCATGTGATACTCTTTAATAAAAGAAATAGTTGCTTGTGTTATGAAAAGACACACATGGTAAAAAATTTAGATAACAAATAAAATTTCAGGAATTTTCAAATTTAAAATGTGGAAGTATTTTCCTGGAAAAGACAAAACTGAACATTTTCAAAGAACCAGCAGCTTGTGTTTCAAGGCAAAAATCATTAACTTCCTCTGAGCCCTTTTAGTACATTGTGTCCCCAATGGGAAAAGCAATAGAATATCTCAGTGGCAAAGAATGTCTTCGTGCTTTTGAGTGCTTTTTGGAAACACTTTTTAATTCCTGGTATCAGTGGTGAGGTTCAGTAAGTGGCATATAGGACACAATCTGAAACAGTGCCTCCCTTATTTGCAACACACTCCCATGATAAGTAACTGAATCAGACAGCTACATATAATAAGTGAGGATGCTTTAATAATCTACATTGCTTATAATTACCTTTGAAAATAAACTCTCTATATTTCATTGTTTGAACCACTCTATTTTTATGATGTCTGAAATATGTATTTTAGCTTTATTCCTGTCTTCTTAATAGTGTAACTTAATAGATTTGAGTCTTTTTTCCTCATTCTTACAAATATTCAGGTGAAGATCAGAACACGTGGTGTTTAATATGTCAATTTTGAAGCAATCTGCTCCTACTCGCTGAGACTAATATCCAAAATAAAATTATTATTAATTCTATTCTCTCCTTAAAAGATATTAGTATTTTCTGAGAAAGAAATCCATACATTAAAAATTTATGCCTAGCTAATATTTCTGGACTACTAAGTAACAGACAAAGTAAATATGAATCATGAAAATTGAAATAGAAATTAATTAAAGTGTTTAAATAACAGAGAAATTGCATTTACTGGGCATCTGGTATTTGGTAAATACAATTAAGTTTGAGCCTTATCCAAGTATTGTGAGTATGAACATAAAAAGGAACATATGCCACATTTAAAAAACAATCACATAAGAGGAAGTACAGCTCAGCTGACAAAAAAAGCAAATTACATTCAGGATTTACGCAAATTATTTTTTGGTAAATCAATCATCACTCTAATACTGGCTATTGCTTTAAAAGTCAGGCATCTTGTAATGTTATGCTGTAAGGTGTGTTGGTTTCCGTTTTTGTTTGTTATGTACCAAATCATGGCATCATGTTCTTATCTATTCCAAAACTAGTTGCCAAAATATCTCCAAAGAAAATTAAACTAGAAACTAAAAATGTGGATTCTTAAACTTCGAATCGACTCACCCCATCTGCAGCTCCAAACCAGCACAAGTCAGGGAGGGAGCAGCGAGTGAGAGCCCCTTCCCCATCTACAAGCCTGCCACAGACCTTCCAGGGCCCTCTGCACTAACTTCCCCTGTGCGCCCCATACCTCAGTTCACAGCCTGTGCCATCCCCTGGGACCGCAGCCACAAAAGAAAACAAAAGAAAACAAAACAAAACATAAAAACAACAAAAAAGGAAGTACATATACACAATCTACCACCACCACCATCAAAATGACAAGAAGTAAAAACAAGTGATCATTAATATCTCTCAGCACCAATGGCCTCAACCCCCCAGTAAAAAGACACAGGATAACAGATTACATGCGAAGACGGCTGCCCCCAAATGACCCATTATTCTGTTGCATACAAGAAACACACCTCAACAATGTTGATAGACATTATCTCAGAATAAAAGGTTGAAAAAGGTTTTCCAAGCAAATAGACACAAGTAGTAAGCTGGAATAAGCTACTCTAATATCTAATAAAATAAACTTTCAACTAAAATAATTTTTTTAAAAAAGGTGCAGAAGGGCACTTCATACTCACCAAAGAAAAAAACTGGCCAAGATGACATCACAATTCCGAACATATATGCCTCAAATGCAAGGGAACCCACATTTGTAAAAGAAATATTACTAAAGCTTAAAGCACACATTGAACTTCACATGTTAATAGTAGGAGACTTCAAGATGCCTCTCCCACCAACAGACAGATCATTGAGACAGAAATTAATCAGAGAAATAACAAAACTAACCAACTTTATGAGTCAATTGGACCTAACAGATATCTACAGAACATTCTATCCAGACACAAAAGAATATATCTTTTACTCAGCCAAACTAACTAAAAGACAGAGGGAGATTATCCAAATTAATAACATCAGAGATGAAATGGAGCTATAACAACAGATACCAAGGAAATCCAAAGAATCATTAAGTCATACTTCAAAAACTTGTATGCCACATAACTGGAAAATCTAAATGGAATGGATTTTCTTGACAGATACCACTTACCAAAGTTAAATCAAGATCAGGTTAACAATTTAAAAATTTCTATAACCTCTAGGGAAATAGAAACAGTCATCAAGGTCCTCCCAATCAAAAAGAGCCCTGGGACATATGGCTTTAACAGAGAATTGTACCAGATTTTCAAACAACTAATACCAATACTCCTTAAACTATTCCACAACATAGAAACAGAAGGAACATTGTCAAATTCATTCTATGAGGACACAGTTACCCTGATACATAAATCACAAAAACACTCAACAAAGAAAGAGAATTTCATACCAATCTCCCTTATGAACATTGATGTAAAAATACACAATAAAATACTTGAAAACAGAATCCATGAACATATCAACAATATCATCTACCATGATCAAGTAAGCTTTATCCCAGAAATGCAGGTCTGTTTCAACATACAAAAATCCATCTACATAATCCACCATATAAACAGACTGAAAGAAGACAAACACATGATCACCTCATTAGATGCTAAAAAGGCTTCTGACAAATTCAACACCCCTTCATGTTTAAAGTCTTAGAGAGATGAGGGATTCAAGGCACATACCTACACACAATAAAGGCAACATACAGCCAGCCAATGGAAAACATCAAGTTAAATGGAAAGAAACTTAAATCGCCATATCTTTTCAATGTGTTACCTGAAGTTCTAGCTATAGCAATAAGACAAATAAAGGAGATCAAAGGGGTAAAAATTGGAAGAGAATAAGTTAAAGTATCGCTCTTTGGAGATGATATGATAATATACGTGAGTGACACACAAGATTCTACCAGAGATATTCTATGGTAGGTAAACACCTTCAACAAAGGGTCTGAATACAAAATTAACTCAAAAAAGTCAGTATCCTGCAAATTTCATGATTTCCTTGTTTTTAATTGCTGAGTAGTATTCCATTGTGTAAAAGTACCACAATTTCTGTATCCATTCCTCTGTTGATAGACATCTGAGTTGTTTCCAGGTTCTGGCTATTATGAATAAACCTGCTACAAACATGGTTGAGCAAATGTTCTTGTTGTGTACTTGAGCTTCTTTTGGATATTTGCCTAGTAGTGATATAGCTGGATCTTAAGGAAGCAGTATTCCTACTTGTCTGAGAAAGCGCCAGGTTGACTTCCAAAGTGGTTGTACAAGTTTACATTCCCACCAGCAATGGAGGAGGGTTCCCCTTTCTCCCCAACCTCTCATATGTAGAATCCTAGGGAAGATGCTTATAAGTGAAGCAGAGACACATGCATGGTATATATTCACTTATAAGTGAATATTAGCCATATAATATAGAATAAACATACTAAAATCTACAGACCTAAAGAAGCTAAATGACATGGAGGATCCTAGGGAAGATGCTTAATTCTCATTCAGAAGGGAAAAAAAGAATGGACACCAGAAGAAGAGAGCAAACAGGACTGGAGTCTACCACAGATATCCTCTAAAAGACCCCAACCAGAAGGGTATTGAAGCAGATGCAGAGATTCACAGCCAAGCTACGGATAAAGAGTATGGAGTCTCATGGAAGAAAGGGGATATAAAAGGATCCAGAGAGGAAAGGTTGCTTCCAGGTACTTGCTATTATGAATAAAGCTGCTATGAAAAGAGTTCAGCAAATATCCTTGTTGTATGGTTGGCCATCTTTTGGATATATACCCTCAAGCTGGGTCTTCAGGCAGCACGATTACCAGTTTTCTGAGAAAGCACCTGCTTTCAGATCACTTCTCCTTGCCTGGGCTGCCTTGTCTGGCCTCAGGGCTAAAGATATGCTCAGTCTTTATGTGAGTTGATGTCCTGGGGATGGTTGATACTGGGTGGGGGGATCAGGGCTTCTCTTTTCTGGGGGGAAAAAGAGGGGAATAGGAAAAGGGGAGCCCTATAAGTAGAGGAGGAAGGGGTACCCCT
This sequence comes from Pachyuromys duprasi, assembly GCA_028658305.1. NCBI lineage: Eukaryota > Metazoa > Chordata > Mammalia > Rodentia > Muridae > Pachyuromys > Pachyuromys duprasi. The sequence continues at coordinate 34,290,965 of CM053745.1, read as the reverse complement.
GAGATTTAAAGTAAATTAAAATAAAATTAAAATAAATTTAACAAAAAGAAATTGTCTAAAATTAAACTCAGAATGTTGTGGATATTAAATCTGTTTGTTAAAGAATATTATAGAAACATTTAAGTTGCCAAATACTTAAGAATCTGACATGCACATATGAGTCCTGAAAGGAAGTGACATAGTTTACTCTACATGAATAAGAAAAAGAATGTTTTTAAGGTGATCATTGGTATACTTGGCTTTAAAAGATTTATTCTTTTAAATATATTTGAATATGATGCATGCCTGGTGCTTGGGAGCTCTAATGGGGGCAATGGATCTCCTAGAATTGAAATTACAGATCCCTGTGAGCACTTGATCTTTCATGCTGTAATACCACCAGACAAGGTATGTCAACTGGTATAATAGTATCATAATTATTATGGGGTATCTACATTATTTTCACATTTTGAGGCCTGTTCTGAAAATGGGAATGTAATGAATGGTTATATATTTTTGTCAAAAGCCCATGTCTCTAGGCTTAGGGATAAAAATCTATTATCACTGGGTTGTTAAATGGTCACATTGGCAATGTTTTTTCTTATAGGAATGTTTATCTCATAGACTGGGGCTGCTCTTAACTTTTATCAGAGAAGTTTCTTCTACTAATAGCCAACAGAGGATGCAGATACATGTACCTGGTCAAAATACTGGAAATAAGTGACTGTAAGTGATTATTCATAAATGAGACTACTTCATTACACACTCTTCCAACCCAAGCCCACCAAGGCTCAAGGAACAGTGTGTGAGAATATAGATAGCAGGTAAAAGCTGGAAGACTGGAAGAATTGCAACAAAATGCTGTTTTTTGAACATGTCATGGCTATTGAACTCAAGCTCACCATTACCTCTCTCATGTGAGTAATTATATAATTACTTATAATCTTGTCTAAGACTAAGACATTAAAACATTCAAACTTCCAACACAGATGGAGCACTGCTCTGCAGGCTCTACTGTTTCCTGTGAGATATATGCAGTTACTTAGAAGGGAGAATCATTCTTATGTGACGAAGTACCCACTGATGGGTATTTTCATGATCTGAATCCATGTGCTTTGAATCCCTGATCTCTCCACGACTTTAAACATGAATGGGGGTTGGATTTTGTCAAATGCTTTTTTGGTATCTAGGGAGATGATGATGTGGTATTTCTCCTTTAGTTTGTTTATATGATGGATTACTTTGATGGATTTCTGTATACTGAACCACCCCTGCATGCCTGGAATGAAGCCTACTTGGTCATAGTAGATTATATCTTTGATGTGATCTTGGATTCTGTTTGCAAGTATTTTATTGAGTACTTTTGCATCAATATTCATAAGAGAGAGAGGTCTGAAGTTTTCTTTTTCTTTTGGGTCTTTGTGTGGCTTCGGTATCAAGGTGACTGTGGCTTCATAGAATGAATTTGGTAATATTCTTTATGTTGCTATTTTGTGAAATAGTTTGAAGAGAATTGGAGTTAGCTTTCCTTTGAAGGTCTGGTAGAATTCTGTGGGAGTGGGAGTGTGCGTAGAGTGTGCTTTGAAGGATAGGATGCTAGAGTGTGTAGATTCCTGGAATGGTGGAGCTTAAGTGCATTAGAGGGTGCTGGCAGTGTTCACAGGCACATTGCACATGAACAGGTGCCCTGAATACCTCAGTGGCCTACAGGCCTGTCTTACTGATCTCCTGGTATTTAGATCTGTCTGGGCTTCAGGAATTGTTTGCCTGGACTCCACTGGTAGACCCACAGATCAGGAGTTTCAATGTTGTGAACAGTGTCCCATGAATCTCTATGTTGCCCATGGGGTGGGTGGGTGTATGTGTAGTAGAGATCCAATGTCTCCCTGCTAGCATAGAGGGACCCTGGTTCTGGGGATCTGTAAGCACTCACTTGAAGGCACACTCACTCACTACCTTACAGGCCTAATTGGAAAACAAAGGGGATCCCCCTGTTCTCTACTATCAGATTTAGGCCCTTAGAGGCATATGAGTGTGTAGGAGGAGCTCAGTGGTGTCCACTGTATGGCAGAGAGACTTGTACTTGTGGCAGCCACCTCTGCTGTCTCAGTCACTGAGCTTGGAGGATCCTGCTTGGGCTAGCTTCAGCCCTGGCAGCAGTAGACCTGAGAGACTCTTACAGCTGTCCACTGAAGCTGCAGCCCTGGGGGGCAGGCCCATTCTGCTGCCTCCTCTGCCATCTTCGTCACCAAGCTCACTGGCTCCTCCTTCTGGCAACCATGGCCGCCTCTGCCTAGCAGGGAGACCTGTGCTTGGGAAAGCAACGACTGCTGGATGCCTCTGTTGAGAAGGGAGGTCCAAGCTCAGGGCAAGGGCAAGTTCAGGGTGCTTCAATTATTTGCCATTCTCAGTCCCTTGATATGTTCACAGGTGACCTGGATCCAAACTCTCCAGCTCACAGGTTGTCCTCTCACTCAGGAAGCCTCAATGTCGATGTTCTGGCTTCAGGTGCCCCACCAGTCACCCATGTCAGTGTTTCGGATCCTGTGTCCCTCTGATATGGTGGGTGCTGTCAGCCACCATCTTGAACTCCCCTGGATATTTCTTTAAGTGTTTCTCTGCCATCAGATAGTCCTATATTAAGAATTCTCTGTTGCAGACGATATGATAATATACATGAGTGACCCCAAAAATTCAACCAGAGAACTCCTTCAACTGATAAACACCTTCAGTAAAGTGGCTGGATACAAAATCAACTCAAAAAAATCAGAAGCCCTCCTGTACACCAAAGACAAAAG
>CM053745.1:34269132-34287688 GCA_028658305.1 Pachyuromys duprasi | reverse complement strand
CTTTATAGATTCTAATTCTGTTTTCATGCTTTGTACTGTTTACTTCAACTGATTGACTGTGTCTCCTATTTTGGTTGGTTCCTCTCTGTCTATCTTTGATTGTTCCTCTATGCGCGCAGTTAATTTCTTCTCCATTTCTTTGAGGGCCTTGTTCATTTCCTCTTTTTGTCTCTCCTCTTGTTCCTCCAATATCTGCATAATCAAAGCTTTAACATAATTTTTCCGTGTCTTCGCTGAATTAAAATCTCTGCTGCTTTTGGGTGTTTCTGGTGGGGCCATGGTGTCCTGATTTTTGTTGGGTGAGTTCTTTCGCCGATTTCTGGGCATTTGTTTATATATACTCAGGGAGCTGTTTGTGTTTTAAGGATGTACTTCAGTCTGAAACTGTCAATCTCTTGTGTCAGGAGTATTCTTCAAGAAGATCCGGGATTTCTGGTGGTTTGTTAGTGTGTGTTGTGTCTCATTTGAACTCTGTTGTGGGCTCTGTGTGCCCGGCTTTGTGCTCTGTGCTAGAAGCTGTGAGCACTGCAGGCTCGTCAACCCTCTGGTCTGGAGGTTTTACTCCTCACTCTGTGCTAGAGTCTGAGTGGCCTGGTTTGAGATGTCAGCTGGGGCCTGCGCACTCTGCCCTCGGCTTGCTGCTAAGGGCTCATTCTGGAATGGAGATTTGGCGCCCCCTTCTGGTCCAGGGGCTGTGCACCACAGTCTGAGATGATACTTGGGGCACACACAGTGGGTTTGGGTTGGTGTGCATCCGATGTATGCAGGCCTGTCTGAAATGGTGCCTGAGGCCTTCTCTGTCTGGCCTGTGGACACACACACACAGACTGAGGTTTTTGCTGGCGGATGCATGCAGTGTTTGCCCTCAGAGTGTAGTCTGGTCAAGATGGTCCCCAGACCTTCTCAGGCTGGGGTGGTTCTGGTGATCAGTGTGCCTGCTGTATACCCGCGGGTTGAAGCAGAACTGGGGTCCTTCCCCGACTTGCCTGTGGACTCACTCAGGGACTGAGGTTTTTGCTGCTGGAAGCATGTGGTGTGTGCCTGCAGTGTGCAGACTGGTCAAAACGGTCCCCCGACCCTCTCATTCTAGGGTGAATCTGCGATCGGTGTGTGCCTGCAGTACACCCGCGGGTTGAAGCGGCACCCAGGTGCAGTGTGCACTTGCAGTGTGCAGGTCAGTGAAAATGGTACCCGGTGTCTCCTCAGACTGCCTGCGAGACTGTGTGATCCAGTCTATTATGGGGGATGCGGGCACCCAGCGTGGTTGCTTTTTCAGATCAGAGCTGTGTGCAGCTGGTCACCCAGAGATTTTTCCAGGTAATAACTGGGTGTCCCTAGGGTTTTCCCACTTGATTTTCTCACTGTATGCGTTCTGCTCACCTGGCAATCACAAATGCTGGCGTTTTAGGTCCCAGAGTTCAGTCTCCTGGTTGCTGCATTGTTTCTGCTGTCCTACTCCTCATACACAGTGTCCTCTCATGGCAGCCATCTTGGATCTCCGTAATCACTGATTTTGTATCATTATTTTTCTCAAATTTTTAAATATGTGAAATATTTAATTATTAATATTTTTATCTTCTGCTTTATAAACAGTTTGGAGCTGATTCTCTAAAAATCAGAAAACATATTTTTCTAAATGTAGAGGAGTAACAATATTTTTTCTTTCAACTCACCAGATATTCAAGAAAGTTCACTGTAATAGGTGACCATTTCATTCTCTGAGCAATTATGATATATAGAGAAACTGATTTCTATCACTAATGTTCCTGGCTGCACAAAAGCATATCCATTTAAAAATGGTATAGAAATGTAAGGAAAACCTGAGCCTAAGCTTTCACAGAGCCAAGTGCTATTAAACTACTGAGATCAGCATGTCATAAGCCAATTAGTAAGAAGAGAGATTGATTTAAGTATATGTATTTGTATCACAGACAAATCTTGTCTCAAAAATATATAAATAGTCAGACAATGGTCCTGCTACTACTTGAGTGAACATGCATGCACACATTATATAAATAAATATATAATATGTGTTATATTGTATAAATTTAAAAATAGACCATGAATTTGAAAAATATCAAGGAAGGCTTGGCACAGTTTGTATATGTATGGTTTTCCATGTATATATGACATAGACCACAACTTATGTTTCTATAAATGACCTAAAATTTTAACTCTCAGAACCTCATCCTCTCTAACCAACTCATATCTAACTCAAATCTAACTGAAGTGTGTCTTTCATAGAATATTTATTTCAGAGTAGTATTAGAAGGAAAAAAATCTACCCTAATAACATTAATATAAGCAAGCTTGAATAAAATGAAAAGGTATTTCTTCTTTCTTCCTATTTTTTATTGTTGATTACTAACATTTGGATTCAAAAGAATAGAGAGAATCACTTGGTGGATGAACTGGACTACATATTACATAGATTTGTGAAACTGATACATTCAATCAGAAAGAAGAAAAACCATGGTATTATAGGATTTCAGAGTAATTGGTTTTGATCAGTAATAGAGAGCACTTTCAATAAACAAATAAAGTAGATTGTATGAATATATGTGTGATAAATTACTTATTTGTGTTTAAAAGTTAGCCCCAAAAGATTGTATTTACTATTCAATTATTGTAGACTAACAGTATTGTAGACTAATGATTTGAAACAGATACAGTGTTTTCTTTTTTTTTTTTTCTGGAGAAAGAGTAGAAAGACATTGGAGCAGGCGGAGGCTTTCTGGAGGAGAAATTAAAGGGGATAGGACAGAATGCTTGGTTAACACTTTGTAGTAGAAGATAAAGTTAATAGAAAATCTAAGTAACTACTTTAATTGGGCAAATGTCATTGTCAGTAACAAATTTAAGATATTTTGTGGTACGAAAAATTGGTTCCCTATAGAGGACAGAGAGGATCATGGAACAGACAGACAGGAGGAGAGGAAGGAGGGCGAAGAAATCACATTGGTCAGGAGAAAGGACTCCAATAATGGTATAAATATGCCCAGATGAAGAAGACAAGCAAGTACCATGGGATTATGGATAAAAGGTAGACCAGATGAGGAGGACTGAGGTGATTGTCATTGGATGAGGGCTGGGAGATGGATGATGAGAATATTGAGATAGTGTAAGGAAAATACCTGCCTGGCCTAAAGTAAATAAGGAAACTATAAATCTAAAAACTAAAATATAGAAACACGGGGTGAAGCTCCATAGTTACTATTCCAAGTGGGTGTTCTATCTGCACAGAAGTTCACTTCATATCATTTGGGGATATGGTAATTTTGCTGTGGGTTTTTTTTGTAAAGTTTAAATTCTAAAGTTTGCAATAACACAAAGAATCAGTTATGTGCACACTAAATTTTAGACTTTTGGATTAGTATGTCTAAGAGTGCCTGTAAGTAAATAGATATAGGTGTGGTCAATCAGAAATGGTTTGACATATTTATAGATATGACACTTTTGTGTAAATGACAGTTTATATTGTATAGACATTGAATGGAAATGCCTGGAAGACAGAAACTTTGATGGGATCATAATAAAAATTTTTTCAGGAAACAAGACTAGTAGGACAAGAATGGATAACAGGTCTGTAAAACTCTAGTAGGAAACAGACTTCAGTAAGGGAGAAACAAGTTAAAATGGCTGACATGGTGGAATATGATGATACAGATATAAATACATTGATTGGAGAGGAGGGAGGCTCTGATACTGTCAGTATTCTGAGTTAAATTTCAGGTCATTTGTAGACATGAGATATGGTCTAATAACAATCAATATGAGGAACTTTGGATTTTAATGACAGTTTATCTAAATTGTAAGATGATATAATACATTTTCAGTTTCAGTAACATAATCTGCCATTTATGTAAGTAGCCAAAAGCATCAACAGCTTACCAGCTTACTAAATTGATCCTAGGTGCTATGTGCAGGCCAATAGAGGGAGTATTGTCCAAGTTTATAGTTTTGAAGAAAGTTTTTTTTTCCCCCCTTGATTTGTTCCTTTTTGTTTTGGAAGCTTTGGGTATAAGGACAAAACAGGAATAAATAGCCCATGTTTGCACTTAACCATTCATTTCAGTTTCAACTAGAATGAAGTGTGATGATGACTGGGGTGGAAAGGCTGTAGTACAGACACTGGCCAGCATTCACAGAGGCTATCTATTTGCATGAAGTTATTCCCAGTTATCTAAATGGTGGCATTAACTAATTATCTCCAATATTCAAATATTTTAACTGATGTTCTAATAGTTTTGGAGAATATATGCACCAAAATTTTTTCATAAGCAAGTCCTGACCAAGCCTCAGGAAGAGGTGGAGGTGCTCATCTTGGTCCTGTGCAGTATCCATTAAGCTGATCCCAACTCATGCTCACACATTACTCTAGAGATGGGTCTGCTTCTCCTTCATTTGGGGGGCTTCTGGGCTCAGATGGAGAGCCCAGAAGATATGCAGAACTCAACAATGTTGACATCTATCTCAAATGTCAAGTTCCCAAGTGCCTTCGAGGCCTTGAATGTCAACTCAGCAATCTCTCTTAGGCTAAGGAGACTATCAGCATCTTGAGGCAGATCCAACCTCTTCTTTTTCATCCCCCTTGAGAACTAAGGAATTGTCTTCTTTGGGGACTTGCATTGATGAGCACCCCTGTACAGGAGCCTACAAACTCCCAGGAGGGTTTCAACAAGATATCAGTACTGCTTCCAGAAGCATGAGATATAGTTTGTGACCCTCCTGTCACCATAGCCAAAACTGGGATAGTTACCTCTCTGGAAACATTTAAAGGGACCAGCATACCCTTTATCACCATGTCCACAAGCTTTAACGAGACCAGTAAACCTTCTGTGGCTACAACAGTTTGCTCCAGGATCAGTGGTTCACCCTGTCATCATGGCTCCTGGGTCTCTGGGGTCCTCCAATGGTACTCATGGACTCTCTTAGCAAACAATTCTCTGCAGAGTTCCAGTCTCCAGCATAAAAATATCAGTGATGTCAATTTCAGAATCCATCACTACCAGAACACCACGTTAGGGATCAAGATGCATGTTGGCGGTGCCCATGCTTGTGACCTTCCTGGTGGTTTTGCCCCAGTGGTACTTATTATTGCCATTGTGCCTGCACCACAAGTGGAGGACTGGGGCTTTGACCATGAGCAGAGGTGGAAAGTGAAATGGGGTGGTGGATGCTTGGGCTGCATGAGAAAGCACAGCAGCAATAGCAACAGGCCCAGGGAGCAACAAGGGCTCTGAGGTCCTGAAGACAGGGGGATCCATGCTCATCACTTTCTTCAGCAGATGACAGTCTCTCCAGGGCTCTTTAGTAGTGACTTAAACAGTGTTGACTCTCTACCTCTCACAATCTTTCCACCTCTTTTACCTGATCCTTAGGGGTGAGGGTTTTATTGTACATATATCCTTGGACCTGATCTCCACAATTCTGTGCTTTGATTGGTTGTGGTTTTTTGTGGTGGTCTCCATCTCTTTCAGAGAAGTTTCTTTTAAAAAGGGTGGAAATTGTGGGATAAAGACAAATATTTAGAATGTAGCTAGAAACTATGTTAGTTTAGTAAAGTTGAGGTTGTAGGTTCTCTTCCAAGACCCATAGAGCTCTGGATAGTTGGCTGGGTTTCCAGTATTAGGTGTGATATTCTTCTTGTTGAGCAGCCTCAACTTTACTCAAAGAACTGCAGGCAACAAAAGATTTCTAAGAATAAAAGAAATAGTTTTCCCGAGGGAAAAGTGCACAAATTGCTACACAATACACGTGGTTATTCAATAACAAATGGTTAGCCTGGACCATAAACACACATATCATATAATACAAACTATGCAGGCTATATTTATGAATGTATATATATGTATGCACATATACATGGGTGAATGTGACAACTATTAAGAAAAACTAGTCTATGAATTTGACAGAGCAAAGAGGCTTATATGGGAGCATTTAGATGGAAGAAATAGAAGGGAGATATGATGTAATCATCTTATAGTATCAAAAATAAAATTAAAATGTCAAGAATGATGCTACAGTTTTATTTTTTAAAAAACAGGACATTAATTGTTGAAATATTGGAATTTACTACCATATTTCATAGTAAGCCCTACACAAGGCATTACACCACTTCCTTATGGTTCACAGAACATTGCAGAAGTGGTTGAGAAAAGAATGAAAGATCTGAATGAAGGGGATGAAAGTTCAAAAAAACATCATCTATGAGACCCCTGTACCCGGATATATTTGGTTCTTGTGGAGCTCCTATCCTCTCCAGATCATTTTAACTCCCCCTTCTTTCATATGATTCCCTGCCATCTGCCAAAGGTTTGGTTATGAGTCTCAGTTTCTGCTTTGATAAACTGATAGGTAGAGTCTTTCAGGGGCCCTCTGTGGTAAGACCCTGTCCTGTTACTTATTTTCTCCTACATCTCATTTGTCTTTCTCAGTGAGGATTGATCATCTTACTCCAGGTCCTCTTTTTTGTTTTTCTTCTTTAAGTGTATAGATTTCAGTATGTTTATCATATCTTTTGGTCTAAATAAGTGAGTATATACCATATGAGACTGTTTCTCCAGCCAAGGACCATGGGTGGGTATAACCTAGAACCTCTGCTTGCCTGTAGCCCATGGTAGCTCAGTATTAAAGTGGGTACGCTAGTAAGTGAAATAGGGACTATCTCTGATATGAACTCAATGGCAGGCTCTTTGACCATCCCACCCAGCAAGGGAGGAACAGCTCTCCAAGGCCACAGAGGAGGACTTTGCAGCCAGTCCTGAAGATGCCTGAAAAACCAGGGCCAGATGAAAGGGGAGGAGATCCTCCCCTATCAGTGGACTTGGAAAGGGGCAGGAAGGAGATGAGGGAGGAAGGATGGGATTGGGAGGGAATGAGTTAGAGAGATTCACCTGGGATACAGAGTTAATAAAATGTAACTAATAGTAATAATAATAATAAATCCAAAATAAAAAAACATCATATAAGCATGGCTTGAACTCAGCAATCATGAATTAATAACAGTTGTGTATACTGACATTGTGTTGATAGAATCTGAGCTCTACTAACATTCAGCTAAGGATGGCAAAGGGACACATGGAGCCTTTCCATGCACGGTTAATCTATTGGCAACTAACTGAATCTAAGGAGTGAAAAATTATCCAGTTGTATCCTTCTTTGTGCTTCTGCTGGACTCTCTGATAATTATTTCTGTACTGAGGCAAACGCAGATGGACCTAATGAAACTCTCTGGGACAATAAACAGAATCAAAACTAATGAAGAGGGAAAAGGGATGTATCAGGAGAGCAGGGATAGTAGGTATGGGAAGGAAATAGGAGAAGGTGTGAATAAAATAACTACAAAGTATAATATTGTGAAAGGACAAAATATAATGATAAAAGGAAAATATTATGGAACATTTTAATTAAAAGAAGCATCAAGTTATCCTGAAAGAATCTGTTTACAGTGAAAGTTGACTTTGTAATCAATTTTCAACAGAATCAGCAGTCTTGTTGGCTCCTCTGCTTGTTTTAAACTTCTCTGCATGGCCAAGCAGCTAGGTAGGTCATTTGTCACGGAACATAAAGGAAAAAATTTGCCACATTTGAAGTAGGAAATCCAAACCTACCAGCCTGTCAGTAATTCTCACAATAATTCCATCTTTGCATAATCAGGGGGATTAACCGCCAGCAGTCTGCTCATGCGCAAATGGACAGGAACATCTTGGAGTCAATATTGCATGCATTCCATAAATTTTTATGAGTGGAGTTTATTCTGATCAGCTAAACATACATCAAAAGAAAAACATCCATTTTTTCAAATGAGCTGCAAACTTTACTTCTTACTGAAAACACTCGATAACAAGAGACTATTATTTTGAAGAACAAGTTTTGAGTGAAGGATTTTGCTCCAATGTGAAACCATGATCTAGTGATGTGGATTTGAAAGAGTCAGCCTTGGCTGATCCACTCTAATATGCCAATAAGTCTCTTCAGCTTCACCATCAACAAAACCCAAAAGACTATGTGAAAGCAGGGTTCAGCACTCGCTGTTTTTAGAATCTATCTGCTATAAACAAGCTTCTTTAAAAAAAATAACAGTGAAGAATAAAACAAAATTACAACATATTTTTAATTTGAAGTTTAATTGTTTTCTTCACAATTTATTCATCGTATATCATGTATATCATGATTACAGCCCCATCCCTCAACTTCTCTCAGTCCTACTCCCTTCCCTCTTTCCTCCTTCCCTTGCCCCTAGTCCACTGAAACAGGGAGTTTTCCACTTTTGCCATCTGCCCAGAGCTTGTTAAATCTCATCATATATTTTAAGGCAAACGACTTTCTGTGGATTTTTTGAGGGGGGGAGCAGAAAGGATTTATTTAAGCGTAGAGCTTATAGTCCATCATGGAAGGATATTAGAGCCAGAAAAGAAGGCAGGAAACTAGAGGCAGGAAGTGAAGCAGAGATCATGGGAGAAAGGCTGCTTACTCCCTTCTTCACGGTGATCAATCCACATTCTTAACTCATCTATGGTACCTGCTCAGGGACAGCACAGCCCACCATAGGCTGGGCCTTCTTATACCAATCAATCAAGAAAATACCCACGCATGCTTATTGTGACAGATTAGTTTCGTGGAGGAATTTCCTCAATTGAGGTTTCATCTTCCCAGATGACTCTAGCTTCTGTCAAAAATTAACCAGCAGAGCAAACAAATTACATGGGCATCATGCATTTGAATGTCAGTATTCTTCCTTGTCCATGTTTTTAAATACTGCTTTTTGGCAGAAGCAGCTACATTTTGGGTCATATTCCATTAATTCCCATCAGTTGTGATATAGACCAGTTGTCTTCTTAACATGAGAACTTATGTCTGAGGGACAAAAGCACCAATTTCCATTCCGACACACTGTGGGAAATTGAAGTTCAAGCCAGGACTTCTGTCTTCAAGAATGACCTGTGTTCATATCTTGCTGTAATTTTCATCAAAGGAGACATCACTCTTGAGTAGCTGTTCAGTTTTTCTCGTGAGAAGGCTATGGACAGTCACTTCTTCTACAGAAATCCTGGGATCTTTCAAGGTTCTATAATATTTTTTCTGTGAATTTTTCAATTAGATGATATCTGCAAAATTATGGAAACATTTTGGAGAAATCAGAAGTAAATGACAGCATGATACCACCAATTTCTTAGAAACAACCTATTTCTTTCTTAATATCGGCTAAAGAAGCTTTATACATATATATATATATACATATATATATACATATATATGCTGTATATAACCTTTCAACAGTAATGTATATCAGAGTAAGTTTTCATTTTAGTAGACTGAAAAATAAACATGTTACACAAAAGTAAATAGAACCACAGAATAAAAAACACTGGCTTTTAAAATTAAAAATTTTAAATAATCCTGAATTTACTAATAATATTTGTAGTAACTATAATTGACACATTAATTACATGTATTGGAAACTACATTGTGATAACACATTTTTTATGTAGTTAATAATGAGCATATCCCAATAATTAGCATTTCTATATATTTAAACATTTATTATTTATTTGTGAATCCCCATACCTCACTGAAATAATTATTTTGAAATATAGAATACATACTAGCACCTGAACTTAATGATTTTAGAGAAAAGTTAAGTTGTCCTTAGTCCATAATTGTACTTCTTAGATAAGCAACTTCTGGGCCAAAAAAGAATGTAGTCATTTGATCACTGACTGCTACATCACCATTTACCCTGAACATTCCTTAACTTGCAAGAGACATCCAATTTTAGAAACATAAAGTGCAATGATGTGCACAAGAGCAGTCTATCAAAAAGTGATGTGATCCATAAAAAAATCATACTCAAGTATGCCCTGAAGGATGAGTGATAAGAATACATGCTTCTGACACTCATGTATTTCAATCACAGTTCTTCATGTGGACTTTCCTATGAGCTTTTGACTAAGAAGAATGATGCTGCTTAAGACTTCTTTATGATCATGACAAAACGATATGAAAATAAATGCAAAATTAGGCTCTTGGGCCTGTGAAGACAGCTTTTTCAGTAAAGTGGTTGTCACATAAGCATGAAGAACTCAGTTTGACTCCCATACCTCTAATAAAAACCCAGGCATAGGAACCTATACTTGTAGTCCAAATTCCAGGAGCATGGGTAGAGACAGGATCCCAGGGACTTGCTAGCTAACCACTCTAGAGAAATGGAAGAGTCCTAGATTCAGTGAAAGGCTTTGTCTCAAAAAGAAAGGAGGAGAAGTATTGGGCAGCAATCCGTGTCAGTCTCTACCTTCCTCAACTACACACATATGGAAATACATACATATATGTACAAATGCATACAGGCAAGAGAGACAAAGAACAAATACAGCTGCTTGAAGAACACTGGGAAAGGGACTTCTCTCAGTGAGAACATTTGCGAACACTGGGCAGAAAAATCCTTATGAGCTCAACAAAGATCTGTCAATGTTTTAGAATGCAGAGGAACTAATTTATAGTATTTACCAGTTTAACTGTAAAGATTTTAAAACTAAGTTGTTTTACTCTTTTTTTGCATGGGAGGGTCATGCATGGGCTAACACACACATGTGAAAACGAGAAGACAGCTAGCAGAAGCCAGCTCATACATTTCCCATGTTGGTTCTTGAGATCAAACTGGGTGTCATATCAGGCTTCTTGGCCAGTTCCTTTACCTGCCAAGCCATCTCTTTCCTCGAAGGACTTTATAAGTGATGGTCTGTAGCAGATATTTAGATAGTCATTAATACTTTCTGGATTAAAATTATTATAAGCAGATCATGTAACTGAATTTAATCTTTGAAACATTGAAAATAAGATTTCTATGCATGCAGTTTAAAAAAAAGAATTTAGAAGAACTAAAGAAATTGCAACTACATGAATGATTAAATCCCTGCCCTTACCGGGGCAATAGGTATATTTTACACTCTAGAAGATCAGCATTTGAGTATTTCATTCTATTGAATAAGTAAAGAGAAAATATTTTGTATTGTTAAATCTAAAATTAGTTGTGGAGAAGTACAGTACAGAAGATTTCTGTGGACCTGCTTATTTATTTAATAAGAAACATTGTGTTGGGCTATTTATAGTCAGTATGATACCCAGATGTGTAGATCTAGGTAACTGAAGATGAGAAATGAGTGTCAGCACCAGCCTTACAGATTTTATGCTGATATATGCTTGTGATTTTCACTGAAACTCAAGGTCAAGTAAACAGAAAAATTCACAGCTTTGCAATTGGCAAGCCATTCATCAGGGAAACGTTTGAGTCTAATTTTTCTGTGGAAATAGTACAACAGGGCACTTAGAGCCATCACTATGACAATCCTACTCTTATTTATACTCCTCCATTCTTTCCCTTGTAAGTTTTTTCTATAGAGCTCCTTGCCACTAAAGATACAATTCTGAATTTAAGAACAGAAAATTAATTATTCTAATATGGAGGCTATGTTATGCAGATGTGCTTCAGGCTGGCTTTTAATTCTAGGTGACTACTTATATGAAATTAGTATTTGAATATAAAAATACACTCCAAACATTATTCAGATTGCTATGCAACAAAACCAGGTAAGTCCTGATGTTTTATAAGCTATTTACTTATTAACTTGTTCACTCATTTAATCAGCACATGTTCGTTGATTACCTACTGTGAGTCAGACACTATTGCATTTGTTGAGAATTTAATACTGAAGATCATAAGCAAGCTCTCTAGTAGAACAGAATTTATAACCTCATGGATGTAGATGAAAACACAATAAAAAAAGAAAAAAAAACAAGAAAGAGCTAGTGATAAAATCTATCAACTGTATAAAGAGTTTGATAAATCAAGAGTAATTAAAGTAATGTTGCAAGGATGCCTGAAGTGTGGGTACTTATTGCCTTATGAAGAGGCTAATTTATGCAGAAGTCTTAGAAAAGAAAAGTATTTTAAGTGTGACTCAATTGTCACAACCTGAAATTTTGAGAAATTGAGTAGCAAAGTGTTTTTCTGTGCTGTGCTTGAAGTCATTATGCCTATTTTCTAAAGATTTAAGTATTATTTTATATTTTTTGTAACTATTGGGCTAGGGTTGAAATTCGGAATAGAGATTTTATTCTGTCCTATTTTTCTTGTTTGCAAACTTTACTGACTGGGAAAGCATTGTGCAGTTTATGCTGGATCTACACATTGGTTAGGATAATATTCTAGAATTCAGTTTATCTTTTATTAATTTAATTGTATGACAAGTTCCACTTAGGCTCTCTCAAATATTAAAAAAACAAACAAACTGTGATTAAAACCAACTCTAAAGATAAGATAACGCACTAGCACACAACAAAGCATCAGGAAGGCTCTAGAAAGAAGCTGGTCATGGTTCCATGGCCATATCTCTGTTCATTCTCTTGGTTCTGGTCACTGCATATTGCTCTGACTTCTAATGTGGTCATGCAATGGTAAATAGCTAGCACCAGAACAACCAGATTCTTTGTTCATATCTAATAAATGAAAAGAAAAGATAAATCCCTTAAATGTGAAAGAAAACTTTTTTCCTCTTTTCTTATTCTGTCAACTCTATATGAATATATGAATAATAATATATTATTTCTGATGTTGAGATGCTATAAATAACTATAAAAAGTATAGAATTATAATGTAATATTTTTCTGATCTTGAGAAGCCTAAAATAATTTTAGAAAACTGTGAGATTTTAATGATTAATTTAGGTAAATTTTAGAACCGTTTCTCCATTGTAACCATGCAGCATTTGTATGAATGGTATCAATCCAACTTGTATTGTTATAATAAAATCGATTCTAGATAACGTGGCACAAAAAGAGGTTCATTTGGCTCATGATTCTGAAAGACAATAGTACAAATAGCATGGTGCCAGCATCTTAGTAAGGTCTGGCGAGTAATACTACAACAGAGAACAAACAAAAGAATGCCTGATTCAACGTGCTGAGAATGCAGAACAGTATTGCTTTATAGTCACCTGCTCTCTCAAGAACTGAGCACTCTCAGAAGATCTGACTGTACACTTGTCAAATAGTTTCAATCCATTTGTGAAAATGAATCTTTTAATGTACAAAGCACCGTATGAACTAATCATACTATAAATGTAACTCAAAGACTACTAGAAACATGCCATTTTAAAGTTATTGGATTCCCTGCACTCTGCCCAAAGTTTGGCTATGAGTCTCAGCCTCTGCTTCAATACCTCCATCAGTAGAGTTTATCAGAGGCCCTCTGTGGTAGGCTCTTGTCCTGTTCTCTGTCTTCTCCTGTTTCTGATGTCTATCATGTTTGCCCTTCTGAATGAGGATAGAGCATCTTTCCTAGGGTCCTCCTTCTTGTTTAGGTTCTTTAAGTGTACAGATTTTAGTACGTTTATCACATATTTTATGTCACTTATAAGTGAGTATATACCATGTGTGTCTTTCTGCCTCTGGGTTACCTCACTCAGAATGATCTTTTCTAGTTCCATCCATTTGCCTGCGACTTTCATAATTTCCTCTTTTTTTAATTGCTGAGTAATATTTCTGTATCCATTGTTCAGTTGAGGGACATCTGGGTTGTTCCCAGATTCTGTCTATTACAAATAAAGTTCCTATGAACATGGCTGAGCAAATGTCCTTGTATAGTTGAGCATATTTTGGATATACGAAAGAAGGGGGAGATAGAAAGACCTAGAGGGGACAGGAGCTCCACAAGGAATGGAACAGAGCCCAAAATCTGGGCTCAGAGGATCTGCCAAGACCAATAGTCCAACCAAGGACCATGCATGAAGAGGACCTAGAATCCCTTCACAAATGTAGCCCATGGCAACTCAGTCTCCAAGAGGTTCCCTTGTAAGATGAGCAGAGATGGTCTCTGACACAAACTCAGTGGCTGGGTCTTTGATCACCTCTCCCTAGGAGCTGCTGTGTAGCCTTGCCAGGCTACAGAAGACAATGCAGACAGTCCTGATGAGACCTGTAGATTAGGGTCAGATAGAAAGAGAGGAAGTCTTCTCCTATCAGTGGACTTCTTGAAGGCCACAGCAGGAGAAGAGGGAGGAAGGGTGCGAATGGGAGGAGACAAGGAAGGGAGCTACAGCGGGAATACAAATTGATAAATTGTAATAAATAATAAATAAAATAAATGAAAATAAAATAAAATTCTTGGAATTCATATGAGCACATTATTTCACTGGATTATTCTTCACAGCAGCTAAAGAAAAAAATTTTTTTTCTCAACACACACACAAACACCAAACCACCCCCGACATACCACCTTTTTCCACTTATTTTTCTACAAATATAAATATGAGATTGGGGGCCTTATTTCTTTTTCTTCAGTAATGTTTTAGCATGTTAAGTTGAGACTAAGAATTTTCAAGTAAATGCAATAGTTTTGGATTGTTTTGTACTTCTATAGCCTTTCATAGCTTTCTACTAGGTTTCATAGCTTTATTGCTAGGTTTCAGTTTATCAACTAATCAAATGCAGCATAAATGATGTTACAGTAATTTTTAATTATGTAATTGTAACTTTGGGCATATTTTGGAGTTTCACATATTGTGGGTCATTTCTCACAACACCTAGTTCTGAGGCCCTTGGTTATTGAGAATTACAGGTATATCATTAATAAGTAATTGTGAAGGCATGGGTGTTTCAAAATGCGTTGTTTCTTTTGTACTTATTCTGGTTGTTTTGGTTGATATATTAAATTATACACTTGATTTTATAATAATCCTGCTGTGGCCTGGACAGCCTACATAAGTTTGATTTCTGGAAACAGATGGTTCAATAATATACCTTTTGTATTAAACAGGTTATTGTCACCTCTATTGACTGTCTATAGTTTTGTTGTTGTTGTTGTTGTTAATGCTATCTGTTTATATAGCTGTTTTTATATTTTTTTCCTTTTTCTCATTGTGCTTTGTTATATTTTTATTTCTTTTTATTATAATTTATTCAATTTGTATCTGGGCTGTGATCCCCTCCCTAGTCTTCTCCCAATCCAACCTACATCCCTCTTCTCCCTTATGCCCCTCCCTAGTCCACTGATGGGGGAGGGGAGCGGTCCTCCTCCCCTTTTGTCTGACACTAACTTATCAGGTCTCATCAGGATTGGTTGCATTGTCTTCCTCTGTGGCCTGGCAAGGATGCAACCCCCAGGGGGCAGGTGATAAGAGAGCCTGTCACTGAGTTCCATGCTACATATTTTGATGAGAGTTAATTGTGTTGTTAATTACACTTTAAGGTCTCTGGCTCTTATGATAGTCCTGGTGTTAGTAATAAGTAACTTTGAGTACTTAACTTGGAATTTTTAAGACAGTACACTTAAATAGCACATTGTTCAATTTTTTAAATTAATACTGGGAAGATAACTCTTCTTAATTTTCCTTGAATCTTTGTGAAATTTGGATTCATTAAAAGCAACCCCACTGGGCCCGCACGGCAGTATGCATCAGAACTATTTTGAAATTCTTCATTGCAGAACTTATTATTTTGTTTGTTTTTAAAAGCCCTCCCTATGCTTTTTCTGATGCTGATGTTAATGATCTGATAATTAATATAGAAGATACTGGAGTTTATTTCTTTAGTTTTTGCACACTATGTTGATTACATCATGTTTTAAAGATTGAAAGCTTTCCTGCATGTATTCTGCTTCTAGAGAGATAAGAGGTTTTCATTGTACTGTACAGAGCTGTCACTGTGAACCCTAATGATTAGTAGAGAGCTTAAAAACCTCCTACCTATGGAATAAGAAATTAATCTAGGATACCTATTTTACTTAGAATAGATTACCGTTTTCTTGCTTTTAAAGTAACTCATCCAGCAATTTTGTTGATTATTCTGAAATTTGGCCTACTATTTTATTTATTCACTAGGCAACAATAATGTGGAGCTTACATCCTATTTGACAAAGTGTAATGGTGGCATAGTACAGAGAAATAACTTTCTATGAGTTTTGAGTTTTGATAATAGAGCAACTGGAGTGATTCTTTTGTTGAAAGATATGAAGACTGAGTTAATGGAGACATAATGATCAACTTAACAAAGAAGGGAACAGTCTCCTATTAGGAAGATATGATTTATACATAAATGACCTCAGACCTAAACCAGCATGGGGTATTAAAGATGGTTAGTGAAGTAAGAAAATAAAATAGAATGTACATGAGAATCATGGATGAAAATTTTGTGTAAGTTCAGTAAGGCTGGGAATAAGCTAAGCCTTAAACCATATAAGGCATTCTATATCTATTAAGAAGGAATAACCATATATGACAGTGTTACAAAAAGGGAGGTGCATATTTGCAATCATGATTTAAAGAAATAGTCTAGATTTTTTAATGAACTAAATTAATCAAAATATAATATTTTATACAATAACCATTTTACACACATTTTATTAAACTTACCTTTTCTATCATTCCATTTCTAAAAAATGTAAACATATATGTTTCTTCCTCGACTCTCTTTTTAAGAAACTGCCATTACTTGGCACTTGATTAAAGCTTCTGCTTTGAAATTCATATGTCATGTATTTTCATCTTCAGACTAAGAAGCTTGATTCAAGCACAAAGAACCACATGTACTTTCCCAAGAACAGAACTGGCTTTACACAATGCTGCTTTGACATTTGATTAACTGCCACATCTTTTCCCTTTTGGCTGTTACTGATATTTGAAACATTTTACAGATTTTCTCTTTGTAATAACATCCTGTCCCTCAACTAGTTTTAGTGCTGAGATCTGTGTATGTCACTCCTACTGAAGACAGTGTCAGTTCTGGGAATCACTCCAAGAACAGCCATAGCAGAGTATGTGGTGCACTTAGAAGCAATTCCACACAGTCTCTGAGTTTGATAGACCTAGACTATGCTTGAAATATATTGACCGAAAATATCAATATGCCTAGAACTCTTCTGAAAATAATAGATCAAGAGCTCAAGCTTTAGCCTCTTTGTCCATATAACACCCTTATCCATACGAATTTTTTATTTAAGTAGATATCTTTAGTAAGTCAGTAAGTGCTTTCCTTATCTTCTTTAAGATTTATTTTTCTTGCGGAGGCTTAAGCATCTGTCAAAATTCATGTTTACACCATACCTTCAGGCTCCGAGAATGAGTAAAGGATTCTTTGTGTCATCTATTCTATACAGGCATTTTAACAATAATCATACACAACAAACACAAACATAGATTGACTGAAAAGGCTCTGACTTTTTTGATATACATTTTTAAAATTTTTATTAGAATTGTATTTCCCCTCAATTTTCTTGCCCCTATTCATCAATACACTTTAACTTCCAGTGGGTACATGTTGAATAGCATTAGTGTATGAGGTCAATAACACAAAAAGTTTGAAATTATCTTTGTTGACAAAATGCTTGAATTAAAGGTGAAAACGTGATTAGTAGACACCATTTATTATTGGATAACATAAGTAGTGAACACACATCTAGATAGATAAATGATATGTACAGAAAAATGTAAAGAGTAGTTTAAATTTTGAAAGGCTTTTCACAATGTTCTGTCAGAGTGAAGTTCAACCCAACTAAGAAATATGTATGTGTTCTACCTTACTGCTATCAAACATTAGCTTTAACATCAATATTCAGTCAAGAGAATTAAAATACAATTTCCTAGTTAGTGTGATTTTCAGAAATGTTTTTTTGCCATCAGCAATGTTAATAAAATCGGCACTGAATTGTCTACCCCAACCTGAAAGCATATGAAGTCAGTCATTATAAATAAGTAATTTATAAACAGACTATGAAAGTTTGAATTAGGAGCTTGAATTAAGTTTAAATTTCTTTAGAACCATAGATCCCTGACGCACATTCTCCAGCCATTTTACAGCTATGTTCCTTAAAGGCTTTTTAGTGTTGAAACTGTAGAAACTCCAACTCTTTCCAGTTTATGGGATGATAATCTAAATATCAGAAAGTAATTTTTCTTTATACTGTACTAAAATTTTATAGATTCCACACTTGGTACTTTGATTTAATTTATTTAGCTGGACGCCAGGTGCTGAGAAAACAGAATGCAAGCAAAGAATCCCATGGACGAGAGGCATGTTTTTAAGTTGAATCATTGACTCCTAATTTATTGAATCATTGTTTATCAGTGCTGGAGAACTGCGGCAATGCTGCGATTGAGTAAGAAGAAAAAATGAGAAAAGAAGTAAAGGGAAACACCAACTGGTCCTGCAAATGTTAAAATTCAGCTAAGAGTTTTAAGATAAAACCCCTTAATCTTTTTTTTTTAATTTTTTTAAATTTATTTATTTTTATCTCAATCACAGGTTAGGTACTTTGAATCCCAGGCTTAGCCTCCTCCCTCATTCCCTCCTACCCTCCCACTCCCTCCCTCATCTCCCTCCTCCCTGCCCCCTCCAAGTCCACCAACAGGGGAGGACCTCCTCCCCTTCCATCCAACCCCAGCTTATCCTGTCTCCTCAGGGCTGGCTGCAATGTCCTCCCCTGGGATCTAGCCAGTCTGTCACTCCCCGGGTTGTATGGGGGAGGGTCAAAGAGTCAGCCATCAAGATCATGACTGAAACA
>CM053745.1:34252907-34269032 GCA_028658305.1 Pachyuromys duprasi | reverse complement strand
ACCAACTAGTGTTTCAGATTGTTTCGACAGTGTGAGCAAGAAATTCAAAAGTATATTTCTTACCATCATCTGATTCTGATACACACACACGTACAAAAGTGTAGGAACAAGCATATAAACACACAAATGCACATGAACACATACTCACACATATGTAGATACACAAATGAAGTGTTTCAAAATGATATAGGTTCCCATGTTGTATTTTCGAACACTTTTTGTGATATAAATTTCATGACAAATTACTTATAAAAGTTATGTCAAAAATCAATAATAGAGGGAATTGTACAGTTAAGAATGATGTAACAGGGAGCATAGAGAGATGTGTTGGTTATGCAATTAAATGTTCTTGTTTTTAAAACAACTAAATATTGAGTGATTTTTGAAGTGCACTTGATGCCTGCACTTCTCAAGTGATTCAACACATACACACACACACACACATACACCCATACTCCCTCACACATACACATATACATTTATATATAAAGATGTGTGACTTTAGAGAAAAAACAGCATAGTAAAAATAACCAAAAGAGACTGGTGGTGTTGGTGCATTGCTTTAATCCCATCTCTCAGGAGACAGAGGCAGACAGGTGAACTTCTATGAGTTCTTAGCCTGCCGGTTCTACAAAGCAAGTTCCTGGACAGCCAGGTTACTTGGAGAAACCTTGCCTTTAAAAAATATATCCAAAAGATTAGTACGGTTGTAGTATTATATTTCATATTTTATTGTAGTTTCATCTATTTGTGACATATTACATACATTATGTAAAAATACGAAAAAAATGAAAATGAACTTCTAGGTAGTCTATATTTCAAGGCAGAAATTATATTAGAAATTTTAAAAAATTACTTTTAACAAATAGAAGCAGAAACATGATGTAGTTTATGAGGAGTGTACAGAAATCATTCAGCTTTAAGTGATTATATTTTCCCTACGTACTTGCTTTTTATTGAGTTTTTAAATGTTGGAGCAAAACATGCCTCATTGACCCATTATAGTGCAGATTACAGTTCAATATTTCAGCAAGTGCTTAGTCCTTAAAAAAGACTCATGGAAATCCCCTGCGGTTTCTTTACACCTGAGATATTTTGGCAACTGTTGTGCTCTTCTAAGTGAATACTGCAAAAACACAGGGAAAGTGGAGGACAGAGCTGAAATGTTTTGTCTTTTAAAAAATTTTATGTGTATGAGCATTTGCCTGCATGTATGTTCATACATACATGCATACTGCATATGTATGACTGGTGACTGTGGTAGACCTCAGATGGCATCAGTTTAGCTGGTTCTGGAAATACATTCAACTGTAAGCAGCCATATGGAGAGGGGGAACTGAATCAGAATCCTCTGCAAGAACAGTAGAACAGTGTTGTTTCTTAGCTACTAAGGCATCTTTTTAGCCAAGGTATCTAGCTTCTGAAAGTGACAACTAAAAATGAAGCAGAAGTTAATGAGATAAAGCAAAAACAATAAAATTAACAAAGTTAAAAGCTAGTTCCTCGAAACACCAAATCAATTTGAAACCTATGTCATGATTTACCCATTAAAAAAGAGAGATTAAGGCAGATCTCCCAAATCCTTTTAGACTTCATCCTGGGAAATGGATAGTACTAGCAAAAAAAAAAACATATTTAATGAAGTAACAGATACAGAAAGACAAATGTCATATGCTCTCTTTCATCTGAGGCTCCTAGCTCCAAATATTCACATAAACTGTAGTTTGCTCCCCTCATCAAGGAAATTTCTCATTACAATCTGTATTAGTCAGGGTCCTCTAGAGCAACAGAACTGATTGCACGAATTGATGACACATATATTAGCCTGGCTTATAAACTGTATTTTAGCTAGTAAAACAAAGGTTGTCTCCCAAAGAAAGACCACAAAGCTAATACATTTCTCAGCTGAACTTCAGTCTACATTGGAATCCCAAAGATATGGGTTCTACTATGAGTAAGGACTACCTCAGCAGCATCGATAATGAGCTTGCTAGTGAGAGTGAAGGCCAACAGGAGAAAGAAACAGAAGTTTCTTCCATGTTCTTTCTTAAAGATTCCCATGAGAAAGTTTGGCCCAGATGTAGGGTGAGTTTTCAGAACTCAAGTGATCAAGATTCACATGTATGTGCAGCTGCTTGGGGTTTACTTGAGTCCAGATATAGTCAAACCTGGCAACCAAGATTAACCATCACCAAAGATGTTCATCTCTGCAACAGACATAGAACATTACTGAAAACTATGATCGATCAAAATCTGAGTCCTAATGGAATAATGCTTAATATTACCCCAGAACCCAAGTCTCAGAGATTAATGTGAAAAAAAAGGGCAGAAACACAGTAAAAGACAGAGGACTTACTAAGAGATTGTGCCTCCCAAGAATGTAATAATTTATGTCCATAACATCTTACCTTCTTGACTGCCTAAACCTAGAGCTGAAAAGGACAAATCAATAGGTATGCTAAAGTGGATGGGGAAGGCCCACCTGGCCTCATACAGCAACTGGTTATCCATACTTAATTGCTATCCCTGAAAAACATAATACAGTGTACATTGTATATACTGAGCATGTTACTTTTAGGAATACATATGTATATATGAGTATAACAAATGTTAATAAAAAAGAGTACGTGAATTTGAAAGAGAGCAAGTAGGGGTATACAGAAATGTTGGAATAAAGAAAGGGAAGAGTAAAATAAAATAATTCTATTGTAATATAATAAAAGCAATAATTTAAGAAAACTAGGGAAGAAAGCTGGAAGCAAGTCAGAAATGCAAAGAAAATACCAGAAAAATATTAAAATAATACAGATTGTGTGGACTTACAGACAGAAACATAATATGAAAACAAAAAATCTTAAATATTTGAGAGAAATTAATAAATTAATGGATGTTAGTAAACTTGACATATATGTACAAGAAACAGAAAACAAAAAAAGACATATTTTATTAGAGAAGTGGGATAAATCAATAAAAGTACGGAGAAAAAGGCAAACTGATTCTGTGAAATTTTTAGGAAAAAGAGATGGGCCAGAGAAGCAGGAAATTGGCTGTGTGATTGTGTCTTTTAGAAATATCAGAAAAGATACACCAATGAATTCTTATCAAATGGCTTCCTAGACATGACCTGAACAATGATGACTGAAGCCCCCCTTCATGAGATGGAAATGATATCTGACCCTGCTTGTGTGACCAACAATCTGAATCTAGAAAGCCCAGGGACCTGCATTAAATCAAATACTCCTGCACTACTAAATGAACTCAATAAAATGATTCCTAATGACATACTAATATACTTTAGTGCTTTCCTCAGCCACCATCCAAGTTTCCTCTCACAGCAGATAGGAACAAATAGAAAGGGCCATAGCTAGATAGTATCCAGAGAGGCAAACTCTTGGAACATTGAGTCCTAAATGGATATCTCCATCAAATCTCCATACTCAGAGATTGGGGAATTCTGCAGAAGAGGAGGAAATAAAGAGGATAAGATCCAAAAAGAAGGAAACAAGACATTCTTGATACAACGGGACCAAGGCACATATGAACTCACACAGTCTGAGGCAGCTGAGTCTGTACAAATGGGGTCCTAAACCTGAAAGAGGAAGTGAACATGTGTACCAGTGCTTAACCGAGAGGCTATCTCCTGTTGATAACCTCTGCAAATGCAAACTCACAAGGGAGTCTTAATGGGAAAATAAACTACTCTTAAGGGTAGGCTGGATGCCAAGCAGTAGATAGAGAACAGAAAAGGCACCTTTGAATGTTTTGGCTTTGTACCCCATTTTCTATTTGGATTGATTGGTTTATTGGTATTTAATTTCTTGAATTCTTTATTTATTCTAGGTATTAGCACTTTGTTAGATGTAAGGTTGGTGAAGATCCTTTCCCAGTCTGTAGGCTGCTGTTTTGGAGTGTTCACAGTAACCTTTGTCTTATAGAAGCTTTTCATTTTCATGAGGTCCCATTTATTAATTGTTGATCAAGCTGTTGGTATTATGTTCAGAAATTTGTCTTCTCTGCCAATGAATTCAAGGCTCTTCCCTAAATTTTCTTCTAACAGGTTTAGTGTATCTGGTTTTACATTGAGGTCTTTGATTCACTTAGGTGGTGTAGATGAGAGTTACATCTGCTTCTTTTTTTATTTTTTTACTAACTCCCCCTTTTTTTCATATGATTTCCTGCACTCTGGCAATGGCTTGGTTGTGAGTTTTAATATCAGCTTTGATTCATTGTTAGTTAGAGTCTTTCAGAGGTCCTCTCTGGTAGGCTCCTGCCCTTTTGCTTGTTTTCTCCTACATTCAATATCCATCCCATTTGTCCATCTCTGCGAGGATTGATCATCCCACCCTGGGTCCTCCTTTTTGCTTATCTTCTCTAGGTGTATAGATTTCAGCATGTCCATCCTATCCTATAGGTCTATGTAAGTGAGTATATACCAAGTGTTTCTTTCTGTTTTGGGGATATGTCTGCTTCTTTCCACTCCCAAAGCCGTTATTCCAGACTCTCCCTGGAGCATTACTTGAAGCTCCTTTAGCAGGCAGAACAAAAAGAATTCTGATAGTCCTGTGTGCAGATTTACTAGAAGATCCTTTGGGTGTGTCCTTTGTACATTTAAGGAGCTTTAACAGAAACAATAGACTCTAAAATATATTATTCAGCAGCTCCTCTTGCAGGCCAAAACCATGACCCTTTTAAGGTAAATAGAAAACTTGTTACTTTATGATTTTATTTCTTATGTGTATTTTTTAACCTAACTTAAATTGTTACCCTACACTTGTAAAAGCATAGGCTATGATTTATTCATCTTTATATCTCTAGCTTTTATACTAGTATAAGGAAACCTCAGGACTAGTGACATTTTTGTTTTTTTCTTTATTATTATTATTTATTACAATTTGTTCAATTTGTACCCCAGCTGTGACCCCCTCCTCCACCTCCTCCCAATCCTACCCTCATTGCCCTTTTGCCTTCTATGCCCCGCCCCTAGTCCACTGATAGGGGAGATTTTTCTCCCCTTCTATTTGACCCTAGACTAGCAGATTTCATCAGCAATGGTTGCATTATCTTCCTCTGTGAACTGACAATGCTGCATCTTTGAGGGATAGTTGATCAGAGAGCCTGTCACTGAGTTCATGCCAGAGAAAGTCCCTGCTTCCCCTACTAAGGAACACAACTTGGAGACTAATTCTATGAGCTACATCTGAGCTGGGGATTTAGGTCCTCTCCATGCATTGTCCTTGGATGGGGTACCATTCTCTTTAGGGCCCCTGGGATCAGTTTTTATGACTCTGTTGGGACTATTTTTGATAACAACTTGTCAAAGCATCTTTCATAAGCACTACTGTATATCACCCTCTAGTATCATTCCATGATTTTGTTTGTATGAAAGATTTTTTCTCTAGGTGCCATGGACAATGTGATAGTATTGTGAATATTAGAAGATCCTTAAACATCGTAAGTAACCAAACATAAAAGGAAATGTAATCTTTAACATACCTAATCAAGTCATCACTGCTGTTAGTTGTTATATAAAGACATAAAGACAAGATTAAAAATTAAGAAAGTTAAAGCTGATATTGGGAAAAATTCTGGAAGATATCTGTGTGTATTCATGAGCTAATGCTATTTAGGATGTTGTTGTTCATGAGAATTGCCATATCTTTGGGAAGACATAACGCAGGAGATAATGTGTTTACTTTATTATTTGGAAGACCTAAGTTGCATCCCTAAGCCACACACAAAAAGAAATGTGTAATTCCTTACATTTGTAGCCCTGGTGGTGGATAGATAGACCATTTGGATAGTTCCATGCTCAGTCTGCCTCCTGTGCTAAATTATCTCAAAAAACTAGGTAGACATTGTCTGATGAAAGGTTCTTGGGGTTGTACTCTTTTCTCCATGTGCGTATACGTGCATGCACACACCACACATGCATTCACACATAAACATGAGTCCATACTTTGGTGAGAGATTGGGTTATCAACTAAATACAATGTTTCTAGCATATATGTGCCTTATTCCTGTCTATTCAAAACTTGGATATTAAATGGAAGAGTAATATCAAATATTTGTGATTTGATAGTTAAGAGGTCATGTTTAGGTTCAGGGGCCATGCACTCATTCCTTGGGTGTTGCTCAAAACACTGGTCACATCCACTCCATGTCTGTGAGCTCTGTGGACAAAGAAGACTGTATGAAAATTATAAATTACAGATGAACACAGTGTTGTAAATTCTGCAGAGTAAGACTGAGGATCACTGGTTTACAATAACATGGATTATTACCTCAGAAGTGCATCAAGGAGTAGGTAGGGCTACCGTTAAGTCTTTTTATTGCTTATTTTTAAAGAAAAAATATTGAATTAAACACATCTATAAAAGTTTTTCTCAATATATAATTAACTTGATGTTAAATTATTATTTTAAAAATACAGCATCTGTTTTAGTGAGTAACACTTGAATTCTGATGTACTGAGAAATAGGAGAAGAAAGCCATTGGGTGAGAAATTAAATGTCTCCCAATGACATTCAGCTATATCCATAAATGAGTACCTTGTTCAGCCTACATCAGAGAAGGTTGTTTTGTTAGTTTGTTTTCTTTTTTGCAGTAATTGGGGATTGATAAAAAGATACAACTGTTGCTTGTTTTATCCTCCATTCAATGTCCATCACATTTGTTCATCTAAACGAGCATTGATCATAACAACCTGGATAAAACAAGCAACAGAATAGGAGCATACCAAAGAGGGCCTCTGAAAGAATCAATATAGCAGTGTATCAAAGCAGATATTAAGACTCACAACCAAGCCCTTGGCAGAGGGCAGGAAGTAATAATAAAAATAGGGGAAGTTAGTAAGACTTGGGGAGAACAAGAGCTCCACAAAGACCAAACTGAGCAGGGCACAGGTGTCTTACATGAGACAGTTTCTCCAACCAAGGACCATGTATGGATATGGCCTAGAACCCCCGCTCAGATGTGGCCCATGGTAGCTCGGTGTCCAACTGAAGACCCTAGTAAGGGGAACAGGGACTGTTTCAGTCATGAACTCGATGGCTGGCTCTTTGACCCTCCCCCATACATGCCAGGGAGTAACAGCCTAGCTAGATCCCAGGGGAGGACATTGCAGCCAGCCCTGAGGAGACAAGATGATCTGGGGTCTGATGGAAGGGGAGGAGGTGTTCCCCAGTCGGTGGACTTGGAGGGGGCAGGGAGGAGATGTGGGAGGGATGGGAAGAGTGGGAGGGAATAAAAGAGGGGGCTATACCTGGGATGCAAAGTACCTAACCTGTGATTGATATAAAAATAAATAAAATTTAAAAAAACTTAAAAAAAAGACACAACTGGACAGTGTAGATGAAGTGAAATACTGTAGAGCATCCGGCCTAAATGCAATGTCCTCATAACCCCTGCTTTCAAAACTCAGAAATCCGTGAAAAAGAGGAGGCAGCAAGATTTTTAAGAGCCAGAGATGATGGAAGTCATCCTCTGGACACAACCGGATTAATGCCCTGTGAACTCACAGAGACTATTAACAACAGGCACAAAAGCTGCAAGGTTTAAACCAGACACACCAGAGAACTGATACTAGGAAATAGACATGGGATTTTATCCCAAACCAGGAAGCTGTATTCAACTGATACCTATTGGCAACAAGAATATTAGTTTTCTCCAAAGGAGTTTCATTGGGTGTATTGACCACACTCTGGGGCAGTACTCTTGCTCAGAAATAGCTAGTCAACATAAAATAAAATCAATGGTACTTTTGTATTGACTTTGCTGTTTTTTCTTTTCACATTTCTGTATTCTTGGTCTTTTGCTTGTTTTACTTTCTTTTTTGTGCCTTTGTGAATTTTTTTTTTCTTGTACTTTTGGCATTTGTTTTTGTTTCTTGCTTTTTTTTAATTGTATTTTTAATAGAGAGAAAGAGAAACGACAGAAACACAGATAGAGTAAGATCTATAGAGAAAACAAACGGTGAATTGGAGGTTGTGGGAGCTTCTGGGAAGAATTGGAAGATGAGAAAAAACATGTTTAAATTATTTTGTATAAGAAAATATCAAAAACAAAACACTGGCTGCACTCCTGCTCTTTTCACGCAAGCCAAGAGCATGTGAGTGCTGTTCTACCCACTTCTTTCTGATACCATCTGGTCAAACTATTTAAAGCTGTATTTGTCCCTTGAAACCCAAGAGTCCACATTTATTAAATTAAAATAGAACTTCCACTTTGTTCAGGCATTATGTTTTAGATTCATGTACAAATTAACTGAAAGAAGGAACTCAAACATTTTCACAGTAGTTAAGGGTAGATATAACCCAAGTGTTCACTGAGAAACATAGTAAGTACACTTAATACATTTCCAGCTTTCTATTACTATAACAAATGTTGGATATAAATCACTTTGTAAGAAGAAAAGGTTTCTCTTGGCTCATGGCTTTTGAAATTTTCTTCTATGACTACTTGGTCTTTTTGCTTCTGGACTTGTACTGAATGCTGATATCATGGTGGGAATTTATGATCAGGATCATATTTATCTAATGACAGCCAGGAGGCAAAAAGACAGTTATAACAGAAGGGGCCAGGCTTCAGTTGTCTCCTTCAAAGGTTCCTTAGAAATGACCTATCTTTCCTTTCATTTCATTACCAAAATGTTCCACTACCTCCCAGTCATGCAATGACTGGGAACTCATGCCTTCACGACATTTACTTTTAAAAAATAATTGAGATTCAAAGAATGCCATCATACACTTGTATTACTTTTTCTATGACTAATCTTCCTTTTATTATCACTGTGGCCAAGATAGTTCCTCTCCTTCCTTCCATGATAATCATTTTATTTTCATAAAATAGGTCTTTTACCTGTACTGAATACTTAACACTGTTCATAACTATAGGGACTCCAAGGGTATCAGATGAAGGCAAAACTCAAAATATTGAAGTAAGAAAAGATCCTTTTTTGTTCAAGACAAAATAATAAAACTCCATTACTAAACATGTCTTCAAAAAAAAACAGAGCATGATTTTACAGATAATATATCTGTGTCTACTGATGGAACATTTCTAAATGCAAACACAGCATAGTGATGAAAATAACTTTATTTGGAGACATCAAAGCTTTGATCATCTGGTTAGTATCAAATCAAAAGAGAAAACACCTGTAAGACAATAATATATATATATATATATATATATATATATATATCAGTAATTAAAAAGCACTATTGATTGTTTTCCTTTTAGCAACTTTAAACCCATTGATAATGTAGAGGAATTTTAATTCAGCAACATGGTTGCTCTGCAATGAGATAACATTTAAAAACCTTCTGGATCTATGTGATTCATCTGGAATGTAGACACTCTCTGGATTACAGTATCATCTGTCTAAAATAAGACCCTTAGTACATATCTCTAAAAGTGAAGCTAAGGTTTGTTTGTGGATTGAAGCAGCTATGTTGAAAGTGACATCTAATTGAGGGACAGACAAAGTGATGAATCAGAGAAACACTTAACAGAATGAGTCGGAGATAAGATATGCCCGACTCTCATGATTACAGATGGTAAGAGAAGCTACTTGGGACCAAGCAGAGAAAGAACAAGAGGTTGGTAGAGACAGTGCAGTAGAGTAGGCAGTACAGTAAAGAGGAGGTGAGTACAGTTCAGGAATACAGGAACACAGTATAGTTCATACAGTCACTACAGTATAGTTTGGTGCAGTTCACTGCAGTTCGGCTGAGTTTCTTGCAGGCATTTTGGTGCATTTCAGTTCGTGGTATGTTTTTCAAAAACATGCATGGACAATTTAAAAGAAAATATGGAGACCTCTTGTGCTACAGTGGCGAACACAATCTCTTCTCACTGTCAAGACTGTTCTTGCTGCTACTTTCCTTTTCATTCTCTCCCATCTCTTACTTTATTGATGTAGTTATAATGCAGTATGAGCCACAGTATGAACCACATCTGTTCTTTCTTTGCATAAGACATTCTTTCCTCAATCCCATGGTAACTTTGCTCTTTTGTTTCTGTGTTTTTAGTCTTTGGTCCTCAGGCATTTATTTTCTCACTGCTTTATGAAAAATAACTGCAGTATTCTCTATCTTTCATTATTTTCTATTCTATTATCCTTCTATGTCTTTCTATATTTAGTACTGACAAAATATTATTATCCATACACATGCATATACAAACATGTGCACAGTTTAAGTACCTCTTTCTAGCAGAATATAAGCTGTTAGTTAATTTTTCTGGGAGCTGGTATTAAATTTTGGAAGCAAACGTGTATTTCATGAACAAGAATGGGATGGGAGGGAGGAACAGACTGAAGGGAAGAAAATAAACTTGCTTTTCTTCAAATACAAACTCTACATTGGAACCAGACTTACTTAAAGTATGATTCCATGATACAGCCTTTACAGACATCTAAAGCTATGCTTTTGTTCAACTGTACAAAGCCCTGATCATGCTGCCAAACCTCTATCGTGTTACAGTATCTCACTTCTCAGATCTCCATCTCAGTTTCTTTATTTCATCCTTAGTTTCCTTTTCAGTAAAAAATCTGCCCCAAAGAAAGCTTAAATCATACAAGTCTGTGTTCATTGCTCCTCCTGGATGTATGGAAAGCCTCTGAGAAGCCCCTTGATTGCTCTAGCTCTCAATAATCACTCCCTGATCTTTCCCTTGCAGTTCACATACTCTGTACTTTTTTCATGGCTACTGTGTGACATGCTGCTTTTAATGGTTTGTTGTTGTTTCATATAAGCTGTGCTAGATTCCTGGAACACTTTCAGACGAAGAGTTGGACAGAGATCTAACATTTCATTTAGTTCATATGGGACACATAAGAGAACAGACTGAAGAAAACATGAGTTTTTATTACTACATTCAAAGTGAACTTAGATGACACTTCTCTCAATGCACAACATTTTCAGCATCCATCCTTTCACTGAAAAAGTTCTGCTCAACACTCTCAGTCTTTTCCTGTATAACTCTCAGTTGATTTTCTTATGGTTACATTTGTCTAATTTTTACTTGATTTATCCATATTCTCCATTAACTTGCTACCCCATTCCTTACATAATCTTCTCTTTGACTGAAAGTAATTTAAATAATTTCAAATTTAGATTTTCCACTGTTGTTTGCAACATTTAGTCATGTGCTTAAACAATCTCTCCTCTGAAGAGCTTTATGATTATCTTACTTATGAGATATATCTAATTCTATCTTTCAATGCTTATTTATTAATTACAATATGGAAAACTTTATATTCATTATTCTAGTCACTGTTATAACCACAGTGTGAACAAAATGGGATTCTTCAAATACTGAATAGAAAACAAACGTAACAAGGGTCCCAAACAATGCTGAGAAGAATTCATTCATATACACTGTTGGAAATGCAAATTAGAAGAGCTGTAATGAAAAAAAAGTATGGGGATACTTCAGCATCTTTTATTTGCAGCATACAAAAATCACATTGTTAGGCTCAGAATTTTGAAGGGGAATAAATCTATACAGTGAAATAAGTTTAGAGAACCTTATCTTCACTTTGAGAAAGTTGTTGAAAAGTCTTGATATGTTTGACATTAGAAGGTCAGTAAGTCAAATGAAAAGTGAATGGTTCTTTATGTCTTTCTCTTAATTTCATTAGAAGATATTAGCATACATTTCTTTAACAGAGATATCCATGATCGCTGATCGTTAAACATATTTAACAGTTTTATAAGTTGTTTTTTTTTTTGGTTTTTTTTTTTTTGTTTTCTTTGTTAGCACTACCTATTCAGAAACAGGCTCTATAGACCATGCTGACCTCGAACTCAGATCTCTGACTGTTTCCCATGTGCTGGGATTAAGGGAATGTTCCACCACTGCCTGACTTAACTGTATAAGTTATATCTTTCATGTTAAGTATATATTTTTAAAAAATCAGGAAAATGATAATTTAGTCTCATTTATATTTATCTATTCATAAAAATGATAATAATAAAAAATAATAACTTTTGTGTCATTTAAAAGATTAGCCTTTGAAGTCTTGTATTCAATTTAGAAGGAAATTACCTAATTTTTGTTGTATCTCTCTTTTTACACTCAGAATGCTGAACAAAATATCCCTAATCCATTATACTGAATAGTGTAATAAAAGTATGATTGACAATTATCTTTTGGTAGAAAAGTACTACTCTTAGATAAGCTTGATTACCTTTTACATAAGCAATTGCTAGATCCAAGATGTGTTAAAATTCAGCTCCATTTTAAATGAAGTACTCATGAATATTAAAATAATGGAAAACACTTACAGCTAGAAATGGTCAAACAGTACCATGTACCAATAAGCACTTTAACCTGGACTGTTTAAATGAATAGACTTGCTATTCACACTTTACGATAGTCATTTTCTGTTTCATTTAAAGCAGTGCTTTTTAACAGAAAATGCCCAGTTCAGAAATCTGAATAGTTTCTTGAAATTGACCTATCCTAGGCTTCACACAGTGTACTTCTTAAAAAGAAAAAAGAAAAACAAACAAACAAAAACAAAACAAAACAAAAAACCTAAGCTGTGTGTGAGCACTAACTATTCCCAAAACTCCAAAAGTGATGCGAATTCTGAAGCAGGTTTAAGACCTATTCCTCTAGAACAGTGGTTCTCAACTTTCCTAATGCTATAATGCTTTAATACAGTTCCTCCTGTTGTGGTGACACCGAACCATGAAATTAGTTTCCTTGCTACCTCATAACTGTAATTTTGGTACTGTTACGAATCATCTGATATTCGGAACATTTGATATGTGACCTCTGTGAAAGGGTTGTTTGTTTCCCCAAGGTGTTGTGACCCACAGTTGTAAAGTGCTGGACTAGGGCTTTACTTACGTTTTTGTTTTGTTTTGCTTCACTTCATTGTTTGTTATGTCACATGTCTATGATAATTTTAAAAGCACAAAAGTTCCTTTTATATTTTGATGTATTTATTTATACCTTGTTGACTCTCATATGGGTTTGAGAATGTTTGAAGTGTAGTAATTATATTGGATATTCAGTATCTGCCAGTCAACAATGACTGAAGTTCAAAGGATGTGATAAGTGGAAGTTTATGACAGCTATTTGGTAAAGAGCAGTTTAAGTGCTGAGGGTAATACTAGCAGAAACTCAGCTTCAGTGGGAAGATAGCTGTAGGTACAAAAGTGTTTGATTTTATTTGTGATACATTTTTAATTTATTTTAATTTGGTGCACAGAAATGAGGACAATAGCCTTAAGGTCTATTGTCTATGTAAAATTGAGATTATATCATTATTTCAAATATTTCCTTATTCAGGAAGAGTTAATGGGCATTCAGGTAACTAGTTAGCTTTTCCCTCTTAATTAACTGCTATTATTAGAAAACTAATTTTCAAAAGGGATTAGATAATAAGCTTTAAATTCTTATCTATTCTCAAGATAAATGCAATATAATTGAAGATCAACAGACTTTAAAGACAGCATCATAAAATCATGATCCTATATGAAGAACACTCTTCCTTGCCTCTCACAGAACTGTGACCAAAGCTAATTACTGGTCTTGCCAATGTGGAAAAGGACTCCAAGAATAGGAATAGTTAAGAAATGATGATGATAACTGTCTTCCTGTGAGTGACTGAAAGGGGTGTCACCAGAATTATAACTCCACCTCTTTATCACACAGTTGTTTCTGTATTCCAGGATCTAAAAATTAATTTCTCACTGTTGAGTTAGGTAAGTCTCAAGACACTAGACCTAAAAAAATAAATAAATAAAAGACAAGCTAAAGAAAATCAACATTTCTGTTCTGCTCCCAGTTATACCTCCATGTCTCGTGAAAAAAAAAGTTACAAGAAGTGGAAAGGGAATGTTGAAGCAATACAATATCAAATAAGGAGTATAAATTTCTATTCGTTGAAGTTTAAAAGATAAAATGAAATACAGTCATTAGGTGATGATATCACTGACAATGTCTTAACCATGGTAGGTGGTCTTTAGGATTAACCAAGGAAGATCCAGGATAAATTCAATAGTATACCTACTACAAAGTAGCAGTCAACATGGACTCAAAAGTTCTATCATTGCAATGTGCCTTCAGAGGTCTGCATTGTGGAAGTGACATTGTAGGCAAAAAGTGACAGAGATAAACCACTTCTTGACACTGATAGCAGCAGGCATTGCTATCTCCAAAACAAAACAAAACAAAACATGTGCTCAAATTTTGAAGGAGAACACAGTACATTTGAAGCATCCAACAAGCTTGGTACCATGAAGAACCTTTGATTTTACACAAGAATCAGAATTCCTAGCTACCCAGGCCATTGAGATTTTTCATCAAGTAGAGATGCCTTAATATAGCCTGACAATCCGAATTCAGTTCCTCTGATCTACATGTTAGAAGAGAGAACTGAGTCCCATAGGTTGTTCCACAATGACATGCACACATACACCCACACACACACTAAATAAAAGTCAATAAAAGTATAAAAGAAGTCTCTCTAGCAACAGAGCTCTGCAATGTGCATTTGAGCAACTCTCGTTGCTCTATAGCACAATGTTGAAAGGTCATGTTAGGGTACCCAACAAGATTTTAGAACAGTAATTTGAAGTTCTGGATTTTTCTATCCAGGTCCAATTGGTGACATAAATAAATGCCTAGTAAGGCAGCTCTGTGCTAGTCGTGTTTGTAACCTTTACTGGTTATTTGCCAATAGCATTTAGTGGTGTTATTGAGCTAAAGTTAATCAAACATTTGCTAAATTGTTTACTACATAACTAGATTTTTCTGCATTAAATGGTTGTCATGAACCTTTTATTTATAACATTTCACGGTCTCTGATTTTTCTACATAGAAATCATAGATTTAACTTCAGAAATAGCAGGAGCAGCCTTTTGGTTCTGTTGTCACTGCAGAATCTCTCTAAAGCAGGCAAATTTGAGAAACATTACTTTTCCTTAAATGTGCTCTCCAGAGCTCAAGAAGTTGAGAGAACTTGCATTAGAGTCACAGTTGCAAAAGCCAAGAAAGAGAATAGATGGTTTAAAAATCTTCCAATAGATAGCAGTACTTACCTGTGCTTCCAAATTATAGTGAGATACTTAATGCTTGGTCACCTTCTAGCTGAGTATATAGCCCAAAAGCTCATAATTATTGAGATATAGCTGTGATTTGTAAGTGAAACAAATCAGTCTTCAAACAGTTGACTCAAATCATCATAATCACATGCATCAGGAAAAATTTACCTGGCCTTTCATCTTTTTGACATGGAAGTTCAGAGGTAGGATAGGTATGAAAGTATCAGACTCTTACACTGTTCATTCTTTCAGGCACTGGCCTAAAATAGGTTCTGACACAGAAAGAAAGATTTACCTAATGAAGCTGGAAACTTTGTGTATTATGAGGAAGTGGGAGTTTTAGTTACTGTAGTTTGATTGCTTCAATGATTAGAGAGACTAGAGAATTAATTATATATTTTAAAGCTTAAAGAAGAAAAATGCAAGATGGAGAAAAGTAATCAAGATTGTTTTGAAACGACTACTATTTTGTAGTCTGAATTCTTGAATTGTATTCTAATAGCTTACAAAAATATGTTGCATGTTAGCGAAAGAAAATAGTTTGGGGGCCTGTGAATTAAAAGGTGTACATGACATTTTCTCAATCTCAGTCCAGCTCCTGTTTATACTTCAAGATGTGGTGTTAATAATTATAATCCCACATTAAATCATAGAGTTGATACAAAATTATTACTTTTAACTGAACATGCCTGGCAAGTTTTTGTAGACAAGGATATCATCAATGTCTCTTAGACAATTTATTTTTGTTGTTGTTGTTGTTTTAATTTTTATTTTTTATATTAATCACAGGTTATTTACTTTGTATCCCAGCCATAGCCCCGTCCCTCATTCTCTCCCAATTCCACCCTCCCTCATCTCTTCCCTGCCCCTTTCCAAGTCCACTGCTAGGGGAGGTCCTCTTCCCCTTTAATCTGATCCTGGTTTATCAGGTCTCTTCAGGACTGGCTGCAATGTCCTCCTCTGTGGCCTAGCAAGACTGTTCCTCTTTCGGGGTGGGGGGAGGTAAAGGAGCCAGTCATTGAGTTCGTGTCAGAAATAGCTCTTGTTCCCCTTAATAGGAAAACCC
>CM053745.1:34222302-34252407 GCA_028658305.1 Pachyuromys duprasi | reverse complement strand
AAAATAATTAATGGGTGTAAGGTAGGATAGATTATAAAATGTTAATTCATAATAATACATAACCAGAGCTAAATGTCATTTTGATTACAAGAAAATATAAATCCCCAACCCTGGGAAAGTCCATAAATTTCTTCAGGTTGCAAACAAAATGAAAGATATAGAGAAAAGTACAAAGCAAAGTAGCATTTTTGTTTTAGAAGGGATATCAAACACACTCATGACAGTGTTTCTATCACAATATAATGCAGAGTTTTAGATATTTTAGTTAGATATTCTATTAAAATTACGGTAAGAAATATATCCAAGGAAAAGATAATACAACATTTTTAGTCTAAAGCATTATATGATAGAGAAATGTGCGAAAGTACACTGAATGAAACCTATAAAATCACTAGTAAATGAAAACTGCTTAAATATTGATAACTTGTTATTTAGTAACCTGAAGAGGTTTGGAAAGTGTTTTATAGCTCATACAACTAAAAGAGGAAGTCTATTCACATTCATAATTACTTGATTTAAAGACTATATAAGTGTGGGTTGAAAAATGTATGTGAGGAAATTAGAGGACGAAATGTCAAAGGTTGTATCCTTGTTCTACAGAATTAACAGTTTTTTCACTTTTAATTTTTTAAATATTAGTTACAGTTTATTAACTTTATATCCCAGCTGTATCCAACTCCCTCATTCCCTCCCAATCCCACCCTCCCTCATCTCCTCCCATCCCCTTTCCATGTCCACTGATAGGGGAGGACCTCCCCTGGTTTATCAGGTATCTTCAGGACTAGCTGCAAAGTCCTCTGTGGCCTGGCAGGGTTGCTCCCCCTGGAGGGTGGGGGAGAGGTCAAAGAGCCAGCCACTGAGTTCATGTCAGAAATAGTCCCTGTTCCCATTACTAGTAAACTCACTTGAAGTCTGAGTCTATTTGCTACATCTGAGCCTGGGTTTTAGGTCCTCTCTATGCATTGT
This sequence comes from Pachyuromys duprasi, assembly GCA_028658305.1. Taxonomy (NCBI): domain Eukaryota; kingdom Metazoa; phylum Chordata; class Mammalia; order Rodentia; family Muridae; genus Pachyuromys; species Pachyuromys duprasi. The sequence goes on along the minus strand of CM053745.1, from coordinate 34,251,441 downwards.
CCTTGGTTGCAGTATCATTCTCTTTAGGGTGCCCCAGGTTCAGTATTTATGGCTCTGTTGGTCTCCTTTTGGAACTCCTGTCTCCTTCAGGTTTTTCTGAATCCCCTTTCTTTCCTAAGTTCCCTTCACTCAGCCCAAAATTTGACTATGAGTCTCAGCCTCTGCTTAGATACCTCCATCAGTAGAGTCTTTTAAAGGCTGTCTGTAATAGGCTCCTGTCTTGTTCCCTGTCTTCTCCTACTTCTGATGTCTATCACTTTTGTCCTTCTGAATGAGGATTGAGCAACTTCCCTAGGGTCTTTCTTGTTGTTTACCATCTTTAGGAGTATAGATTTTAGTATGTTTATCCTAAATTATATGGCTTATGATATAAATGATATGGCTTATAAATATCCAACATGTGTGTTTTTCTGCTTCTGGGTTACTTCACTCAAGATGATCTTTCTTAGTTCCCATCAATTGCCTGAAAATGTCATGATTTCCTTGTTTTTCATAGCTAAGTAGTTTCAATTGTGTTAATGTACCACAATTACAGGAATTAACAATTATATTGTATATCTAATATCCACTTATAAGTGAGGTCTGTGACTCTTGCCTGCTCTTGTTTGTCCTGTTTGGGACTCTTTTTCTCATACTGAGATGTCTTGAACTGACTTTATATGAGACCTGTTCCCTTGTCTTATTCCATCTTGTTCTGTCCTGTTTGTTTGATGTCTCCTGGAAGCCTGATTCTTCTTGAAGGAAAAGGGAGGGGGAGTGGATCTGGGAAGAAGGAAGGAAGGTGGAACTAGGAGGAGTGGCTGGAGGGGAACTGGCAAGAATATATTGTATGAAAGAGGAGTCTAATGTCAATTTTACAAAAGATCTCTAGTTTTACAACATAATTGAATAATATTCTCTTGATGATGAATACCTATTTATAAAAATGTAAAATGCGGCTTCAAACTGATGAAAAGCATGGAAAAATTATTTTAACAGTCTAGTAAAGAGTTATGGTATGAAAGAAAAGTGAGTTATGAAAGCATTTGGAGTAAGAAAAGAGTAGCAGAAAATTATGTAATTATAATCTCAAAACATAAAATAAATATATATTTTTAAATGACTGAAGAAATAAGCTCTGTTGGCTAGTTTTGTTTCCCCCACCAGAGTGTCCTCAGAGAAAGCCTGTGGCACATTTTCCTGAATGATTTTTGACTTGAGATAGCCATCTCCTCATGTGCAGTGATGCTCCTGGGCTGAGGGACCTAGATTCTACACCTCTCAGATGAGCAAGCCAGTAAATATTCTTCTTCTCCTTTTTACTTTATTTTATTTATTCATTTATTTACAAATTTAAAATTCATCTACTTTATATCATGATTATAGACCCCCATCTCTTTCCGGCCCCACCCTCCTTTCCTCTTTCTTGTTATCTCCTTCCCCTAGTCTGCTGAAATGTGCAATTCTCCTCTTCTGCCATCTGACCTTAGTTTATCAAGTCTCATCAGGACTGCCTGGATCCTCTTCTTCTGTGTCTGGCTAGGCTGCATTTCTGGGGGAAGTGATCAAAGAACAGGCATTGGAGTTCATGACATTGGCAGCCTCTGATCCTCTTACTAGGAGACCCACATGGAGACTGAGCTGCCTATGGCCTATACCTGAGCAGGAGGTCTAGGTGTTCTCCATGCAAAGTCCTTGGGTAACAGAAATTGTGGTACATTTACACAATGGAATACTACTCAGCAATTAAAAACAAGGAAATCTGAAATTTGCAGGCAAATGGATGAAACTAGAAAATATCATCCTGAATGAGGTAACCCGAACCAGAAAGATACACATCGTATATACTTAGTTATAATAGGTTATTTGTCGTATAGTATAGGGTAATCATACCAAAATCTACTAAAATAATAAGGAAGATCCGAGGGAGGACACTTAAATCTCATTCAGAATGGCAAACAGGCTATACACCAGAAGCGGTGGATGTCTTATGGAAGTCTTCTTCTGGTGTCTAGCACAGATGTCCTATGAAAGTCTGCACCCAACAGGGCATCGAAGCAGATGCTGAGACTCACAGCCATACTTTAGGCAGAAAGCAGGAAGTCTTGTGGAGGAAGGGGTGAGGGATAGAAGTACACTGAGGAGACAGGAGTCCACAAGGAAACCAACAAAGCTAAAAAAAAAAAAAAAAAAAAAAAAAAAAAAAAAAAAACCAAAGAGATCTGAGCACAGTGGGCCCTGCAGAGACTGATGCAGCAACCACTGAGTATTCTTCCATGGCCTCTAAACAAGTACCACTTCCAAGTTCTTGTCTTGAGTTTTCTGTGATGATGGACTTGATATGGACCTGTAGAGTATTATAAACCATTTCCTTCCAAAGTTACTTTAGGTCACGATGTTATATAACAGTAATAGAAGCACAAACTATGGCACCAGCTATAGAATGGGAGAAAATTTTGACGACCCCCGTCAGTCATAGGAATAAATCCAAAATGAAAGAAAACAAATCTCAAAAATACGAACAGATACCTAAAAAAATGAGCAAGTGACTTGAACAGAATTCTTTTAAAAAGTATGTGACCAGGAAAACAGGATAAAAATGGTCATTATCTTTAGGAATCAGGAAAAAGCAAAATAAAACTAAACCAACATTTTCATACAATCTTAGTCTAAAATGGGTACCATCAAGAAAATTAACAGCAACAAGTGCTTGTGAAGATACAGGAGCAAATCCTTAGGTACCATAAATAGAAATGTAAATTTGTTCAGCCAACATGAATATCAGTATCCAGGCTTCTGGGGGAAAAAAAACTAAGAGTAGTAATGGCGTAGAATACAAGTATTTAGTTCCTAGACATATCGTCAATGGCACTATACCCACAATCATTAGAGAAAAGAAATGCACACATATAGTGTTAGACTAGTCACAGTGTGGTGCTGTTCAGACTAGCTAATTTGTAGAATCAGCCTGGGTGTCCAACAGATGAATACATTTAAAAAATGAAAAAATACACATAACAATAGAATTATAATCAGCCATAAGGGAGAATGAATGTTTGTAATTTGCAGGAAAAAATGATGAACAAGAGAAGATAACATTTAAAAATGAGACTGATTATTCCCAAAAGCATAACGTGCTTTTTTCCCCATGTTAACATTTGGATATAAAAATCTATAAGGCATGGAAACAAAAGGAGGAAATCTGTTGAAGGGGTGGATCAGCAGGAGAAATGGATAGGAGAAGAGAGAGTGAAGATGATGAGAATGACCAAAGCATATGACAAACACTCGTGAAAATGTCATAATGAAGCCTATTATTTCATACAATGAATAAAAATAATAATTCATAATATAACAGTATCACCATAATTGAATGTCTCATTGCCTACTAAGAAGAAAATAAATACATCTATTACAATTTGTACATTTTAATTTAAATTTCTTTCATCATCTGCAGTACATAATCAGATATAAGTTTATATCTCGTACTTAATAAACACCTCTTCCAGACAACTGGCACTCCTATACAGATGCGATCCCAGGGATATTTTACAGAGTGTATGCAGGATATGGCCCAAGGACTCTTGTGATACCAAAATATAGCATAGTCAGAAAGCACAGTCAACTCAAAGTAATCTTCTGGCTTTTCTGTCTGAGACTTTCTACATTTCCATTTAGTACGCCAAATTGCATTAATTTCACATCATTTAAAAAGAAATGGTGACTAATCTGAACAATAAAACAAGAATAAACATTTTGTATATATTTTTAGTTGAAAAGCTTTAAAATATATAAACTATTAAATTGTTTATGTCTATTGAAATTTAATGTTCAGTGAAAATAATTTCTGTCACTGATAGCTTTCTGACATCATTTTCTGCTTCCAAGCAGCATAATGGTAACAGAACATGTCCATCTCCATATCCAAGCAAGCCATGATTTTCCTTAGCTTAATTGCAGTGTTTTAATATTTTAAATGCTTTGTCCTCAACCACCTAGAAACCTTTGAATAAACTCCCCAACTGATATTACTTATCAAATCATTACTGCTGTGCCTCCTACCTGTGCCTAACTAAAATGTATAAACAATGGTTGGGAATAATTTGTAATTTCAATTAAATATGACAGTTGGTTTGCAGTTTTACAAAGAGATCTACTTATTCTGCCACCCTAAACTGTATGAGTGATATTTTATTGTTGTTTCATGATACTTCCAGGAATATATAAGATAAAATGAGTTAATATCTTGTACTAGAATCTATTATCTAGGAACATAAAGGTAATATAACCAGGTTAAAATTGTTTAAGTTGTATAAGAAAAATAACCAGAAATGTCATTTTTCTAATCGAGGTGTAAGTCTGAAAATTAAGAGAGGAAGATGAAAGTTTCATGTATAGTTTGATTGAGACTCTCCAGATGCATTGATTGACTAATGCAATAAACATAACAACAGAGTAAAATATCACTTATATTCATCTTAATGGAATGAACGCTACAAAATTATCCTGAAACAATTTCATACAATCTGAAGTAGTTTAGGCAGGAGAACACAAAGTTGTACAAGACAAGTTAAACAAAAGCTACAGATGTAAGAAGACCTAAACTTGACAGAATACCCAAGACTTAGTAGAATGAAAATCAATGAAACTGTGTCATTTATTTATCTCTGGATTTCCCACGTTGTCAATAACAACATTGAACAGTTGAGATCCTTTTAGTCTATAAATAAAAATAGTCAATGTTAAATTGCAATTAACATTTTCTTGAAGTCCATTAATGTATTTAACCTCATATGAATCCGTGTCAATAAAATCATATGTATGAATGCAGCAAAATATATTCTTGAGATAAGGATTATAAGTTCTCATAATACCACTTATCTGGAGATAACAGTGTGATCATGTCATCTAAAAGATATGTTTGCATTATTCTACCGTACTTCACTTATAAGAATATTTTCATGAGACAAAAAAACCTCCAAAAATGCCATTGTGGTCATTTGTACTGGCCAACTGCTGTTTCTGTCTCATAATGCTTTATCTGAGCTTTTCTTCTTCCTTTTTTTAACAGGTCTTTGCACACATATTATGATTTAAAGTTGCTTTTTTTATCAAATTTCTGTGCGTGTCTCTGTGTCGATTTGTACATCTTCTGACTTTGGTTCTTTTTCTTGTGTTTGTTTTCTTTGTCCAATTATGGTGTTTATTTTTCTTTTATCTTAAGATGTTACTATTATTTTAGATGCCAGTTTGTTTTATAGCAAGAGAGAGAAATAAATGGTACTTATTTTGTGGTAGGGAAGTGGAAAAGACTGGAAGAAATTTGGGGAGGGAAAACAGTAATCAGATATATTGTATGCAAAGAACATTTTCATCATCCCTGTCTTTTAATCCATTTGTAGCTATTTCCTGCATTGTACTAATCACTGGAGATATGCAAAAATGCCTCAAAGTCTTGACTATGAAGTTTCATATTGAGTAATATATTTAAACAGCAGCTACTAACAAGTAGCTGAAACTCTACGTGATAATGTAGTTTAAAGGATGTTTATAGTAGACTGGGAGAACACGAATTGAAACTAAGCTAACCTTTTGGGTTCCACCTGTGTGCTTCGCAGGTAAAACACTGTTGTTTTATTTTGGCTATTGAATCGATAAGTAAGTGAGTTTAAGAGCAGGTAACAGCCTTATGTTTTCACGAATTAACAAGGTACAGTGTTAATGGTAATTAATATTTAATATTAATATATCTCTTACTGAAACAGCTGTTATTGCCAAACCAGCTGTATACCCAAATCACCACGCAGAGTCTCAGGTTTATTTATTTAACCTAGACCACAATGCTGGGAGATAATTACTCCATCCTAAACCTCCAAGCCCGCATAGCTTCCTCCCACTCAGATTTCCCAAACTACAGTTGATTTTTAGTGATATCTTCTGTCCAATTCATTTCTTCTCATGTCTCCTGGTTCTTTCCTCTCCTGTGTCTCTTCCTAATCCCTCTTTTTCTTTCTCTCTTGACCAGGATATCCCACCCTATTTTCTCCATTGCTTAGCATGGATTGGTAAGCATGGATTGGCAGAGAACAAATGGGGGCATGTTTACACAAAGTAGAGACAGGTGATGCTTATGAAATATTCAGTTTGAAACCAGATAGTGGAGCAGAAAAATCAGCATTTGAATGAACAAGGATAAATTTTATACTTTCCACAAGAACATTATAGCAAGAGTACAGATTCAAAAAAAATTGTCTGAATGCAAACAAATCAAGAGAAAATGGGGAAAAATCTGTGAAGAGAGAATTTGGATAGAGTGTAATAGACTCAAAATAGATGTCCCTATATATACTATATGCTATATTCTAATCTATAAACTCACAGTAAATAAAAACTATCTCCAGAGAAGAAAAGTAGGTTTAATATACTCAGCATTCAGAACAACATGTGGCATATTTATGACATATTTATGACATATTATGACATATTTAACTCTGTGATTGTGTAGCAAACTGTAAATACACTGACTGTCACGGCCCACCATCATGAGACAGTATCACATTGCCCAGGAAAACATGAAAAATCAAACTTAAAGTATGGCTCCTACTAAATGCTTATATTGCTTTTGTTCCACCAGAAAGTTAAATATAAGTATTATAAATCAGAAGCTGTCTCTAGTTAACAATGTTCACTCACTCTCTTATTTATGACACAGAACATATTTACATTGTTTGAAAGCCAATACAAACTACAGTGGTAAGACAACATAACTATAAGGTGAAATAAGAAATAAAAAATAGTAAGATGTTTGCAGCATGAGCACACTTTGAGAGTAGAGAGACACGCTTGTGATGAACAGTGACAATAAAGTACAGACTCTGAAGAAAACCAAATGCACAGCAAAGGTTATAGGTCCCAAAAATTAGGTAAAATGACTCTTACTGATGTTGCAACTGTAACTGACTCATTTTGCAATAGAAATGTTCTTCCATGTTATGAAAAGATTTGCAAAAATATTTGTAAAGCCAAGATTACAATAATAGCATATGAATTTTGCATATATTTCAAAACCTGAAGGCATTTCCTTTTGTAGTTTTAATTTTGTGCCTGCATGTGAATGGATATGGGGCCATTCTCTGGAATAGGAATAAGCTAACAATAGGAACATTCTCAAAATGCATCCTTCTGCTATCATCTTGGAACTAGCAATAGCTCATAATTAATACATTTGGCCAAGAGAGAACCAGCCGTCCCCATGCCGGAATTTCAGCTGCTTGATCTTGGGCAGGCCTTCTGTAGGTAGCCAATGGTAGGTACTGTGCACTCATGACAGCTGCAACCACCTAGTATATATAAGGTAGCATTTTAGGCACTCTTCATCTTGTGGCTTTTACATTCTCTCTGCCTGTCTTTTGTAACATTCTTTGAGTCTTGGTACGATTAGAAGGGTGGTTAATGAAAACATCCGATTTAGAAATGAGAAAGCATTTTCTTCATGGCAGTTTTTTTTTTCATCTGAGGAGACTCATAACAGAAACATTAATAAATGTATAGGGAGTATATTGGGGAGAAACCCAGAGCTTTGTCAGGAAGTTTGTGGGAAAGCAATGCCTTTTTAACTTCTTTGTTTCCTCAGCCGAAGGAAAACCATGAATTCAATTTGTTTGGATTCTTTCAACATTTCTGTGATGAATAAATGAGGTTATGTATGGGAAATTATTGATCAAATACAGGCAATCCAGTAAATGAATAATTATGTACTGTGGTATATAAATCTTTTTTACATCAAGTAATTTAAAATAATTCACAAATAGGACATGCTGGGCTTTCTAGCTTTGTGCACTGAAACTCATTTCAAACAGACTGACTGAGCTAATATAATAAAATAAGTATCTATAGTACTAGTCTCTCTGCACATTTTGGGGGTAGTGTTATATATTGTATTTCTCATTCATTTCTTATACATTTTCTCCCAGGAGTGATATTCTACCAACATTAATACTGTTTGTTCCTCAAATGTAAAACTTGCCAGAAAACATCCAATTTCAAAATTAATTATGGAAATGTTATAGTTCAATAAAAGTGATAAAATATCATGCATTAAAAGTATACTTCACATTCAATAGGTTTATTAATGTGTTTGAATTTAAAATATATTGCTGTTTATTTATTTCAGTGCTTTGAGAGCACTAAAATTCTGTTACTCCTGCTAATCCAACTTCATGAGTATGCTAAGCAAATAAAGCAACTCTCATAGAACTCTACAGATGAGATGACTTTCGTGACTGTGTTGCAGTTCTGGAGAATGCAAGAATACAAGTGACAACACAGTTAAGTGTTCCTGAGGACCCTTCTGACAGTTACAATCTGTTAGCTTCCTGATGTGTTCTCAAATGACAGAGTGACCTTGGGGCTGGCACCCTTCTTTAGGGCATCAAATCTATCAAGAGTTCACTTGTTCAAAGTTTCATCTGCAACAAATTAATTACCTTACAAAGGCTGCAACTCAAATTTCATCAGTTTTAGAGTTAAGGTATAAACAAAAAGATTATTGAGAAATTTCACAATTTTGCCCATTGTGTGTTTTATTTCCAGAAATCTCAAAGATTGCTCAATTAACAAAAACACATGGGTTCCTGTCCCTTTTAGGTATTTCTATCTCCCTCTTCTTCCATAAGGTTTCTTTCAGTCTGCCCAAAGTTTGGCTATGAGTCTTAGCTTTTCCATCAATACCTTGCTGGGTAGAGTCTATCAGAGGTCCTCTGTGGAAGGCTCCTGATCTGTTTCTTGTCTTCTACTTTCAATATGTATCCTGTTTGCCCTTCTGAATGAGGATTAAGCATCTTCCCTAGGGTCCTCCTCGTTGTTTAGCTCCTTTAGGTCTATAGATTTTAGTATGTTTATCCTATATTATATGGCTAATATCTACTTATAAGTGAGTACATACCATATGTGTCTTTCTGCTTCTGGAATACCTGACTCAGGGTGATTTTTTCTTGTCCCCACCATTTGCACACAAATTTCATGATTTCATTGCTTTTAATTGCTGAGTAGTATTCCATTGTGAAAATATACCACAATTTCTGTATCCATTCCTTAATTGAGGGACATCTGGGTTGTTTCCAGATTCTGACTATTACAAATAAAGGGGTTGCAGTGGATTTACAAAGTGAATAAATTGTAATAAATAGATAAATACATACATAAATGCAAAAATAAAATATGTGGGTTAACAAAACAATATATATTTTAAATAAGTTATTCACACTATAAACACACACAGAAATTATGAAGGAAAACATTGTTTACATAAGATACAAATTATTACTTATATGTTTATATTTGCATGTCATTTTAGAGCTACAAATGTCAGTTAGTCTTTTTATATAAAAAACATATTTCTTTCTTAAATTTTTTCATGCTTCTTTACTTTGATTCACAATTTCAAAAGCATAGACATTAGATATGTATTGTTTTGCAAGATTATGTACAATCTAAAGGAATAACTAGACAATTCCCCCTTTCTAAAGTTTTGGTTCTTCAAAGCTGACATCAATATAACCTGTCATACTGAAAAACATTTTCACTTGAGATCAAAGAGAACAAGCAATCTTCTTACTAACCATGTCTCCTATATAATCCTCTCCTTCATGTAGGTGACAAAATGACCTGAATTTTCCATTTAGAATTGGTGCCTGCACTTTATGACATATAGGCCAAAATAATGATCTTTATCTAAAGTATCACTCCTTGCACAAAAGCTGTTTTCTTTTCATTTACTGTGTGTTTGATATACTTAAAATGAAGCTTAACATCCTATGAAATAGCATAGGATCATTTCTATTTTTATATTGTACTCACCTATCACAGGCAGAATCTAAATTAGAAAATTCAAATAATCTTCCTATACAATACTGTTTCAGTGATCATATATGCCTAGATTCAGATTTTCTTCAGCTGATTTTTTCAGATCCTTTAAGGACAATCTTATCAACAAAACAAGTATAAAATATTTAACATGTGTATATTTGTTAATAAATTGTATCTTTTCTCTAACTTGAAAGTTTTGTACTAAACAAACCTACTCATTAGACATTTTCAGCAAATTGTGATTCTGAATAAATTAAATATCAATATAATTCAATTAAATCCTGAAATATTTGGACAATACACTTAAGTGGTTCTTGGATGGAATTTTAAATTAATAGAAAAATCAGCATATTTCCTCAGTTATTTTCTATGATGGATTAGAGAACACAAGGTAGCTTTCTCAACCTAAAATTATATTCTTAGAAAATGCATGAGTCACACAAATTAATGTACAAGATATGAAATGCTACCTTTGCTTACAAATTAGGGTAGATAACTCAATTTTTAAGTACATAAAATTGTTTGAAAGATTTTATCTTTTGAGAAGTAAAAAATATGATATCAGTTTACCAATTTTTCTTCTAACTGAATTATCTTCAATCTGATTTTTTGGTTTTTTTTTATTGTTGTTGTTTTATTTTGTTTTAGAGAATCATGAAAAGAGGGGAATTTGGGAGTCACTGAACTCTTGGCAAAGATGAATGAAATCTAATCCAAAGGACAACAGATTCATGTCTCCTCTGCACATGGATCGGAAGAATGACTTAAAGGATACCAAAGCTGAGGACTGCAAACATAGCTCAGTTGGTGGAATGCTTTCCTGGCTCACAAGAAGTCCTCTGGTTTCCATGGTGTTCCATGCTTGTAATCCCAGCAATCTATGAAGAGAAACAAGAGGAAAAGTAAATAACATCTTCCTTAGCTTCACAGCAACTTTGAGGCCAGAGTGAGATATATGAAAACTTTTCTAAAAGGAACAAAAGCAGTCCTTTAACTTTGAATATACTGAAAGCTTGATACTATTTCACTGTGTTTGCTTAAGTGACATTATTGACTAAAGTACTGATGAAGGTAATTGACATAACATGATATTATTTCTCTACTCCAGTTCACTTGAACGCCAGCGGTATTACTTTGCCTACTCCCAGCTTTCAAAGGCACACTTAATTCATATGAATAGTCTCTTAAAGGCTTTTCTGTCCTAAGCTTTGAAAGCCCCATAGAAAAGTGCATTTACCCTTGCACGGGGGCCATGCTAATCTTTTCTGTTTCATTCCAATTTTAGTATCTGTGATGATCAATCCTCATTCAGAAAGACAAACTGGATGGACATCAGAAGACAGAAAACAGGACAGGAGCCTTCTACAGAGGGCCTCTGAAAGACTACCCAGCAGGGAGCCAGCAGTGTATCAAAGCCTATGCTGAGACTCATAGCCAAACTTTGGGCAGAGTGCAGGGAACCTTATGAAAGAAGGTGGAGATGAGAGGTAACCCATGGCAGCTCAGTCTCCAAGTGGGTTCGCTAGGAATGGGAACAGGGGCTGTCTCTGACAGGAACTCAGTGCCTGGCTCTTTGATCACCTCTCCTTTAAGGGGGAACAACCTTATCAGGTCACAGAGGAAGACAATATAGCCAGTCCTGATGAGACCTGATAGGCTAGGATCAGATGGAGGAGGACCTCCCCTATTAGTGGACTGGGAAAGGGGCAAGGGAGGAAAAGAGGGACAGAGGGTAGGATTTGGAGGGTATGAAAGAGGGGCTACAGCTAGGATACAAAGTGAATAAATTGTAATTAATTAACATAAAATAAAAAGAATTTTAAAAAGTGAAAATATTAAGTACTTATTTATTCATTTTAGACTGTGGGATATTCTTGATTTGAAATCCCTACAGTGAAAACATGTGCATATAGATTCCAGAAGCCAAAGTTAGGATAGCAATATCATCATTCTTAGCTATATTTCACTTTATACATATAAAATATGAGTATCATTGAAAAGCAGGTCAAATTTTATAAGGGTAACTGGAAACTGGTTCTGGGGAATGCAACAGGTCACATTTTAAATTCCAGATTACGAACCTGATTGTGAGATGTCTTTTGACTTTTACCTAGTCATTTTTCTTCTCCAGCTATTTTCCAGGCCAGTTCATGGAATGGACAGATACCTCATCAGATTTCTGGGAAGATTCAGTAAGACAAGCTGCATGGACTTTATACCATCCAAGATCACAGGTTCTCAATGAGAAGGTAGTAGAAGTATATGCTGTGAATTTTCATTAACACAAGAAAATAAAATTGGCTTACATTTTAAAGACTAAGTGATAGATATGAATTTACTTTATCACATTATATTTTTACATATTTATCCCATACAAATGACTTTAGATACATTTCTGTTACAGAACTGTGGTACAGAGAACTATTTTTTGTGTGCAGTAAATCATCTATGTCATTGCTTTCCATAAGTATATGTGAATATAATTGAATATAATTAACTTGTAAAGATTTCCGCTTCTGCAGTGCTTATTATTCTAAATTTATCTACATCAAATGATATTAGATTGAAAATAAGCCAAGCAGAAATTTATGTAGAGTAGAGGAATAGAAAAGTATAAAAATGGCTTTGCAGGAAAATGGACAACCTTGACTTTGGCCCTGTCTTTGGTGTCCATAATCAGCATTATATATTACATGAACCTTAATAGGGAAAGAAAATGACAACAAATTCCATAAGGAACAAAACCCAAATGATGATTGCATTTGAAAATTTACTATCCTTATTTGTTTAACACTCAAAAAATTGACCATCTAGATTTGTTTTTTTAATTTTTATTATTTATTATTTATTACAATTTATTTACTTTGAATTTTACCATCCCTCTCCTCTGTACCAGATGTGGAATAAACCATTTGCATGCGCTATATCATTTATTTCCAAATATGCAAGAACTAAGATGTTAAGGACACTAAGAAATTTTTACATAAAACTAATTGTCAGAGGCAACATTCCTCTTCCAATGCCCATGACAAATAGTGCCATCATGATTTTATCAGCTCATCAACATGTGGCCTTGTTTTCAAGTAGCAGCAATAACAAATGTTACATTTCGGTATTACTGCATTTAAACTAACCCACTATCGCACAAGATATCCATGCAGCACTGAGCACAAAAACATACCAACATAAAGGTAATAATACTTCTCTGTTAAGAAAGAAAGAAAGAAAGAAAGAAAGAAAGAAAGAAACAAACAAACAAACAAACAAACAAACAAACAAACAGAGTACAGAAAGACCATTGAAGATTTTTCTTCCCAGAAAAAAGCCATGATAATTAAAAATAGAAATGATAGAAATAGAGAGTGTAACAGAATATGGGAACATCTGAATCTTGATTACTGAGGAAGCACAGAGATGTCAACTCTGAGACATAAAGCATTTTAATTCAGACTGCTCTATGGACACCCAGGAAGAGAACAGCATTACAGAAGTGATGGCTAGCCAAGTCCTTTTTGTCCTACATCTGGGGACCATTGACAGGTCACATGTAACAGTGAACAGACTCAGGAAATAGATCTTTTCCAGCAACAACAAATATATATTTCTTTAGGTCTATATACACTTCTAGGTATCAGTCTCAATTCCAAAAAGAAGAAAGAAACTACAAAAAGAATACCCAAGATTTATACTTTTAAAAATTTGAGAAATAAAATATATATTAAAAATACTTATATATAAATTGAGCATACATATAATTATATGATATCTATGTTGATGTTGTTTTTCTGAAAACACAGTTTCTCTGTGCAACCATGCCTGTCCTGGAACTTACTCTTTTCACAAACATGGACTCAAACTCAGAGCTCTCCATGGCTCTGCCACCCAATTGCTGGGATTAAAGGTATGTGGTGCTATGCCTGGCATCATAGCAACCCTAACTGTGTCTTTCACTAGTCTCTTCCTCTCCTCTTCAGTATTATTATGCTATTATCAAAAACATTACTGTTAAAAGTTAGAACACAAATGAATTAAAAATCACGATTGGTAATTGGGAGATTATTGATTTAAAGATGAACAATCTGGATTTTGGTCACAATATTTTGCAAATATCTTAATAAATTTGTCTGTCGTTTACCTTTAGTCAATAAGCCATTCTTTTAAAACAAAGAAACTATACAAATTAAAATTTTTAATTTGTTGTCCACTAGAGTTATGAAATAAAATACTATGGGTATTCTAAATCACCTTTCAAAAAATCTTTATAGAAATAGCTGATGAAGCAGATGAAATACTAAAAATATTTGCATGTATGAAAGGCTAAGAAATGTCTAAAATACATCTATTATAAATTAAATGTATTTTTAGAATTATGATTTCATGACTGGGCATTGATAAAGGGAGTATTTAAATTTTTATAACTCAACTATGATTCTCTAAAACATAAAAGAGAGCAAAAGTTTTAGTACTGTTCAATACCTCCTAGAGTTCAGAAGCATCATTATTAAAACATGTTTTAAACTTAAAATAGCTGTTACAATTCATATTTTAAGAGAGTTATAAATTATAATCTGATGTGAATTTTTTACTCGAAGCTAAATTCTCATCCTATAAGTGCTGGAAGCCTTGACCAGAACAATCTGTAATGTTTCTGAGATTGCTTGGCAGGAGGCTGAATTCCACAATAATTCTTTGTAATTTCACTAATACAATGAGAAGAGCCCTTTTCTTTCAGATTTGGGACTCTACTGCTAGGGTCTGGAACACTTTCTTTTTTCTCTTCAGAGTCTTGGGTATGCCTTAGGAACAAACAATCACCTAAACTACAAAAAAGGTACATTTGGAAAAAAAAAGCTCAAATTTGCTGTTTCTTGCACTTTTTCATAGCCTAAAAATCACGATGATTTTATTATATACTTGATAATATGTAATTATGTCATTCAAACTGCTGATAAAAATCCAAAATATGTGAATAATGACATGTCAAATTCGTAAATGTTTCCTTCAGATTGATGAAAAAAGTGAATGAAATTCAATGTGAATTTAGTTTAGTAAAATGAATTTTATCTGAAATCATATGTAATAGGTTTCACTTAAATGATAACAGTATTTTAGAAAAATACAATGGATTATTTTTATTAAATTAAAATGTATCATACACTTATTGCTCACTGTACTTCTGCAAAACTCACTTATAATGGTGAAAGAAATCAAAGAAAGCACCATGAAAAGGGTTTATTTTGTGGTAACGATGTTAATATGAAACCCCAATGAAAACTAAAAGGCCAGATGTAGCCAGTAAATTACTTGATGTAACAGTATAAATACAGGTTCTGAGGCTTTAAATATATTCAGTAAAACTGCAGACATCCAAGTCTAGTTTAGGAAGATGCACAGAATCAGAATAGACTAATGAAAAGAACACATATAGTAAGAAAGCTCAAAATTCACATTAGGCAAGAGACTAGCAACTTATGATTCAGTGTGATGAGATCAGCTCCACATTCATACAGTGTAGTGTCAACAGTAAGGGCTTGCAAGGCCTTGTAGAGAATATTGGCTTAAAGTCCAATAGCCAGGAAGATATAAACTACATTTAAAGTGTTTCATGGCTTAATTTAATTGTTAGAATGTTAATGAGGTTGCTGCAATAATACATAATTATGCTTTTCCATATCATTTCCTTCAACTTTTACAAAATCTTATGGAGCCAGGAATATTGGCAGTCCAAATTTATAATGGAACATGTCCTAAGTCTTATGAACTATAACTTAAACTAGGAATTCTTAATTCAAGATTATTCTACTACATAGCAGTAATAGCATTCCTACTAAAAATGCAGACACATTAAATAAAAGACAACTAATCCAAAGACAAATTTTATTCATCCAAATAGTCTAAGGAGAATATCTGGAAAATATTATTAAAATGTGTCTTATTTTGGTATGATAAAATAGTGTTTCTAAATGCTTAACATACAGAACATGTACCTTCATGACCTTGTTTCCAGAAGAAGAAGAAGGAAGAGGAGGAAGAAGAAGAAGAAATAAGAAGAAGAAGACAAGGCTTGAAGTCCTCTGAATATATGAATATAGTATGGTTCTGTAGTTTGGTGTTCTTGTGGGACTCCTATGAGTGGGAGTGGGCACTGTCCATCACACTTTTGTCTGCTTGTAAAACCCTTTTCCTATTGCTGGGTTGCTTTGTAAAGCCTTGAGTAATGGTATATACCTGGTCTTACAGTAGCTTGTTATGCTGTATTTGATGTTTCTAGGTCTGTTCTTTTCTGAGAACAAATGGAGCTGCGGTGGATCTGTGGGAGAAGGAAGGTTTGAGAAGGAGACTGAACGAGGGAGAGTAGTATAAGAGAAGAATAAAAACTGGAAAGAAAAAGAATAATAAAGTAAATAGCCCAGATACTGAGACTATTCAAAACCAAAGAAGTCAGAATACTTGTCCAGACATAGAGGTAATTATTATACTGGGTGTACAAAATGTGTTTGTAGTATGTCTGCTCACACATGCATGTGTGTGTGTGTGTGTGTAAACTATATCATGTCATTTCTCTGCTTTCCTCTTATAGAAGCATTTAAATTGTTTTTAAGCATGTGATTGCAATCAATTTAAATCAAATTGCTTTGAAAATCTAAACTATTAAACTGAATATGGAATTTTGCAAACTAGTCATTAAACATAGCATGATATTTCTAAGGCATTTTATGTAGAGCAGAGTACTTTTATTAGTTTTCAATAAAAAACCCATAAAACAACTTGAAACTAATTTAGCCATCCATATACCTGGATAGAATTGGCAGCTCTGCAGAATACCTTTTTACTTCACAATATTACCCTCATTTGAGATACATATTTCTAAATTTCTACATATATTGCTACTAGTGGAATTTCTGAAATAGAATGTACACCAAAGTGTACTGGACAATGAGACAGTAAAATTTCAGATTCAACCTAAATATAAGAAAGATGCAGCAATAGATGATGTATTTGTTATAAAATAATGGTTTACAAAAAAAATAATAATGGTTTACATTGCCACCAGCAAGGGAGGAGGGGTTCCCTTTTCTCCATATCTTCTCCAGCATGTGTTATCACCTGAGTTTTTGATCTTAGCCATTCTGATGGGTGTAATGTGAAATCTCAGGGTCGTTTTGATTTGCATTTCACTGATGACTAAAGACATTGAGCATTGAGCAATTCTTTAAGTGTTTCTCTGCCATTCTATATTCCTCTACAGAGAATTCTGTTTAGCTCTGTACTACATTTTTTAATTGGATTACTTGACTTGTTGCTTTTTAACTTGTGAGTTGTTCTTTATACATTCTGGATATTAGACCTCTGTCTGGTATAGGGTTGATCACCATCCTTTCCCAGTCTGTAGGCTGTCATTTTATTCTGATGGCGATGTTCTTTGCTTTACAAAAGCTTTTCAGTTTCATGAGGTCCCATTTATTGATTGTTGATCTTAGAGCCTGTGATGTTGGTGTTCTGTTCAGAAATGTTCAAGAATGCTGGTGGGAATGTAAAGTGCTACAACCACTTTGGAAATTAGTCTGGCATTTTCTCAGACAATTAGGAATAGTGCCACCTCAAGATGCTGCTACACCACTCCTAAGAATATATCCAAATATCCTCAAGTATTCAACAAGTACACAACAAGTACATTTGCTCAACCATGTCCGTAGCAGTTTTATGTGCAATACCCAGAATCTAGACATAACTTAGATATCCCTAAACTGAGGAATGGGTACAGAAATTGTGGTACATTTACACAATGGAATACTACTCAGTAATAAAAAATAAACATAAAAATTAAAAAAAATCATAAAATGTGCAGGCAAATGCCAGAAACTATAAAAGATTATCCTAAGTAAGATATCTCAGAAGCAGAAACACGCATATGATATATACTCACTTATAAGTGTTTATTAGACTTGTAATATAGGATAAACATGCTAAAATCTTTACACCTAAAGAAGCTAAGCAAGAAAGGAGAGCCCTAGGTAAGATGATCAATCCTCTTGCATAAAGGCAAAGGGGTGGACATCAAAAGAGGAAGAAAACAGGGAATAGGACGGGAGCCTGCCAGAGAGGGCCTCTAAAAGATTCTTTCCAGCAAGGAATCAAAGTAGATCCTGAGGCTCATAGCCACACTTGGGAATCTTATGAAAGAAGGTGAAGATAGAAAGACTTGACGGTGACAGGAGCTCCATAAGGAGAGCAAAAGAACCAAAAAATATGGGCAAAGGGGTCTTTTCTGAGACTGATCCTCCAACCAAGGACCATGCAAGGAGATAATCTAGAACCCCTGCTCAGATGTCACCCATGGCAGCTCAGTCTCCAAGTGGGTGCCCTAGGAATGGGAACAGGGACTGTCTCTCACATAAACTCAGTGGCTGACACTTTGATCACCTCCCCCTGAGGAGGGAATAGCATTAGCAGGCCACAGAGGAAGACAATGCAGCCAGTCCTGATGAGAGGAAGACAATGCAGCCAGTCCTGATGAGACCTGATAGGCTAAGGTCAGAGAGAAGGTGAAGAAGACCTCCCCTCTCAGTGGACGTGGGGAGGGACATGGGAGGAGGTGAGGGAAGGAACGAGGAAGGGGGCTACAGCTGGAATACAAAGTGAGTAAACTTCAATTAATAATAAATAAATAATAAAAACAAGAAAAAGTACAAATAGGAATCTAAGGAATAATAATAAAATATAAGACAAAAATAGGAAAAAATAAATGTTTAGCATGGGTTTAATCAATTTGGGTTTAATGAAAAGCATGATCACGTTAATGGATAGATGCATAGACAGATGAAAATGAAGATATATGCTTTTTCTCATTTTTAATAAACATAATTTCCAAAATTATAAACATTTGATATCATTATTATAAAATATAGTTAATTGATTTGTCATTATTTCAGCTTAGAAAATGAACATAATTATCAATGTTTATTGCCTATTCAACTTTTTTGCTTTAAAGGTGACCTTTTTCACAGAGATGTTTATTTTTCTCTTAATTACTGCTTTTGAATAATTTATTATATATTTTGTTTATCAAAAATCTAATTAAAAATAAAACCCAATGTTTGTATTTTCTTTTACAAGACATATAAGAACTAACTATACTAAAATATTTGTAATTTGACCTATAGTTGAACCATCACTTATTGAGATAACTCTCAAGCACTGGGCATCATGACAGTTACTTGTAAATGTATAACTTCCTTTCATGTGAAAATCAGCAGATCACATACTGTTACCTCTACCTTTATTATGGACAGGATGAACATCAAAACTGGAAATGGAAAACAAAATAGCTTGTCAAGGGATTTGAATATAACTGATAAATACATTGTTCTCTGTAGCCCATATTTTATAACCAGATGAAAGATGATTGTTATTTTTCTTCTTTAAACTCATTCACAAGACTTAACTTAAGCTTTGTTAAAATTATAGTCATGGTCTTTGACCCTCCCCCATACATGCCGGGGAGTGACAGACTGGCTAGATCCCAAGGGAGGACATTGCAGCCAGCCCTGAGGAGAGAGGATGAGCTGGGGTTGGATGGAAGGGGAGGAGGTCCTCCCCTGTTGGTGGACTTGGAGGGGGCAGGAGGAGATGAGGGAGGGAGGGGAAAGGTGGGAGGGAATGAGGAGGGGGCTACACTTGGCATGCAAAGTACCTAACGTGTGATTGATACAAAAATAAATTAATTAATTTAAAAAAAAGAAAAAAATATATAGTCATGGGGCTGGGGAACTGCCTTACTTGTTGAGAGACTTGTTGCTCTTGTAGATAATTCAGGCTCAGATGCCAGCCAACATACAGTGATTTACCACCATTTGGGATTCTGGCAACATCCTCTGACCTACCCAGGTACGAGGGATACTCAGGATGCACAGGCATAAAATCATCCACATGAAATAATAAATAAATAAATCTAAAACCCAACATTTTAAAATTTAACTATATGGATAGCCTCTGCATCACTAGTTCACATGGATCATTCACCTGAAACAAAGCGTTATCGTCAATTTTTTTTCAAAGAAATTATGTAATCTTAAATACTCAATTTCTCAAGTACTTGTTTAGAATCATACCAAGATACTTTATGTTATTTATGTTTACTCTAAAGAGTATTGTTTCCCTAATTTCTTTCTCAGGCCTTTCTTTCTAATAATTTTTGAAAGGAAGGCTAATAATTTTTTTGAGTTAATTTCATATCCAGCCACTTTGTTGAAGGAGTTCTCTGGTAGAATTTTTGAGGTTACTCATGTATCCTATCATATCATCTGTGAAAGACCTTTTTGAAAAAAAAAAAAACTTCAAGTCTCTGAAGAAAGAAATTGAAGAAGATATCAGAAAATGGAAAAATCTCCCATGCTCATACATCAGTAGGATTAAAATAGAGAATATGGCTATCCTGCCAAAAGCAATCTATGGTTTCAGTGCAATTCCCATCAAAATACCAGCACAATCCTTTACAGAACTTGAAAGAACAATTTTGAATTTCATTGGAAAAAACATCTGGTACAGGAACAGATCTTTTATAGGTGTTTTCATCCCTGGTCTCAAGATGTACTACCGAGCAACAGTAATAAAAACTGCATGGTACTGATAGAGAAACAGTCTGGAGGATCAAAGGAATTGAGTCAAAGACCCAGAAATAAACCCACACACCTACAGATACCTGCAAAAAACAAAAAATAAAAAGAAAAAGAAAAAACAAAAAAGCAAAACCATGTGATGGAAATAAGATAGTACCTTCAACAAATGGTGATGGTCTAAATGGATGTCTACACATAAAAGAATACAAATAAATCCATACTTATCACCCAGCACAAAACTGAAATGCAAGTGGATCAAAGACTTCAATATAAAACCAGACACACTAAACCTGTTAGAAAAAAAAAAAAAAGTGAGGAAGAGCCTGGAACTCAGTGGCACAGGAGATAACTTCCTTAACAAAAGGGACAGGCACTATGATCAACAATCATATACTCTGACCAAAGTTTGGCTATAAGTCTCACCCTCTGCTTTGATACCTCAGTCTGTAAAGTCTTTCAGAGGCCCTCTGTGGTAGTTTCCTGTCCTGTTCCCTGTCTTCTGTTTCCAATGTCTATCGTGTTTGTCCTTCTCAATGAGGATTGAGCATCTTCCCTTTGGTCCTCCTTGTCATTTAACTTCTTTAGGAGTATATATTTTAGTATGTTTATACTATGTTATATGTCTAATAACCACTTATGAGTGACTATATACCATGTGTGCCTTTCTGATTCTGGCTTACCTCACTCAAGATGATCTTTTCTAGTTCTCACCATTTGCCTGCAAATTTCATGGCTTCCTTGTTTTTAATAGCTGAGTACTCAAACTTTGAGCAGAGCACATGGAATTTTATGAAAGAAGGGGGACATAGAAGGACACGGAGGGGACAGGATCCCCAAAAGGAGACCAACAGTACCAAAAATACTGGGCCCTGCAGGCTCAACAGAGACTGATAACCCAACCATGGATCATGCATGGAGAGGACCTAAAACCGTTGCTCAGATGTACCCCATAGACTGACTCTACAAACTGATTTCCTAATAAGGAGGGCAGGGTGTGTCTCTGGCATTAACTCAGTGGCAGGCTCTCTTATCAGCTCCTCCTGGATGGGGTGGGGGTGCAACCTTTTCAGGCCACAGAAGAAGAAAATGCAGCTAGTCCAAATGAGACCAGATAAGCTAGGGTCAGATTAAAGGGGAAGAGAACTTCCCCTATCATGGATTGGGGGGGAGAGGAGTAGGGATAGGAGAAGAGGGAGGGAGGCAGAGATTGGGAGGAGACCAGGGAGGGGGCTACAGATGGGATACAAAGTGAATAGATGGTAATAAATACTAAACAAAAAATTAAAATTAAAAAAATCCACAATCAATAAATGGGACGACATGAAACTGAAAAGCTTCCGTAAAGCAAAGGAAAACTATCATCAGAACAAAACAACAGCCCACAGACTGGGAAATGATTTTCACCAACCCTATATCAGACAGACAAATCGGGCAAATTTCCAGAATTAGCTCAAAAGTTAAAAAGCAACAATCAAATAATCCAATTAAAAATGGGGTACAGTTCTAAGCACAGAATTCTCAACAGAGGAATATCGAATGGCAGAGAAACACTTAAAGAAATGCTCAATGTCCTTAGTCATCAGGGAAATGCAAATCAAAACAACCCTGAGATTTCACCTCACATCCAATCAGAATGGCCATGACCAAAAATATCAGTGACAACACATGCTGGAGAGGATGTGGGAAAAGGAGAATCCTCCTCTATTGCTGGTGGGAATGTAAACTTGTACAACTACTTTGAAATTCAAATTAGTGCTTTGCAGAAAATTTGGAATATTGCTACTGCAAGATCCAGCTACACTACTTCTAGGCATCTATCCAAAGTATGCTCAAGTACGCAATGTTATTTGTTCAACCATGCTTGTAGCAGCTTTTGTCATAATATCCAAATTCTGGAAACCACCCAGATGCCCCTCAACTGAGGAATGGATACAGAAATTGTGGTACATTTACACAATGGAATACTACTCAGCAATTAAAAACAAGGAAATCATAAAATTTGCAGGTAAATGGATGGAACTAGAAAAGATCATTCTAAGTTAGGTATCCCAGAAGCAGAAAGACACACATGGTATATATTCACTTATAAGTTGATATTAGACATATAATATAGGATAAACATACTAAAATCTGTACACCTAAAAGAAGGTAAGCAAGAAGGAGGATGCTGGGTAAGATGCTCAATCCTCATTCAGAAGAACAAGTGGAATAGACATTGGAAGAGGGAGAAAACAGGGAACAGGACAGGAGCCTTCCACAGAAGGCCTCTGAAAGACTCAACTGATCAGGGTATCGAAACACATGCTGAGACTCATAGTCAAACTTTGGGCAGATTGCAGGAAATCTTATGAAAGAAGGGGAAGATAGAAAGACATTGAGGGGACAGGAGCTCCAAGGAGAACAACAGAAATAAAAAATCTGGGCTCAGGAATCTTTGAAGAGGATACTCCAACCAAGGACTATGCCTGGAGATAGCCTAGAACCCCTTCACAGATGTAGCCCATGGCAGCTCAGTCTCCATATGTGCTCCTTAGTAAGGGGAGCAGGGGCTATCTCTGATATGAACTCAGTGACAGGCTCTTTGATCACCTCCCCCCCGGGGGGAGGAGAAATAACCTTATCAGGACACAGAGGAAGAGAATGCAGCCAATCCTGATGAGATCTTATAGGCTAGGGTAAGATACAAAAGGAGGAGGACCTCTTCTATTGGAGGACTAAGGCAGAATCATAGGGGGAGAAGAGGGAAGAAGGGAGTGACTAGGAGGAGACAAAAAGGAGGCTACAGCTGGAATACAAATTGCAATAAATAATAAATAATATTTTTTTAAAAAACTCAGTTTCTCTAATTCTGGAATAGATTACATCTTCCACCTCTTTTCAAATGTAAATGGACAGAAATTGGCACCAGTGCCCTATGGGCTAAAATGTTACATTGTGTAAATTGATGCTATTGCATTTGTATCTATATTACATTGTCATTCACAAGAGTTTTTAACTGGCTTTATGTGGATTTTATATAATTTTAACATTGTTTAATTCCAAACAGTTAACAGAAATTTACGCAGATTTAATGCCAAAAGCCATTACTTTAACAATAAACTTTGATTCTCTAAATCAAGAGATTTCAATTCCAGTTACAGATAAAAAAAGGAATCAATTAGAAAAAAGTGAATATTATGTATGGCCCCAATACATGGTAATATAAGTCATCCAAGCCATTCCCATAGTTCAGACACAATCTCCCATGGTTGGGTAAGCTTAGGCTTCAAATATATTCACTGTACAAAGTCAATGAAAGTATAATATGATGAAAATATAATAAGTGCCCATTCACATTTTGTTTCTACAATGCTAGGTCATTATAACATGTTATCTCAGTCATTACAAACCACAACAAAAGAGGCATTAATATCCAAGTTTGCATATGAACACAGGGAGCAATACACATGCTCACACACACACACACACACACACACACACACACACACACACACACAAATATACGCAGGCACACACCCACAAAACTAAGTAACTATCATAGGTAAAACTGCAGGTTAAATTGTGAAACAGATCAAGACCTGACTCTTGCTTTCAGTATACTATATTGACCCAGTTTGCAAACTTTATTCCAAATAGTCATGGAAATCTTGCCATATGTTAATTATAAATGTGAAGTACTCAATAATTGACTTACTCTCCTTTATAATATATTTTATAATGTATTTTCTTTTAAAATGACTAAGAATTTGGTAGATTTTTAAAATCACTCTCCCCGCTGATCTTAGACAGACATCTCCTTTCTGATATACCCAAATCTGTGTCTGAGGTTTTTTGGTGTTGTTGTTCTTATTTTTTAAATTTTAGTTTGTTTACTTTACATCCCAAGGGTGTCCTCTCCTTCATCTCCCTCCAGTCCCTCTTTCCCCTTCTTTTGCCTTCCCTTCCTTTCAACCCCCAAAAAAGGAGAGCTCCCCTCCCTCACATCAACCATCTGAACATATCAAGTCACACCAGTGCTAAGTATGTCCTCATCCCCTGAGGCCAGGCAAGGCAGCACTGCCAGGAGAAAGTGATCCAAAAGCAGGCAATAGAGTCCGTGGTACAAACAGCTCAACCCCTTCCACTTGCCAGATGACCCACATGACAATCAAGATGCCCTTGGCCACATAAGTGCAGGGGACCTAGGTCCAGATCTTGCATGCTCCTTAGTTGATGTCACAGTCTCTGAAAGGCCCAATGGGACTGATTAGTTGCCTTTGTGAGGTTCCTGTTTGTGTCTGAGTATTATTCCATCAATGTGAATGTGTCTTAATCAAATAGTCACGACTGTATAGCCCTCTGCTGGAGTCTTGTCCCCTCACCAGAGGCTATATTCTTCAAGAAACGTGATTGTTTCTTTCCCAGCAGCTAACAGTTGCTAACAACTCATTGGCTAAAGGGTAGGAATTTATGGCAAGCATTCATCTCTGTGACCGGATTGGTGTAGCTTGGTCTAACATAGATCTTGTACATGCTGTCACACTGCTGTGTCCAAAAGAAATCACAATCATTCATAACCTATTTCTTACATTCTTTCTCCCTCCTATTCTGCTATAGTCTCTGAAGCTTGGGAGAAAGTGATATATATATACATATATATCTACATATATATATATAGTTCCATTTAGTGTATTGTCTGTTTCGCTTTCTCTGTCTCTCCCCCCTTCCCATTTGTGTGTTTGTGTGTATGTGTCCCACTCACACAGGCAGATCAGAGGAGATTGTGCTGTCTAGAGAAAGGTGAGGCTTAATTTTTATCTTAATCTCTTGGCACCATCAGATAGCTTCAGTCTCAAAGCATGCCAATGTTTAATAGAGTATTTTCAAACATGCGTAGCTATTTGTTTTTCTTTTTTCCATAATGAAGTTTTGTAAGATTGGGAAAGATTCTTGGACATTTTGCAAATGATGATTTAGCAGTATTTTTTAGATGACTTAACATTTTCCCCCAATTTTCTTCTTATAGTTTGAGGAAAAGATTCTAGTTCTATTTTGAAGTATTTACATGTATATTTTCTAAATTTTCACTACATTTATTTTACTACATTAAGCATGCTTTGAGATTATTTCATTATACCTTTGTACTCTTGGGATAGCCACATACCTTATAAATACAATAATGGCTTTACTTATTGCACATTTAAGATAATATCTACTTTTGAAGTGAATAGAATGTGAGTATTTAACGCTGCTGTTTAAAAATATTTTATAGGTGTTTGATGAAAACGTTTATTTTTCATATTATACTATATTTTAAATTTAGGATATTGCCCAAAAAGGATTTTGATTGATAGTGCAATTTCTTACTTCTGAGAACCTCTTTCATTCTAACCCTTGGGTTGAAAATCACTAAACATTTTCACTCCATATGCACCACAGCCTGAATTCCATGATTACTTTGAAGGTGTGGCAGAAGCAATTTGCGGAAATGTTATTCAGACCAAGCTTCCCCATTTAGTTCCAGCAAGTTTGAAGGCAGGTTTCATCTCCACTGAGTTAAAGGTATTGGATTTGATTAGTATTTTCAAGTGCTTCTTTTGAGAGCTATGTTTTCAAGCTCCAAAGAAAAATTGAACCTTTCAGACTTTTAAAATCAACAGCAGACATAATAAAGTCCTTCAATGCCTCCCTACAGCCTTCAATATAAAATCTCAACTCCATACTATGGCAAGAAAGGCCTCCCTTTATGATTCAGTAACATTCAGTTCCTCCATCTGCTGAGCAAATCTACTCTCAACTATGCCCAGTGCACAGGGCTATCTCTAAAGTGTACGTGGGAAGGCCCAACTCTTGCTCACCTTGTGTTCTTTTACATCCTGGGTTTCTTGTGTTAACTTCACTTTATTGACATTGGTGAGGAACTTTATATTCATAATGTGCTTTTACCCTTAAATACAGTACCAAAGCAGTAGCTCAAAAGGCCATGTAAGCAATATGCTATTGTTCAGGGTTAGTTTTCTCAAATCTAAACCCACATTGACTAGAGCTTTGGATTTTAAGTGTTCCATTGTTATTTGTTTGGTTTTATTTAGAGCTTCCGTTTTAAGTTGATACTCTAAGGCATAATCAGAATTTACCCAAGATTGAAGTTCAGAAAGTTGTATATGTATAGACATGGGAAGTAGCCATAAATATAAAGGTTGAAAGGCTCAAATGAAAACACAGCAAATTTAAAGAGTACAGTACAATTATTTTG
This sequence comes from Pachyuromys duprasi, assembly GCA_028658305.1. Lineage (NCBI taxonomy): Eukaryota > Metazoa > Chordata > Mammalia > Rodentia > Muridae > Pachyuromys > Pachyuromys duprasi. The sequence goes on along the minus strand of CM053745.1, from coordinate 34,224,741 downwards.
GTATTAATTCATTTTATCCAAAACTTATCTTCATAGAGAGTAATTTAAGGAGGTGATGGCACATTGGCTTGTTTGGATTTTTAATTTGTTTGTGTCTGTGTTTAGCTTTTGGGGGTATGCTTTGTTTTTTCTTCTGTTCTGACATGGATGAGTAGAGGATTAAATAAAACCAACTAGAGAGTGATAGATCACATTTTCATTATGCCCTTCATACAGGATAACAGAATTCATTAAAGAAAGGGTTGTAGGGTGGACAATAAACAAAACGCATAGGATTATGATAGCAAACAGAACACTTCCCTAAGGGATTCATTTGAAGGGAGCAAATGCAGTTAAAGGTAAGTGGTGGTTTTTACAGTGCTTATTTCAGCCACACAATAATGAAAGCATCATTTCCTGAGCTGTGAAAGAATGGAGTGAAAATTAGCTACTGGAAATAAGATGTGGAGACCTCACTTACTGTGAGGAAAGAAAATCTGAAAATACTAGTGAAAACACTGATAAATTGAATCAATTTTCAACAGTGCTTTGTGTGAACAATGCAAACATCAGAAATGCTGCTAACTGAAGATGTTTGCTTCCACAGAAATTAACAATTTACTTTCCAATCAACTAAAGTTGAAATCTCTTCTTCCCATTATTAAACTATCAAATCACTATTAATCTTTGATTCATTAGTTTTTATCACAAGTCTACTATTTAATAAACAAATACCTAACTGATTTGGCAAAAATGGAATCAATTAGTATATAATTATTTAAAATTATATTTATGGAAAGTATCCTTGCAAAGCCTATTATGCCTATGGGATTTTTGACAAATAGCTCTCAATGATGTACTGAGCACTATTCTTATGACATTAAAAAGCAGCAATTTAGCTATAGAATAGTGGGCCTGCAATAACTGACCTTAAGAACTGTAAAAAAATTAAAGATCTTCAATATATGATCAATAGTTAGATATGTTTTAGCTAAAGTCACACATGACAGTTATCACTTAACTAACTGAAGTAAATAATGTTGTGTGTTAGTATCTTTCAAGAAAACAGAGGGTCATTGACTATGTAGCGAAAAGAGAAAGAGATTGTTAATATAGCATAATCAATTCTCAGATCCTTAAAAGTCAAATAAAGCAGAATAAATATATTTCTTTATGTTTCAGAAAATTTATAAGTGTGAGATTAGTGACAGGCTTTGTAAGTTTTCTGAATATTATTATTGTACTGCTTTCTGACGATGCATACAGGATACTAATCTCAAGCACTCAGTATACACACACCACCTGACTTTTGGGATCAGGTATTAAGGTAGCATTACTCTTAGCTTAAAAATTAGACCCAAAATATCTTGACACAGGGGTCTTTTCTGAGACTGATACTCCAACCAAGGACCTTGCATGGATATAACCTAGAACCTCTGCTCATATGTAGCCCATGGCAACTCAGTATCCAAGTGGGTTCCCTAATAAGGGGGACAGGGACTATCTCTGATACAAACTCAGTAGCTGGCTCTTTGACCACCCAGCTCCTGAGGGGGGAACAGCCTTGCCAGGACACAGAGGACAATGCAGCCAGTTCTGATGAGACCTGATAAGCTAGGGTCAGATGGAAGGGGAGGAGAACCTTTCTTATCAGTGAACTAGGAGAGGGCATGAATGGGAAGAGATGAGGGAGGGTGGGATTGCAAGGAAATGAGGGAGGGGTGTACAGCTGGGATATAAGGTAAATAAACTGTAATTAATATAAAAATAAAAACTTAATTAAAAAATAGAATGCAAAAAAATTTGAAAGAAAAAACTTACTACTGTTTCCATTAAATCTGTATTTATTGCACACAGTAATAGAAAAGGTGGGCACATGTCTGTGATGTCACAGAGGAGGCAGAGGCAGGAGGGTCTGAATATGAAGCCTTCCTAGGTTATATGTTGAAAGACACTGTTCCAAAACAACAACAAAAACAAAAAATAATGCAACAACAGAAAAATCATTATATACAATGACTAATTTCAGTGGTGCTCCTTTCTAGGAACAATACTCATTTACAAACTATTTTTTAATTAATTTATTTATTTTTGTATCAATCACAGGTTAGGTACTTTGCATCCCAGGCATAGCCCCCTCCCTCATTCCCTCCCACCCTCCCCCTCCCTCCCTCATCTCCTCCCCACCCCCTCCAAGTCCACCACCGGGGGAGGACCTCCTCCCCTTCCATCTGACCCCAGCTCATCTTGTCTCCCCAGGGCTGGCTGCAATGTCCTCCCTTGGGATCTAGCCAGCTGTTACTCCCTGGCATGTATGGGAGAGGGTCAAAGGGTCAGCTATCAAGTTCATGACTGAAACAGTCCCTGTTTCCCTCACTAGCGTCTTCAGTCTGACACCGAGCTATCATGGGCCCCATCTGAGCAGGGGTTCCAGGCCACATCCACACGTGGTCCTTGGTT
>CM053745.1:34189818-34222202 GCA_028658305.1 Pachyuromys duprasi | reverse complement strand
AATTTCTGTATCCATTCCTCAAGTAAGGGACATCTGGGTTGTTTCCAGGTTCTGGCTATTACAAATAAAACAGCCACGAACATAGTTGAGCAAATGTCCTTGTTGTGTACTTGAGCATTTTTTGGATATATGCCTAAGATTTTTGTTTGAGTGCATTTTTGTTTCTTTTGGTTTGCTTCTATGCTCCCCCAGATCACCCTGCCAACCTCCACCCCCAGGGCAATCATTCCAACTCCCCAGACCTGAATGTAACAGGAAGCAAAGAAAATTTTCTGATTCAGGAAAGACATCCTTTGTAAGACCTGGTTTACTCTTAAAATCTTGGTCATTTTTTTACCCATGAGCTGGAATGCTCAGAATGCTTGCACAGAATGTTTGCACATACACGTATATTGCTGCAACGTGAAGGACGTGCCAAGTGTGTGAAGTGGGGTAAACAAATGAAGCTGGGCAGACTCTCTGCATTGATTCTGGCCATTTATATTTGTTCAGAATATTGAAATTCTACAGAATTATGAGAACTGCCTTACCCCTCCTGTGTTTTTAAAGACTGTGAATTAATTTCTCTCTTTGCCCTTTTTAAAATCTGACCATCTCCTTCACACTGAATCAGGATTTTTGATTTTGTTTTTTTTGTTGTTGTGTTTCTTTTCACTTCCAAATCTGTGTCTTCTACTCTGTGTTTGCTCATTCTGCTCAAGATTTCAAGGAGTGCTCAGTCCTTGATAGAAAGGTCAAATGGATGTTCTGTACTTTGATCACCATGTCCTTTAGTGAAGTATTTTTCTCAGTGACACATTCCCTAACCATTTTTCAAAAACAATATAAATATACATATATACATATGTATATATATATATATATGTATACATACATATGCTCCAATAGTCTATATCCCAACATTGTGCTTTATTTTTCTCCACGGAATTTGTATCCATCACCCAGCCTACTAATTTCTTATTCCTTCTAAATGTTCTTTTCTCATCACAGAATTACATGGAGATATGCTTCCAGACATTAAAGGCTTATGATTAACATAGGCTTTTTCTTTAGAACAACAATACATAGTAATCATTCAATAAACATTTTGAGGGTCTATAGAAATACTTCAGGTTCCAGGACCCACATAATGGTTCACAACAATCTGTTGTTCTGTCGTGTTTGATGCCCTCCTCTGCTGCACAGGCACCAACCGCATACATATATGCAGACAAACACATATACACACAGAATAAAAACAAATATTTTTATTTGTTATTGAATCAAGCTGTCTAGGCTGAAAGCTTTAAATATTTCTACGATTCTTTCTGTAAGGTCCCTAAGAGATATATACTTATTCTGATTAAAGCAATGAATATTTTGCAAACACGTTATGATATAGATTCTTTCCTGGTACACTTCATCAACAGCGAAGTAAACCAGCAAAATGAATCATGGCTAAAAAATTCAGTAGCCAAAGATAGTGTATACCCACCAATAAAGTTTATTAAAGGTTTATAGACTAAAATTTATTCTTTAGGCAAGGAAAGCTTTCATTATCTTCAAACAAGTACACAGTATTGTGAAGCCATCACAACTTCTGCAGTTGGATTTTTCTATGCACAGTAATTTCTTGTCTGTCTTCTGACTCAACACAGCAATTATCTACATTCCTTCCCTCTAAAATAAGTGATACCCACCCCAAACTGGGGTTGCTATTTACTTTGATTGCAGTAAATGTTTTGATTAATCTCAGTTTCTATATCGAATGGCAAAATACTGTAATTAAAAGACAAACGGTGAGTTCTTGGAATGGCATAGTTAAAAAAAAAATCAGTTGAGATTACCTTGAAATAAAGGACACTTTACTATGCTTCAGTACCTCATTCACGGAGAGCCATCTTTCTAATTAGTACAAAGTTCAGCCCACAGGTGACCCAGTGATGAAATGTCCCTACATTCTTTTCAAAGCCTGTCAGCAACATGGATTAACAAAAGGATGAGTGACATTTATAAATTAATTTGGTTAACATCCAAGCATTTCAAATTAAATAAGCTTTTGCCTAGCTTGATTTACAAAGGATTGCCCAGCAATCTAAGAGCCAAGAAGAAATTTTCTTACTGCAAACTTGTTTTCATAAAATTTCTATGAGAGAAAATATTTATATTTCCTAAAACTTCTAAAAATTTTGAAAAAATTACATAAAAGTCCATTATGTAGAGCAGGAATTAAAGTATGTGTTGAATAAGCTTGCCCTTGTGTTGAGAGGAAATGTATGAATCTTTGGCTGTTAGACATTGGGTTAGCTTAAAAAAGGTGTTCTAAAATTAATTAACTTGAGTCCTTAAAGAAATATTTATTTGTTACCATTAGACTGACACAAATCCATGTTTCTCAACATTCAGAAACTAATTCTCTAAATGCCAAATTTGAAAAGTCATAAAAGGAATATGAAGAGCAATCAGAAGAAAGAGTCTGAGTCACATGGCCTGGAAAAGTAGGGTTTGCCCCAAAGAGTGACTATTGCAATCCCCTCAGCTTGATAGGAAGCCTTACTCAAATCAGAGAAAGAAAAAAAATAACAAACAATCAAAAAAAAAAACCAAACAACTGTATATTCCTCACACTCACACTTAGAGTCAAAGCCTGCAGGAAACTTTTTTTTTCCTTTTTAAAATTTGAGCAGAACAATGTAGGAAATGAAGCAAGACTTGCCTGTTAGGAAAATAGATTCACATAGGATTGGTCAAATGGCACATGTGTGTGGTAATAAGTCTGTGTCTGTGTGTGTGTATGTGTGTGTGTTTATACATCCCTGTCAGCCAGGTGATTACTGCTATTTGCAATGTGACTAAACCATCAGCCATTAAACACAGAAGTTTTATTTGCAACATCTCAGCCACATGAACCACTAATCTCAAATGGCATGGTTGTGATTCAGTCTTTCTTCACAAAGTCTCCCAAAACGTCCTTGCCAACAACTTTATGCGACCTAGGCTAGAGTTCTCAAGTCCTTTTACTGTCCATTCTTCCAGTCTGCCAATGCAGCCAAACAAGTGTTGGTTTGAAAATGCAGAAAATGTCTTCCTGTTTCTGTGGTCTCTGGGGATTAAATTCAGATTGTCGGACTTACAATTAGAGCCTTTACTTTATGAGCCATTGCACCAGCCTAGAAATGTAAAGTGACAAGAAAAGTAGGTGGCAAAGAAGCATGTTTTATTTAGAAGTTTTTGTTTAGAAGCACTGAACATCTTGCAAATTATATATGTAAAATTCTAAGATAAATATAGTATAACAACACTATTGCCAAACTATTGGGCAATGATGAAATTTGTGTTTACCTGGTGTATGACCCAGGAGACAATGAAACAGTTACAACGATGAATGACTTCATCTTGTATTGTTGATAGCTGATGTTTGATTGTTTGGATGGCAGAGCTAAGAACTTCAATGCCAGCGTCTTAAGTGCAGTGACAATACAAAGGTTCAACTGGGGCATTATTAAATGTCTCTTCTTCTCGCCCCCTATTAGCAATCAAACACCTCCACAGTCAGCCCCAGGAACTTGGCAACAATAGAACATTTCACTACCAGCACAACACAAGCATAACACTTTTTGCCCACCTCAAGCCACTAGCCTGTTCATCGTGCCTGAGCTGTGTCACGGATCACCTTAAAAGGGATCTGTTCTCTTTCTTGGCTCTCTCTTCCTGCCATCCCTGCACAAAATCCGCTTCTGTGCTTCCCTTCTTTCTTTCTTTCTTTCTTTCTTTCTTTCTTTCTTTCTTTCTTTCTTTCTTTCTTTCTTTCTTTCTTTCTTTCTTTCTTTCATTACTATTTATTCCATTACTATTTATTCCATTCCTGCTCTGGCCCCCTCCCTCATCTCCTTCCAATCCCATGCTCCACCCCTCATCTCCCCTATGTCCCGCCCCTTGTCCGCTGATAGGGGAGGACATCCTCCCATTCTAATTGACCCTAGTCTATCAGGTCTCATCAAGACTGGTTACATTGTCTTCCTCTGTGGCCTGGTAGGGTTGCATCTCCCAGGGGAAGGTGATTAGAGAGCCTGCCACTGACTTCATGTCAGAGAAAGCCCCTGTTCCCCTTATTAAGGAGCCCACTTGGAGACTGAGCTGCCATGGGCTACATCTGAACTGGTGTTTTAGGTCCTCTCCATGCATTGTCCTTGGTTGGGGTATCACCCTCTCACGTGAAACCTGCTGTGTGGTGTGGCTTTACGTATTACACCAAATAGCTCGGCTGCCAAAATTCCAACACCTAGATCATTTTCAGATAAAACCATGCCTCATCACAGAAACAATAGTTAGGACTGAAAAGGTGGCGTGGGGGTAAGAACACACACTAATCTTACAGAGAACCTGAGTTGTGTTCCCAGAACCCACACTGGCCAGCTTGCAAGCACCTGTAACTCCAATTCCAAGTGACCCAATGCTCTCTTCTGCTAGTCATGGACCCATATATGCAAAGCCTATGTCCACCTGGCATACATCAAAAATGACATATACACACAAATACAAGAAATTAAGCTTGATATAGAAAAGATAGGTTACAGAAATTGAAAAAAGAAGAGAAATATTTAAAAATGAAAACCCTGATATTTGCCTTAAATCTGACAGTTTCTCGTGCTAACCTCTGACACCTTTGTTCTAACTTGGCAAGACTACATGATTTCACACTACGTGAGACAAATTGAACTTCATATACTGAGTTATTTAAAGGAAAATGAAATTAATTAGATGATTTTTAAAGCTCATTAGACTTTGAAACTCTTGTTTATTTTTAAATTATAGTGACCTAAGCATTACTTTAAATGTTTACAAGTTCAAATGACTGTACTTGAACAATGATTACATGAATAATTTTTCTCAAGTTATAAAATACTAACTTTATACCTCATTTGTTTTGTATGAGTATAGATTATGCTCATGGCTAGTATTTATTTTTATTGCTTTAAAATTATTTATAAAAAAGAAAAATAAATTGTATTTTGTAGTGATTCAAATCAGCTTTTATGAGCTGTGTTGTGTTTCTTCTCAGCATAATTTATGTCATTGGGTCCATCTTCATCTCCATGATTGCTAAGATATAGAGAAAAATAAATACAAAGACTTCATTGCTCCTTCATAACAAAGTAACTAACTTACTGTTATGAATCATACTGTAAATATTTTGGAGATAGAGGGTTGTCAAAGGGATCATGACACACAGATTGAGAACCTCAGCTTTAAATATTCTTTTAAAAAGACTGCAAGAAAATAACTGAGAGTTGGCTCATCTTTCCTGTACCTTTGTTTTTTCTTTTAATATTATTTTTTACTATTGAATACACTTTTTAATTTTAAATATACTTTGATTATATTCTATCCCTCCCTCAAACTATACCAGAGCCTCTCCAGTTCCCTACCTGCCCAGATTTACATTCTTTCTTTAAAAAAAGAAACAAGCCAAATATGAGAACATATCCCACAAATCAAGAAAATAAAGCTACCTCACCAAAACGCACAAAAAATGTAAACAAATAAAAGCACACAACATACTGTGGAGTCAATTATATGTTAGTCAACTACAACTGAATATGAGGCCTGTCCTGAAGTGGTTGGTATACCCAGTGATATTCAGAAAAATGGATTTTTTTCCTCAACAGTTAAAAAGGACGGTTTGGTTGTTAACCTTTATCCTAATGGCTAGGTTTTCATTCATCCAGTCAATCGTTTTTTAAAATATGACAAAATAGAATATAATAAGTTAAAACAAAAACTATTACATTGAAATTGGACAATACAAACTAATAGAAGGAAAAAGGGCAAGAAAATGAACAACACTGAGAGATAGAGTCATTTGCCCATTCAAGAATTCCATAAAAACAATACATTTGAAGAGGACATGGTTCAGACTCATGCATGTCCTTCTGCTTCAGTCTTTGAGAGTTTATATGAACTTTGCTCATGTTAATTTAGAATACCTTGTTTTCTTGCTGCCCTCCATCTATCCTGGCTCTTACATTTTTTTCCACCTTCTCAGCTTCAGTGTTTCCTGAGCTCAGACGGGATGAATATTATAGAGATATCCTATTTAGAGCTGAGTATTCCAAGGTATTTTTTTAACCATATATTATTTTGCAGCATGTCTATGTATTTGTTACCATCTGTTCCAGGAGGAAGTGTCTCTGATGATAGCTGAACAAGGTAGGGGTTTATTATTACAACAGAATATCATTAGGAGTCATTTTGTTACTGTATTATTTTCCAGACCAGTATTATTTGCTTTTACCCTAGGTGCCTAGGCTATCTAAACTCATGCTCTTGATCACTTGGGCAGTGTTAAATATGGGTTCCATTTCAATGAGTGGGACTTCAAACAAATCAGTTAATTGTTGGTTACTCCAACAAGCCTTGTGCCACCATTGTCTTCGTCTGTCCTGCAGGCACTACACCACTGTAGATGAAAGGTTTTCTGGCCAGGCCCAGCATTTTATGTAGATGCTGAGGATATGAATGCAGGTCCCTGTGCTTGCATAGCTAGCACTTTACTGATGGAACAAGTGTGTGTATTATAGATGCAGACATCCACATGTATTTTTTACATGGATATTTGGGATCCAGACTCAAGACCCCAGGCTTGTGTGGGAAGAACTCTACTGACTGAACTATCTTCGGCTACTGTCATAAATTTGTGATATAACTTAGTTACTGAACAAAACCTCAGCTGTTAACACAAATCCAACTTTCAGTTACATATCAAATATGTCCCAATTAACAGCTAATGAAAAACATTAACTTCATATGTCCAGAAATAATATTTCAACTAAAATAAATGATCACAAAATTAATGGCTCAAAACAACCATTTGTTATCCTCAAGTTAAATATTTGACCACAGGGTGGTTTGGTTGATTCTCTTTTTAAGTAAAAAGGTAGAGGCCAGCAGAGCTGAATCCTTCTCTGAGGGACCTAAGGAAATTAGTCTTTGATTGAGTATGGTTCTCAATTTGTAGATACCCTTCACATTCCTCTTATCTGCTATTTTATGGTCACAAATGGTGTAAGGCATGGTTTTCTCAATTTATTTCTACTTTACCTTTATTCTATTTTATCGATCTGAACAAAATGGAGACATTTCTCTGATTATATGATACTGCCTCTATATAAATTTTATTTCAGACGGGAAACTTCTGTCTTGTGGAGTTTTTGTTCATTATAAAATGCTAAGTATACTTCTGGATTCTACTCATTCTGTGTATTCACGCACATCATAATACATCTATGTGTCACTCAGTACATCCTTGGTAACACAATTTCCACTAGTTACACTGACAACAATTTATGGCCAATAATGCCAAAGATACCCAGGCACTAGTTTCAGAAGCCGGCACCTTTAAACTCCTAATTTTGGTGTTTTATTTCTTGATATAGTATAAAACAAATTACTTTCTAAAGATTTTTTTAAAGTAATGCCAGTAGTTTCTGTTCAAATCAGCAACCTTCATTCAAAACACTTATCATACATAAGCTTAAGAAAAGAATGCATGCTTGACGCAATGTCACATGCCTGAAACCCCAGCACTCAAGGAAGCAGAGGCAGGTGGATCTGTGATTTCAAGGCCAGCCTGGTCTACAAAGCAAGTCCAGGACAGCCAAGTCTACACAGAGAAACCCTGTCTCAAAAAAATAAACAAAAAAAAAGAAAAAAGAAGAAAAGAATGTACAGTCTAAAACCTAGAATATAGCAGATGGCTGTGGTGATTATTAAAAGAGAATAGTATGACGGAGCTAGTAAACACTGTACAATCATATCATCCTTCTTCTTCATACTACATTAACAATTACTAATACTCAACCACTCAGTTGTAGGAAATATGTAGTCCATAAACTTAGGCTGTATGTTTAAAAAGCATCTAGTAAATATTAAACAGCATCTTGACTAGGTTTTAAATAAGAGCTTAGTGCATGGTCTTTGGCAATCAACATAAGATTAGTTACTGATGACTGGAGAGAATTGAAGGATTTGGGGAAATAACATTTAATAAATGAGTCCAAATGATTCCAGATTGTTTTGATGGAAAATTTAAGCATGATATAATAGTCCCATGTTATTTCTGATTTTGGACAGAAACAAAAGTGTCAGTTCAAAAAGAATGCAGCCAAAGAAAAAGTCTAGCAGCAGCAGGGGAAGATGGAAAACAACAGCCTTCCTCTCAGGGACCAGCTTCATGAATGCCAAATTTAACACCAAGTAAGTCAGAGCATGAACTGCGTTTATGTGAGTATTTAAGCACCATTAAAAGTACAAAGTGACATCGATATTATGACCAACTACAGTTAAGATAGTTTAGTAAAAAGGAAATTGATTTCACAGTTAGTTGTATAATTAACATTTAAGAACAGGGTAGATAGATCTTCAATGTTACTAGAGTCGATAGGTTTGTTGTTAACATTGCCATTGAAAAAAATTAAAGTATATCTTATAGTGGTTTACATTGACATGTAGTATGAGTTATGTTAAAGAAACTTTAATCAACACTTACTTTGTCTTTCAACTGTTTCTTGAGGTTCTGCTTTGCAGTAGTAAACACGGGAGATCTAGTGCCTTAGATCATTGGTTTGTATTCTATTTGAATAAATAAGTAGACAAATGTATAAACAAATAATAAATAATAAAATTTGAGTTGATTATAGTAGTAAATGTGAAATGATAGGTCTCAATGTCAACAAACTTGGGGGTTGGAGCGTCTCCTAAACACTTGATAGACCTGAAACTACTAAGACGTGAAAGAAAAGATCTTTGAAAGTCTAAGGAAAGTAACTCACTGCAATAATATTAAAATCCTCTGCTACCTGTTTGGGAATATGAATTAGTTTCTTGTAAAATCACTAGAGCAGTGATTTTCAACTTGTGCATAGTGACAGCTTTGGGGGACACATATCAGATATCCCGAATATCTGATATTTATAGCATGATTTATAACAATAGAAACATTACTGTTATAAAGTCAAAATAGGATGTTTTATGATTGCTGGTCATGATAACATGAGGAACTGTATTAAAGGGTCCAAAGGTTAGAAAGGTTGAGAACCACTGTGCTAGGGAAAACTGAGGCTGAGGTACTGCACAGAACTAGAAGTGATGAACTATAAAAATATAGTCTATCAGTTAACATTCAAAAGACTTTCTAAGTGCAAAAGTTCTCATTTTCTGCTTCATTATATTAAGTTTGAGTGTTGACCCACTGCCTCATCAAATCTCATTCTTAAAATACTACAACCCCTAGTAATTTCTTGTTCACATTAGCTCTAATTGCTAACCTCTTAAAATTATCAATCATTAACTTTTACATAGGTTATTAATACAATCAAATTCTTTGCTACTTTTCTTATCTAACTGAATAACTTTTCATTTACACATTTTTCTGCATAATTAGGGAAGGCTAGTGTGTTAGGACTTCACTATGTAGCTTTAGAATGGCCTCATATTTCCAATCCTGCCTCAGCTTGTCAGGTCTTGGGATCACAGAATAACACGGGCAGTTTGAAGGAACCAAAAATTTGTGATGAAAAGAAAATAAGAGATGTTTTTCAGTCTTGAAATAAAGAGTCAAAAGTAGAATAAACAAAATATTATCATTGAGTTTTCCCAAAATATACTAGTAATTTATTTGCAAATTCCTATGAAAGCTTACATGCAGTACATATCGCTTTTTTATTTAAGGCAGTTCTTTCTACCAGTGATTAGAAAGTTGTTACATTATTGATTTGTATAAAAGGCAAAAAAAAAAATTGCAATGCTGATAACAGTGCTTTGCAATTATTTTAAGTACAAGAATGTATTTAAAGTGATAAGTGTGATCTCTATGGTATTGTGTGGATAAATTATAGTTGGTATGTGTGTTAAATTTCTTGGGATGTTGGCAGATCAATTTAACAGAGGAAGCAGTAATTTGTTAAATAGGTATATATGAACTGGCATAGTGATTTCTAAAATTGAATGACTTTCTTTCTCATTATTGATATGAAAACCCAGGCATCTCTAAGTATTTGCAATCAAATGTGATACATGTGTTGAGAAGAGTCAGAATTAAACATTGACATTTTGAAGTATAATGTGACAGAGTGGTTTGTTTTGTTATCAGGGATTGGATAAATCGCAGTTTAGCATGAATAGCTCCTATAAACATTTATAAATGAACACTGGACAAAAGTACTGTTTAGGGAATTCACTACTTTTGTATGTTAATTGCCTGTGTTTTCAAGAGTGACTGATGCATTATAATTCAGACGTCAAATGTCCTTCAAAGCAGCAGCATGCATATAGATTTAAATTCTAATAAAGAAATAGATTTGGAAACTCTACTTTTCAATTGGAGAGTACCCGGGAGGTGTAATCATTATCTCTTTAATGATTTTTTTTTCGAGTTGAACTTAAAAAATTTAACTATGCATTTAGAAGACATTGGGAATTTGATTCTATATTAATTTCAGGTATAAGACAAAAATATTCCAAAGACTCAAAATCACTTCATTAAAGTCAAGGAATAGGAATAAAGCAAATGGCACAACCGTGCCTATTTTTTAAAATATTAATTACAGTTTATTTACTTTGTATCCCAGCTGTAGCTCCTCCCTCATTCCCTCCTAAGCCTACCCTCTCTCCTTCATCTCCTCCCTGCCCCTCTCTAAATCCACTGATAAGGGAGGTCCTCCTTCCCTTCCATCTGACCCTAGCTTATCAGGTCTCATCAGGACTGCCTGCAATGTCCTAGCAAGACTGCTCCACCCTTGGGGGGTGGGGGTCAAAGAGCTCTCCACAGAGTTCATGTCAGAGACAGTCCCTGTTCCCCTTACTAGGGAAACCCACTTGGATGCTAAGCTGTCATTGGCTACATCTGTTCAAGGTTTGCTTATGAGTCTCAGCATCTGCTTTGATCCACTGCTAAGTAGAGTCTTTCAGAACCCCTCTGTTGTAGGCTCCTGTCCTGTTACTTGTTTTCTCCTACTTCCAACGTCCATCCTATTTGTCTTTCTAAGTGAGCTTTGATCATCTTACCCCAGGTCCTCCTCCTTGTTTAGCTTTTTTAGGTGTACAGATTTTAGTATGTGTATCCTATCTTTTAGGTCTAGTATCCATTTATAAGTGAGTATATACCATGTGTGTCTTTCTGCTCCTGGGATAACTCACTCAAGATGATCTTTTCTAGATCCCATCGTTTGCCTGCAAATGTCATGATTTCCCTGTTTTTAACTGCTGAGTAGTATTCCATTGTGTAAATGTACCACCTTTCTTTATCCATTCCTCAATTGAGGGACATCTGGGTTGTTTCCAAGTTGTGGCTATTACAAATAAAGCTACTAAAAACATGGTTGAACAAATGTCCTCATTGTGAACTTGAGCATATTTTGGATATATGCTTAGGAGTGGTATAGCTGGCTCTTGAGGATGTGCCAGATTGATTTCCAAAGTGGTTGTGCAAGTTTGCATTCCCACCATCAATGGAGGAGGGTTCCCCTTTCTCCACAACATCTCCAGCATGTATTGACACTTGAGTTTTTGATCTTAGCCATTCTGATGGGTATAAGGTGAAATTTCAAGGTCATTTTGATTTGCATTTCCCTGATGACTAAGGGTATTAAACATTTCTTTAAGTGTTTCTCTGCCATTCCATATTCCTCTACAGAGAATTCTCTGTTTAGCTCCATACCCCATGTTTTTATTTGGATTGCCTGATTTGTCATTTTTTAACTTCTTCAGTTCTTTATATACTTTGGTTATTAGCCCTGTGTCAGGTTGATGATGATCCTTTCCCAGTCTGTAGGCTATCGTTTTGTGCTGAGGACAGTGTCCTTTGCTTTACATAAGCTTTTCAGTTTCCTGAGGTTCCATTTATTGATTGTTGATCTTAGAGCCTGTGCTGTTGGTGTTTTGTTCAGGCAAGAGTGGGCTTGATTTAGGAGAAGTGGCAGGCAGCCCTTTGCAGAGACTCAGCTTAATCTTCATTATCTAAACAAAATGAAAATGAGTAATAAACACTAACAATTTCTACCTGATAGTTTTACTTATATAATCACTTTACAAGTTCCCTGATATTAAGGAATCTGATTTTAAAATGCAATTTTAAACTTTTTGATACTTTCTCTTTGACTGCTTTTATAGCTTCATTTTCATTTCTGTTCAAAATCATGGCATGCTAAAAATAACAAATGTGACTAATTCTCAATTACCTGCAATAAAGAGAAGTTGAAAATAGGAAACCAGTATGATGGACTAAATTACATCCACTGATAGCTTTGAAATACAATTTTAATCACTACTCTCAACCTCTTCCTTATTAATAAATAAAACTTGCTTTTCTTATGTTGCATTTCCTGTTTCTTAATATGAAAATTATCCTGATAGAGGTGCTTGCATGGACATAAATGTCCCCTCTAGAGGGACAGATTGGTACAAAGGGATAATAGAGTAGAAAGAGGTATGATTACCTTACAAATATGCTTCCGTCCAAAATTATGAACCTAGGAAAAAAGAACGAAAATTTATTTAACTCTATGTCTGATGCCCTTTAGTTAGATTTTAATAGACTTGGGGGTTATGTATGATTATAGTACACATGTCTATCTACACAAGAGGATTCCAAAGTAAGATTTTCATTTCTATAGTACACACATATTATCATTTAAATTTTGAAGTATTATTTTACAAGCTTTATGGTTGTATTGTGATTGGATATTGAATGTTCCCAATAGTCTCATGTGTTTGAACAATTGATCACAGTGTGTGGAGCTTTGCTAAGAGAATTGTAGACTTGAGGAGACGGGATTTAAAGAAAGCTGTAATACACTTGCAGGCAGGCTTTGGGTTTCTAGTCTAACCTCTTTCCTGTCAATCTCTCCTGTTCAACCAAGATGGGAGAAGGAACAATTGAAGGCTACTCTTGACACCATGTGTTTCCCACAATAGTGGTCTGTAAACAAAAAACAGCAGCAGAAAACAAAAGTCTCATGTTACTTCTTGCCCGATAGTTGGTCCCAGCAACAAGTAAAGTAACAAATAAAATGAAGACAACATGTAATAAGATATCTGCGCACTGAATTTCCTCTTAAACTTCTCATTGTGTTAAGAAAATTATTTAACTCATCTATAACTCCCTTAATAATTTAACAATGAAAATGAGGATGTTTGAAGTGAAGCATGGCTTCTTAACGACAAAAGACATAGATTTTCATGACCTTCCCAACAACCTGCTATGTACTAAAAGTAAAAATAAAATGCTCATGTTACTAAGAGGGTATGGAAGGTTTCCTCCTCTTACACCTGCTCCTATCTTCTAAATTTAAAGAATGATACTATTTTCAAGTGCAGAGTAACTCTTTACACTATGTGTCTCCAAAGAGAAAGTGATCACCGATCTCTATCTTGGTTTAAAATGATTCTTGAAAGCTGAAGAAAGGACACAGAAGTTAGGAGAACTTGTTCCTCACCTAGAGGATGTGTTCAGTACCTCATATGCACATAGTGCGCACAAACATCTATACCTTTATTCCAAGAGAGCCAGTGTCCTTCTCTGGGCCTCCAAATGTAGCAGCCATGCTCGCATGGTGCACATGCACACAGGACACACACTATATAAACAATATATCAAACATTATATAAAAGTAATAAATCGTTTTAAAAGGAATACCTAAAAATAAGAGAATTCTGCAACAACTTAATAGTAGAATAAAAAAGACTATTTTTTTATATATACCAAATTCAAATATTCCACTCAGTGAACATAAATACTGCTAGAATTAGAATTCAGATCACAAGCTTTACGAGCTTCACAGCAAATTTTCATTTTCTTTTTGTAAATTTTTTTAATGTATTCATTACAATTTATTCCCTATGTTCCCAGCTGTAGCACCCTCCCTCATCCCCTTCCAATCGTGGACTCCCTCCTTCTCCCATGCCCCTCCCCTGTCCACTGATAGGGGAGGTTCTCCTCCCTTTACACCTGACCTTAGACTATCAGGTCTAATCAGGACTGCCTGCATTGTCTTCCTCTGTGGCCTGGTAAGGCTGCCCCTCTCCTCAGAGGGAGGATATCAAAGAGCCAGACACTGAGTTCATGACAGAGATAGCCCCTGTTTCTTCCCCTTACTAGGGGTCCCATTTGGAGAACAATAAGCTACATAGGGGTCCTAGGTTATCTCCAAGAAGTGTCCTTGGTTGGAGTATCAGTCTCAATAAACACCTCTTTGCCCAGATATTTGCTTTTGTTACTCGCCTTGTGGTGCTCCAGTCCCCTCCAGGTCTTTCTATCTCCCCATTCTTTCATAAGATTCCTTGCACTCTGCCCAAAGTTTGACTATGAGTCTCAGCACCTGCTTTAATACCCTGCTGTGTAGAGTCTTTCAGAGGCCCTCTGTAGTAGGCTCCTGGCTTGTTCCTTGTTTTGCCCTATTCTAAAGTCAACCGCATTTGCCTTTCTGAATGAGGACTGAGGATTTTATCCATGGTACTCCTTATTGCTTAGCTTTTTCACCTGTATAGATTTTAGTGTGACTATCATACATTACATGTCTAATATCCACTTATAAGAGAGTATATACCATACTTGTCTTCTGCTTCTGGGATACCTCACTTAGCATGATTTATTTATTTATTTTTAGAACAATATAACGAGTTCTATTTTGCCTTTGAATGTAACTACTCTGTTTTGTTTTGTTTCTTTGTTTTCTTTTTATATTAATTACAGTTTATTCACGTTATATCCCCTTGGTAACTACCTCTCTTATTCCCTCCCAATCCCACTCTCCCTCCCTCATCTCCTCTCATGCCCCTCTCCAAGTCCACTGATAGGGGAGGTGCACCTCCCCTTTCATCTGACTCATAGCCTATGAAGTCTCATCAGGAGTAGCTGCATTGTCTTCCGCTGTGGCCTGGTAAGGGTGCTCCCCCTTCAGGGGGAGGCGATCAAAGAGCCAGCCACTGAGTTCACATGGGAGACAGTTCCTGTTCTCCTTACTAGGGTACCCACTTAAATACTGAGATGCCATTAGCTACATCTGTGCAGGGATTTTAGGTTTTCTCCATGCATGGTCCTTGTTTGGAGTTTCAGTCTCAGAAAACACCCCTGGGCCCAGATTTCTTAGTTTTGTTGCTCTCCATCTGTGATTACTGTCTCCTCCATGTCTTTCTATCTCCCACTTGTTTCATAAGTTTTCCTGTACTCTGCCCAAAGTTTAGCTGTGAGCCCTGATCAGCATCTGCTTTGATACTCTGCTGGGTAGTGTCTTTCAGAGGCCATCTATGGTAGGCTCTTGTCTTTTTCTGTATTTTCACCCTCTTCTAATGTCCTTCGCATTTGCCTTTCTGAGTGAGAATTGATCTTCTGACCCAGGATCCTCCTTCTGTCTTAGCTCCTTTAGGTGTGCACATTTTAGTACCTTTATCCTATATTATATATCTAATATCACTTATAGGTGAGTACATACCGTGTGTGTCTTTCTGCTTCTGGGATACCTCACTCAAGAGGATCTTTTCTAGATCCCACCATTTGCCTCTAAATTTCATGGTTTCCTTGTTTTTTATTGCTGATTAGTATTCCATTGAGTAAAAGTACCACAATTTATGTATCCATTCCTCCACTGAGGGACATCTGGGTTGTTTCCAGGTTCTGGTTATTATGAATAAAGCTGCTACAAACATTTTTGAACAAATTCCTTATTGAACATATTTTGGATATATGTTTAGTAGTGGTATAGCTGGATCCTGAAGAAGCACTATTCATAATTTTCTGAGAAAGCACCAGATTGACTTCCAAAGTATTTGTACAAGTTTATATTCCCAACATCAATGGAGGAGTTTCCCTTTCTCCATATCCTCCCGAGCCTGTATTGTAACTTAAGTTTTTGATCTTAGCCATTCTGTTGAGTGTAAGGTGAAATCTCAAGGTTGTTTTGATTTTCATTTCCCTGATAACTAAGGATGTTGAACATTTCTTTGTTTCTCTGCCATTCGATATTCCTCTATTGAGAATTCTGTGTTTAGCTCTGTATCCCATTTTTTAATTGGATTACTTGATTTGTTGCTTTTTAACTTCTTGAGTTCTTTATATACTCTGGATATTAGCCCTCTCTCAGATACAGGGTTGGTGAAGATCCTGTCCCTGTCTGTAGGCTGTTGTTTTTTTTTCTAAAGATAGCATCCTTTGCTTTACATAAGCTTTTCAGTTTCCTGAGGTCCCATTTATTGATTGTTGAACTTAGAGCCTGTGCTGTTGGTGTTGTGTTCAAGAAGTTTTCTCCTGTGCCAATGAGTTCAAGGCTCTTCCCCACTTTTCCTTGTAACAGCTTTAATTTATCTGGTATTATGTTAAGGTCTTTGACCCACTTGGACATTATTTTTGTGCAGGGTGGTAAGTATGGATCTGTTTGCATTTTTCTACATGTAGATATACAGTTAGACCAGCACCATTGTAAGGTTTTGGCATCTTTGTCAAAAATCAGGTGTCCATAAGTGTGTTGGTTTATTTCTGTGTCTTCTATTCAATTCTATTGATCTACCATTCTGTTTCTATGCCAGTACCATGCAGTTTTTATTACTGTTGTTCTATAAGACAGTTTGAGATCAGGGATGGAGATACTTCCAAAAGATCTTTTATTGTAGAGGATTGTTTTAGTGATTCCGGGTTTCTTATTATTTCATATGAAGTTGAAAATTTTTCTTTCAAGCTCTATAAAGAACTTGACCCCACTTCCAAACTGACTAGCCATTGCCAGTTGATGTCACTTTTGACAGAAAAGATTAGTTTTCTTAAATAATGTTGCTGCCTGTAGGCCAGCCATGTTCTAGTGTCTGGTTTCACATCCCTGAGTTATAAGCAGCACAAATTAGACTTAGTTGGTAATTTTTAAAAAATGGAACAAATGACCATAGACCACACATCCCTGTTTGATATATACTTAATGCAACCTTTACACCTAAGTCTCAGAGAACATCAAATAAGAGAGAAGGTTGTTGATTATTATCATTTATTACTGATTTATTCTTTAGCTAAAGAGCAGTTATTCTTAAACCAGCTGTATACCCAAATAACCACACAAAATGAGGATGTATTTAGTTAACTTAGAGCATAATGCTGGGCAATGATTACTCCATCCTAAACCTCTGAGCCCACATAGCTTACTCCCATTCAGATTTCCCACATTATATGTGATTTTAGTCATATCTTAGGTCCAGTTCTTCTCTCCTGATGGTTCCACGTACTCTGCTCCTGATCTCTCCTCTCCAATTCCTCCCACTCACCTTTTTCTCCTCCCTTCAGGATCATGATGTCCCACCCTATTCTCTCCATTGCACAGCATTGGCAGGTTGTTTTATTGACAATACAAAGAAGAAATGGTGGCATGTTTATACAAACTTGAGACAGGTGATACTTAGAATTAGCATCACAATGCAATGTCCTGATTGAAACCAGATAGTGTTGGAGAGAAATCAGCATTTGAATAAACAAGGTAAATTGAATACCTTTCACAAGAATGCTATAACAACCATGGAGCAGAACGTTTATAAGAGAGGATTAGAATTTCTATTATGAGATTCTGTCTTCCATAATGCATCCATAATGTCTTAACAATAAGGTCACCTAAATAAGAACCGAACAATGTCAACACCAGTAGGTGACAATACCAAGAGCACTCATTCCTACATAGAGAGTTGCAAGAAATTAATGGCTTCTGAGAGAGAGAGAAAAAAAATCAATATTTTCCATAGGTAAATCACTGATAGGATATCTAATTCCAAAAGGTCAGCCTTAAATACATAGAGATATGAACAACACTAAATTGACATAACAGGCTATAATTATATATACATATGTGTGTACAAGCATTATAACAATAATAATTAAAGAAGAGGTCACAAATTTGAGAGATTGGAGACATCGAAGAAAATGAAGAGGTAAATGGCTGACAATAATCATGATGCAAATATAAAACTCTGCAAGAGAATCTGAAAAACTAAACTTAAAAATTGGAAATAAAGTAGAGAGGAAATGGGAAGGTTGACATAGGATTTGTGATGAGTTAATGGTGAGGCAGAACCTTATTACATAGCATAGTACTCTCCCAGGTACTAGGATCAAGGGCATACATAATTTTCCTGGCAGTCTGAAGGATCCAATTCAATATTTGTAATGAAAGAATGCATACAGTTAAAACACATTTTATAAAATTCTCAGAAATTAATATATGATATATTATATTTAAAAGTTAATTAAAATATCACGAGTTGATTCTGATGCTTATTTTGTTTTTTTTTATTAAATAACCTATTATTATGTTTTGCCTCAATTTCAATTATTGCATAAAATATTTGTTAATAGGGATGGTCATAGTCAATAATCTCAATATTATTTGTAGACCATTTGAAGTCACTTTTAGACTTTAAAATAATTAAATACTATTGCTTACTCTGAAAATATAGAACTTAAGTCATCACAAAACAATTTTTAAAATATATCCTGTTTATCTTTCATGGGAGTTTCAGGAAAAGCATAGCAAGCTCATGAAAGCAAGTAAAGACATCTTAGATGCTGGCCTTTGACATAAGCACTGAGTTTGCTTAGGCTTAAAGATTCCCACTTATGGAAGGTTTTGGTTAACCTGATCATCCTGACACATGGGTTTCTTTATTTTGGGACATCTTCTGAGACCATGTGGGGTTTTGGGCCCTTTCCCTGTCCAGCTGTAGCCTGGAGTTTACTCACTGTAAAGAGGCACCTTAAAACTGTTCTTCAAAACAGAACAGACTCACAGTCTGTTTTCTAAGTATGTGAAAATACTAGAGTCTCCCACACATTTACAGTGAAAACGTTAAGTGATATAATAACTTTTGAATACACTTAAAAGTATTCAAAATTTAGAAATGGAATTGCTATATAGTCTAGCTACTCCTCTCTGAAATACTCACCCAAGAAAATAAAAAAATTGTATCTATACAAGAGTGGTATTCACAACAGCTTTTTATATAAACTAAACAATGGAAGCCACTTTAACATCCTTCATCAATACATGATGAAAAAACAGTTCATGGAAGGAAGATTCATCAGAATAGGAAGGGATACTCATCAGAATGGGAAAAATGAGCATATGACAAGATGATGGACATTAAAATAATCATTATGTTGAATTAATGGGGTGTGAAAGTAGATACTTCTACAATTTCAAATTACTCTTCAAAAAAAGTAGTTGTCAGTGACAATATAAGAAAGAAGGAAGGATATGCTAAAAACTCATAAATATACTTTTATGGTATATAGAAACATACTTTCTTACTCTCTCTGTCACACACAACAGCTATTGTATATTTCTTGTGAAAAGACACCGTGATCAAGGCAACTTATAGAGAGAAGCATATAATTGGACACCTGCTTTCAGTTTCAGAGAATTAGTCCAAGTTTATCATGGCAGACAGTATGGCGGCAGTCAGCCAGTCACCACACAGGAGCAGCAGATATGAGCTTACATCCTGATTCATAGGCAGCAGGCAGAGAGAAACACTAGACCTGGACTGGGCCTTTACAACCTTAAAGTCCACTCTCGCTGACTCACCTCCTCTAACAAAGCCACATTTTCTAATTCTTCCTAAATGGTTCAACTAGGAATCATCAAATATTCACATATTTGAGCCTAGGAGGGCAAATATTTTTCAAACCACTACAATTATTTTGTGTGATTAAGCTGAAAATTGCCAACTTTTATGCACTGATAAGCTTGCCTGTGTGAACATATGCCAGTCAAGAAATCAGGAGCAATCTGATGCCAATAGCTCTTCAGTTAAAGGTGAAGATAAAGCTTTGTATCTACCTACTCTTTTCCAGGCTAGGTTTCAGTATTTCTTGGCATTGTGCATATTTGGAACATGCTGTCATAACTACAGTGAGTCCAGGGGTGGCATCTGCACTGTTGTATCTGAAAAAATAGTTTTTGTTGAAGTCATTCACCACTTTTGGTTTTTATAATCTTTCTTCCCACTCATCTGTGATGATCTCTGTGCTGTGAAGGAAGGGGTAGGATACAGATGTTCAACTTAGTGATGAGCACTGTAAAGTCTCCCATTCTCTTCTTACTGACCAATTGTGGGGTTTGATGCTAACCACCATTTACTACAAATAGAGGAATATCTGCTGAGGGTTGAATGATAAACTGGTTTTATGGTCAATGTAATAAGTCATTAGGCTTTGCTTACTTAATATCCCTCTTTAGTAGACTAAAATTAGAATTTCCACTAGGATTCATGGCCTATCTAGCTACAAGTTCTTGAACTCAGGTGTGTCTTCTATCTCTTGGACCAGAATAAATACAATCAGAAAGTGGTTAAAACATTTGTGCCAATATTGAATCAGTGGGCATTTCTTTTCAGGCAATACATTATTTTAGCTAACAAGGTTCACATCTGTGTGAGATTAATGATTACTTTTCTATCCAATAATATGCATAGCAGCTTCTAATTGCTAGCTAATTGAGATGAAGATTTCAGGTGAGTACCACCTTGATTTCATCATGTTCAATGACTTAAATATTCAGTACATTCAGCAATAGGGTATTAATATAAAGTTCTGGAGTGCCAGTCTATGTGATACCACTGGCCAACACTTCAGAAAAAGGTAACCTATTCCTACTATTAAGGCTTTCATTTGTTAGTTGTCTGGTTTGGACTTAGGGTAGTATTCCTTCATTATGAGGAAACCTGCTTAAGTTTTATTTGGGTGTATATTCTAGGAATCTTCAACAGTAGTAGATTTCTCTGTGGTTTTTTTGAAACAACTTTAATGTTAGCTATTCTTCCTCACATTCCCTCCTTTTCTTGTACTTTCATCTCCCAAATATTTAATCCTTCTTATCTGAACATCCTAAACACTCAAAAAGAAGTGCTTTCAGAAGCAGTGAAGACTAATGGAAGGATTATAATGAAAACATATGCTCAGAGCTTTCCAAGTGCAAATCATCTTTAATAATCTCTAGACCCTCTGCTTGCCTGTAGCCCTTGGTAGCTCAGTATTCAAGTAGGTACCCTAGTAAGGGAAATAGGGACTATTTCTGACATGAACCCAACGGCAGACTCTTTGACCTCCCCACTGCCCAAGGGAGGAGCAGCCCTCCTAGGCCACAGAGTACTTTGGAGCTAGTCCTGAAGAGACCTGATAAACCAGGGCCAGATGAAAGGGAAGGAGGTCCTCCTCTATCAGTGGACTTGGAAAGGGGCAGGGAGTAGACAGGGAGGGAGGGTGGGATTGGGAGGGAATGAGGGAGTGGGATTCACCTGGGTTACAGAGTTAAGAAAATGTAACTAATAATAAAAAATAAGAAATAAAAAAAGAAAAATAAAAAATAATATTCTCAAAGTACTCTTTATGGACACATGTCACCTGTAGTGGTTTTGGCATCTTCTACTGTGCTCCACTGTATATAGTCCATACAGTTACAGAGGAGCCCTGCTAAGTGTCATGTTTTTTTCTCCTGCTGTTTCAATAATATTAAAACAAGGGACTCCTCACTGTCATTCATCATCACTATGAAAGCAATCTATATAGCTACTCCTATCCCAAATCATAAAATCTTTATGAAAACAATTAACAGAATTGAGCCTATGGCAAAAAAAAAAACAATTAAGATTTGCTCCCCAAGTATTTCTATCCATATTTTGAAAATGATACAAATGACAAGACATATAAAAATAAACTGTGTAGTGTGGATTTTTCTCATGTCATAAGCAATATAATACTTGAACACTCAAAACCCATGCTAATCAAAGACTTCATGACTAAATACAGAAATAACAAGTGTAAAAGCTCTGGATATTTAATGAAGAATAACCAACAGGATAAATCTACTTCGTATTTTTCCCTTTTAGGTTATACATTATACACTCTTTCCTTAATAAGTGCTCAGTAGTTAGAGACCACCGCAAAGAGTTATTAGAGAGTTGATGGTGTGCATGTTATTTGCTAGGGGGTTTTGCAGAGACAAACATGTTAAACTATCCTCCCCAGATGTTTCTGTACTTCAATTACTGAAACAACCATGTACTGTACTAAAATTCCCAAGTGAAAAAGCAGAGACAGAGAGCTATTGTAAGACAACTGACATTATTCAGTCTCCTCCACCCTCTTATTTTTACTCACAGGCACAGAGAATATCAATAAACTGATCATGAACTATCAACAAGAGAAGCTGATTAATAATGTATCTCTAGGTAACTTGCTGGGATCCATGTGAAGCAAAAGCTTATCTTTCTGTTTCTTCTCTCACTTTAAAAGATTCTTTTTGCATATTACTGAGCACAGGCCAAGAAAAAGCCATTGCTTTAGCTACAGTGAAACGAAAAGGAAACTGAAAATAACAAGTCCTGGGTCACTTGCTGATGTTTTAAGCTAGATCCAGCTTTCTTTGAGAGCTTACTGATTTTACAAAACTAAGATTGTTAAAACTTTCCTGAGTTATAAAGCTTTTCTCACCAAAGGAAAAATACAAAGAAGGAAAATCCAGAAGTTGAAAGATAGATGAAGCCTATTAGTTAATAACAACTAACATTAATAACAATTAATTTGATTTGCTATAAGGTGATAAATATATCGACTAAAGACATGCTTCAGGTTTTAGCTCATGAGTAAACTGTTTACATTGCTGATGAAACTAGTATTAATAAATTATTGTATAATTATTGAACAGAACATGTTCTGTTAAGCTTTGTGGTATGCAGCATCAGAAAGCAATGTAACACAAACATATATTATTACGTGAGAGCAGTGTCAAAGCCCAAGAATGCAAAGTCAATGTTTTTTTATACCCTAAGTATTAAATACTAATTGTGTCAGTATTTAATGTATAAAATTAGTTGTCAGCAGTAAATGCAATATGTAACTAGTTGTCATCAGTTTATGCTAGGCATGCATGAGCTTGTTAATTACTAATGGTCTAGGGAAAATCTGATTACTGGATGAGTATTGATTAAGGATGAACTGATTATTGACTAATTACCTGGCAGGAGAGAGTCTTCATATTTGTACTATATACAGAGCAAAATATTTGATTCTGTGCTGTGTTAGCTTAGAAACAAAAGAATACAAATAAAATCAAGATAAACCATTACTAGAGTAACTCATGATTCCCACTCCTCAGGCCCTTTCATTCTAACCCTGCTGTGGCCTTCACAATTGTGTGATGGCCAATGAGACATCAGCAGTAGGCTCACTGCCCTTTCATATCTCAGCGTTCTCCAAATGGAAATTCTGTAAATTCTAAATGCCTCACACGTGAAACTAAGAACCTTAATTTAAGTTACACTAGGCCACACTATAAAACCAGCCCTGAGGAGTCAGGATAAGCTGGGGTTGGATGGAAGGGAAGGAGGTCCTCCCCTGTTGGTGGACTTGGAGGGGGCGGGGAGGAGGGAGATGAGGGAGGGAGTGGGAGGGTAGGAGGGACTGAGGGAGGGGGCTGGATTCAAAGTACCTAACCTGTGATTGAGATAAAAATAAATAAATTAAAAAAAAATCAGTCTTACCTTATTTTTGACCTCTGCATGTACTTTTTGCTTCTCACATGCACACACAGAAAAGGCAGAGGAGCAAAATTAGATTTAAACTACTAATTCCTCTTAGGCATGAGGCCATTGCCATTAATGAGTCCTTCCATTCTCTACAAAAAGATCAGGCATTGAGGTAAGAAATTTCAGTCCCTGGAAGAAGCGTTTTCAAGACTATATCCTACTTCTATTGTAACCTTAAAGGCAAAGATTGTGAATTCCATGAGACCATTGTAGGAAATAGAAAAAATAGGAGAAAAACTCTTAAGAATGATATATGTAATAAGATTATATTACTTTGTTCGAATGAAAAAGGAAAACTAAAGAAAGTCCTCTCTTCAGGGTCAGAATGACTCCAAGCTTGATTTGTAGCTGTGGTAGTTATTTCACAATCTTGTCACTGTTTATGTGTTGTATCAAATCATTTTTGTGTACTTTGGAATATTTTGTACCATATATCTTCTCTGCTAATTATAGTGTCTCTCTTCCAAATTGTAACAATGAAAAACATGCTTAAATGCTGCTAAATATCCACCTGAAGAGGCAAATTTCCCTTCATTATGGACCCACAGCCCTATGCAATGCTGCCTACCAAATACCCGGCATGGTCTCTGCCTACCAAATACCCAACATGGTCTCTCCATAGAATTTGCACCAACTACTTCCTCTTCTTGACATGTTTTTTTCTCAAACATCTACCAAAACCCAAATCAAAGAAGCCATGTTTGTAGGTTTTGAAATATATTTTTAAATAATAAGTGACAGAACCTTTTATTTTAAATTATTATTTGCCATACATTTATATTAAGAGCAGTATGTTACATATTCAATACATTCTATATTATAGTAGGGAAATTATTTCTGTCAAAAGAGTATGAGATTTGAAAAATAATCACAGGTCACCAAAACAAATTGTAAAATCAATTGTCACCAAAATGTGGCTCAGTGGTTTGAGCCCAACAGGGAGGTAACTCCCAGGGATACTGCTTAAATATTTTTTGTGGTTTTTTATAGAGTTCTGTTCTCAACCTTGGCCTGATTCTTGAGGAGTTCAAAATACCTGAAATTTATCCACCAAACTCTCTTATTTTTTTTTAGAAATCTGGGTGATAAGAGTCATGAATTTGTGTCAAGAATTACTTAGTTTCAAAATTAGATCAGAAAAATCTAGTTATTTTTTCATTTTTCAACACAAGTCCACATCACGTTCTCTGAAAATTACAATTTATTCTGTTCTCGTCAGAGAGTTCTGACACTTAACTGCCAATATTATTAGCAACATTTTGTATGAATAGTGAAAATCTCAGGAAATTACTTATTTTCAGGACTGCTATGAGAAATAACTTCACAGCCTGTTTTAAAAATACAAGTATTGTCAAGTTCAGCTTGGTCTGAAAGTCATGTTCAAACAAAAAGAAATTACAATTGCAAATAGCTAGACTCAGAATTTGATTTGCCTGTGACTAAAACATCATCCACTCTTATTATTAGATGAGGACAAAAAATGTTTTCATGAGTAAATTCTGCCTTTAAAAATCTTCGGAGATCCAGGGTTAGTTTCACCATAAAGCCATGTGTCTTACATAGACCTGAGTATTCCATTTTTCTATCTAAAGGAACAAAGATACTATGAGGACAAGATGTCTGTAAGTTGGTCTTTGTATCCAAAAATTTCGAATGAAGAAAATCAATTCATTTTTTTTTAGCTAACAGACAAACTTTGAGGAAAATTAAAAAAAAAAATACTTCATCTGAAAGTGTGCCACAAAATTTCAACAACAGAGTAATTCAAAAGCATTTTTTCAGATTGTCCCTAAGTAGGTGAACTAGCAGATTTTGAATAGTAATGTCCTATAAATATAGGCTAAGACTATAAAAAGAACTGCAGAGAACTGAATATTAAATTTATTTTTTTTGATCTGCAGTCTATTTACTGTTAGGGCTAATGTTTATACATTATCATTTTAAGAGTAAAATGTATGAGTTTTTTGTAATGTCTGGTTCTCAAAATAAAAGTGTGTTTGTTGGTAACCTGATGGTTGAGAGAACAAGGCAGTACTCATCTTGCCACTAGGAAAGTTAATTTAATGGTTGGGTAAGTACACAGGAGAAATAAAGTCGTCCCCAACTTATTGATCTTACATCAAATCACAAAATGACAGAGAGCTGTACTGGGGTTTGAAAAATCATCAGGCCACTAACCACGTTCATGTCACAGTCATGGAAAAGGAGAATCAGTTAGCTAAGCTTAATCTCAGTCAACTTTAACATCTTGCTTTTTTGAAAGAAGACCTTCATTTTGAAAGAAGACAAAATTCTTAACTACCACATAAATTACTAACAGAAAAGAAGTCCAAGTGTCACTTAACCTGTTCTCATGTTAACATTTAATACATCTACAACTTAATGAACATTAATTACAGTTGATATACTTTTCGTTTAGCTGTACAACTCTTTTTTTTAGTCTAGTTGTGGACATTTTTTTTTCTTACCTTTTCTTAGTGCAGGACTGTACATTGTAGTCAGCTCATGATTTCTCTTCATCCTCCATCCTGTCACAATCCTTTAGTATAACTTTGTCTTTCATGAAAGTAACATCTTAAATAGTACTTGAAAGCTATTGTGTGGGTGATCCTTAGCACTTTTCTTCCATAGATATATTAAGCATATTTCCTGGCAATTCTACAAAATGACTTTGCGTCATTAGTTCTTCTTATCTGAAGCTTTCAACATATTGCCTGACCAGCTAGCTTTTTGTTTTGTTTTTTGCCTCTTTAGAATGCAGAGCCCCATTCTCGGGCTATACCCCCTTTTAACTGGCTCTGTTATTGCAGAGATACCCTGCAAATGCAGACATGAAATCGAAGCTAGATTATTTAATTGGCTGTTTCTGACAAAGAATGATTACTGAATTAAATTAAAACATTAAAATTGTTATTAACAGTTATTTAGGCTTGACAAAATTAATCTGTATAATAGTGTTTAAATTGAAAAAGAATGAATAGTATATGAATATTGAACTAGGATTTTATTCTTTACTTTGACCTGATATATGTCAATTGGTTTCTTTAAAAATAAAATCACAGAACAAAATAAGATGACATGATAAAGGCCATGCATTTTTTAGCATCCTTTCTTAGTCTGAAATATTATCAAATCAAGCAATACACAATTCTTCGAAATATCTAAAACTTAAATGGGAACCTAAGATTTGTTTTTAAACTAGTATTCTTGAATTCAAAAGAATTCTTTACTTACCAATTTTAGCTGTCTCAAAGCACCATTAAAGAAAGAATTTGATTTCAATCATTATTTTATATAAAAGTGATCATGAACTGCTTGTAGTAATTCCTTCATTATTCACCAAAAACTATTCTGAATGCCTACTGTGTCTAGGATACTGTGTAGTAGCAGTTTAGCAGTAAGCATGATTACTGTTTTAAGCAGTAGAATACTATGAAAACAGCAAGTGTTATTATGTTTTTGGCTGGATTTTGCTATGGGCAACTCAGTCCAAGAATGGGAATAATAAACTGCACTGAAATAGTCCAGGATGTCAAGCTGAAGCCTGATGAATGAGATGGAAACAAAAGCCATTAGTCAGTGGGCTTTGCTGTCATGGCTTATAGTCTAAGAGAAGAACTAGGAGAAAGAGAACTTTCTCTCAAAAAGAAAAAGATGCATGGATACTTCCCCAACATGGACATCTGCCAGTCTAGACAAGTTATCCAGTGTACCTGTGTCAGACAAAAAGCTTGGAAGCTCTGCCAAATGGGCAAACATGCTTAATATTCAGCCATTTACCCACTCACCTGGTTCATAGTCACACTTCAAACAGCAATGGTTGAACACAAAAAGCAGTTTTTCCCCTTACAGGCTTCTATGTGTCCTTGGTTGCTAACAAGCTTGCTCAGTTGTCTCTGTGATTAAATTATTCATTCTATTTTCATATTCATGATCTTGACACTCTGGAAATATATAGTAAAATTGTCGGCGTTTTGCTTCTTGCTAAACTTTCCATTCTATATCCTGAAAATTTTAGAGCCCTGTAGTGCCTTCACATTCTTCTTATTCAAAATTGCACTAGAAAATTATTAGAAGGCAAAGTTCTTTTGCACCTAAGTACAATATCTTTGTGCTCTGTAAGACTAATGACAAAACAATGTCCCCAAATGGATGGCTCCAAATTCAGGAGGTCAAAGAAAGGTGACAATGGACTGTAATCTATTTGTCTTACTTCTCTTCCTGTGTCCTATTTGTTTAGTGTGGCTGTGTTGTTATTAGAATCCCTGCTGATACATAAAAATAAATCATAATTAACATTAATAACTTACCTTTGTGTTAATAGGATTTCTTGGTGAGCCACACAATTAAGCCTTCCAGGAGAGTCTAATTAGAGTGTTATTTATTCTCTAGCTACTTCTTGTCAATTATTTAACACAGTCTTTGATTCTCAGCTTATTTCAGCATCTAAGAATACTAATGTACAGTTCTAAGAGGTCTTTTTGAAATTAGTCCTCCCACTTTCTGTAAGCAAGCATGGTTTGTTGAAATAAAAGAAGGTGAAGCTACGATAAACTTGCACACAAGTATTGAAACAAGAAGTGTATCTGTGACCTTAATATCATGGCATGAATAAAATTAGAAAATGACACTGATACAACCTTTATAAATATCTTTCTAATGAAATAGCTTCATAATTTGCAATATCTGGAAGCATTTTGGTAGTACATAATAAACATTTAGAATCCCCTCAAACACCTCCTCCATTGCTGGTGGGAATGCAAACTTACACAACCACTCTGGAAATCAATTTGGCACTTTCTTAGACAATTAGGAACAGTGATTCCTCAAGACCCAGCTATACCACTCTTAGGCATATATCCAAAAGATGCTCAAGTACACAACAAGGACATTTGCCCAACCATGTTCATAGCAATTTTATTCGTAATAGCCAGAACCTAAAAACAACCCAGATGTCCCTCAGTCAAGTAATGGATACAGAAATTATGGTACTTTTACACAATGGAATACTACTCAGCAATTAAAAAGGAGGAAATCATGAAATTCGCAGGCAAAATGGTGGGACCTGGAAATGATCATCCTGAGTAAAGTATCCCAAAAGCAGAAAGAAACACATGGTATATACTCACTTATATAGACCTATAGGATAGGATGGACATCCTGAAATCTATTTACCTAAAGAAGATAAGCAAGAAAGAGGACCCAGGGTAAGATGATCGATCCTCACTGAGAAAGACAAATGGGATGGACATTGAATGTAAGACAAAACAAGCAACAGGACAGGAGCCTACCACAGAGGACCTCTGAAATACTAACCAGAAATGTATCAAAGCAGGTATTAAGACTCACAACCAAGCCTTCGGCAGAGTGCAGACAATCATATGAAAGAAGGGGGAGTTAGTAAGACTTGTAGAGGACAAGAGTGCCACAAAGACCAAATAGATCAGGGCACTAGACTGTTTCTCCAACTAAGGACCATGTATGGGTATAACCTAGAACCCCTACTCGGCTGTGGCCCATGCTCAGTATCCAACTGGGTATCCTAGTAAGGGGAACAGGTACTATTTCTGTCATGAACTCAATGGCAGGCTCTTTGAGCATCTCCCCCACCCCCGAGGGAGGAGCAGCCTAGCTAGATCCCAGAAGAGGACAATGCAGCCAGCCCTGAAGAAACATGATAAACTAGGGTGAGATGGAAGGGGAGGAGGTCCTCCACTATCAGTGGACTTGGAGGGGGGCAGAGAAGAGATGAGGAAGGGATAAGGAGAGTGGGAGGGAATGAGGGAGGGGCTAAGGCTGGGATACAAAATATATAACCTGTGATTAATATAAAAATAAATAAATTACTTAAATATATATATATATATTCAGGATACAACAAAAGTCAATCAGCTTCATTTAAAAGTTAAAAAATGTGCAACCACATGTATAAAAAATACTAAATATAAAAGCAAAAAAATGAAGTAGAAGATTATAGGTTTAATTAGTGATCAGTTTCTTCCATTCTTCCTGCTCTACATAAATAGGATTTTTATACAGAGGTACATAAACAATATCATCTTCTAACCACTATATGGAACTGAAACATATAAATATTATGAATGAAACAAGTCATGAGAAAAGACTCCATGGATGAAATGTCTGCATATCACTTTAAGTTCTTCAATGCAAAAAGAGGGTTTGAAAGGGTCTTGTACTCTGCAAGATATTACTGCCAAGGAAGATTTAAAAGGACATTGTAAAGTTGCTAGTAAGTAACAACTTGCATTTCTTAACCAGTCTCTGACCTTTTAAAATGAAAGTCAGACAGAAGAAGCATCATTTCGACACTCAAAAAATCATTTTTACTATTAATAGGAGAATGTACACAAGTCCAATAGGATGATATAGAGCCTTACCTGCCACAAATTGTGCTTCCCAGTACTAAATCAGATTGTTAGGTTGACTTATGTTGGGAACAAATAGGGCTTAGATAAAAGGCTCCCCTTGCTGAGAATTGCTGACCCCCGGAAAACAACAGCCATGCAGCCAGAACCGGACATTCCAGAGATAAGGAAGCTCCCAGGTGGAACGACATTCCAAGATCGAAAGCTGCCCAAGTGGAACCACTCCTCTTGCAGGAATTTTGCCTTCCCCCTCCCTGCTCCTTCCTTTCTCCGCTTTTAAAACTGGTACTTTTCATCCCATTAAATGAGACCTTGACAAGGAAACTGCTTGGTCTTCTCTTCTTTCCCGCCCGTTTTTCTTTCAGGCTTGGATCCCCTGGGACCCCACGAATGACTAGGTCCCGCGGGTCGGAGCAGACTTATTCCTCCTTTAGTGACCAAGACTAGAAATTTACACACCACCCCATGTGAAAGTAAAAGCCAGAAGAAATCAATTAGCATACCAATGACCTTGATGCTTGCTTTCTCCCTCCCACTCCCCCCCAAAAGTTGTCTATTTCATATCTCAGAACACCAAATAAAACTAATTCCATCTGTTCCCATTCTGAAAGGTCATAGAGAAGGAGTAAGTTCTGCATAAGGAAATTACTGTGCAAGAAAACACCACAGAGATGAAGACCAAGCACTCTTTGCAATTGTGAATGTCTTCAGGTCTGGATTGAGAGGGCAATCCTATCAGGAATCTAAAAAACTGAGATAGTGTTTATCAAAGCTCTTCTGTCTAATTCACTACAGACACACACACACATACCACAAGTAAACACACACCAAGAATCAGTGAAAGAAGCAGAAGTTCTTGGTGAATGAAGGGCAAATTGGCACCAGATATGAGAGATGCCAGTATAAACACATGTTAGGAAAGCTAGAACAAAGGCAGAAAAAACCAGTAAAATATGTGCAAGGGATAAAGAGAATAGAGAAGAAAGTACCATGAAAAGTAGCATCAATGCCTTATATACAGAATAAGGACAGAATAGATCCAAGTGAAAAGATTAACACTGGTAAAACCATGAACAGGTTTAGGGGGGGGGGGGGAAGAAACAATTGAAATAAGCTTAGAATTCTTCATGGTGTTACATAGATGAACAAATGGGAAGATCATTATGATCTCTCAATAATGATGAAAACATAGAAAGGATAGTATAATACAGAAAAGCAGATGTGAGATACAAGGTGTGAATTAGTAAACAAAAATTTTTTTCATGAGAACATGTATAGGTACAGCATATATAGAGATAAGTCATGATTCAGTTATTGAGCAAAAAAAAAAATCAAACAAACAAAAAAGAATTTGATATAGGTACACAAAGGATGCCTGGTAACTCCTGCTAGGGAGTTAAACACATTAGAACTCAACAGTATAGCTTCCTAGGCAAGACCTGAGCAACAACAATACCAACAGAAATGCTAATACAGTAGATAGAAATCTCAGGGTCCAACCTGGAACAAAGAGTGACAACCAATTTTGTATAGCTGAGAGAGGAGGAATTAGTTTATTTCAGGGATGAGGCCCCTAATTGATTATTCAAAACAAGGTAGTCATCCCTAAAATTACATGCACATGAGCAGCCCTAAACAGACTCGGATGGTTGTACTTATAGATTTATGCCTATATATTTGTATTGCAACCAGTAATAATAATTGAAAAAAACAGAAGAACTCTGTTTAGGGTACCAAAGGACATGGAAGGGGCTGGAGGGAGGACATACAGGGAAGGTTGGAAAGAAAAAATGAAAGAGGGAGTGATGAAATGATATGTTAATAAAAAAGAATAAAGAAATCTATTTAAATTAAATTTACTTAAATTGACCAAGGAAATTTGACAAAAAATTTCAATTATAAGAGTTTCTTAGAAATATTTAAATTAATATTTTATCTGGAGAATAATCACTTTCAGAAGGCCAATTCCAAAAACATGAAATAAACTAGGATTATTTAACTATTAAAGCAAATCTAAATTAAAAAATGTATTGAGTAAAAAAGTAATTATGATCACCCACATGGTAACATGGTATAATTATGAAAAATATGTTGAACTTACTCTATCCTGCTATAGATTATTTGACAGCAAATAAAATGAAGATTAATTATTTTACTCAAACTATAGAGTCTATATTTTTGAATATATAATGATTTTATACAAACTTATGTGTTTTACTACATGTGGTAGAAGAAATGTTGCCTGCCACACCATGGGGAAACTTTTCAGTCATAACAATTTCTGTTTTGATGTGATTGCACATGGGCAGACACTCAGTGAGACTTTTAAAACACATTGCCAACCATTAGAATATTGTATTATATTGTTGTGCCGGAATCATGATTCCCCAAAAGACCACCAGGAGCTGAGTC